>JAUPFN010000026.1:5449391-5816891 GCA_036924255.1 Apodemia mormo | reverse complement strand
TGATTTCTGTATTTTCCCCAAAATCAAAGATTTGATGAGAGGTTTTACTTTTAACAACTCCGAAGAGACAGTGATAGCGTTCAATCAGCACGTAGAAAACATGCCTTCAGATCTGTGGTTCTCCTGTTTTAAAAATGTTTCGATCGCATGAAAAAATGTTTAAAATGTAAAGGATATTATTTTGAAAAGCAATAAACATAATATTTTGGTTATAACATGTTATTTTTTTAAGTTACGCAAAACTTATAGTGTGGCCTACGTACATACCGAGACGCAGCTGAAGTTTACGAAGCTTCATGATACAGCTCTCTGAAGCATTATACAAATTATCTTCCAAGAGGAAATGATTAACCAGATTTATACTCTGGCTCGGAATTATATTTAATTTGCGAAATTTCCGCGGAATGGAACTGCTGTGATGCAACTGAAAAAAAAGTAGTGTAAGGAATGGGGCAAACTTATCAAATGCCTGAAATTAGCGGAGACCACAGAGGCAGAATAGTTCATCCACACCCACTGCCACGTCAGTAACAAAAGTAGTATAGGGAATGGGGCAAACTCATCAAATGCCTGAAATTAGAGGAGACCACAGTGGCAGAATAGTTCATTCACATCCACTGCCACGTCAGTAACTAAAGTAGTGTAAGGAATGGGGCAAACTCATCAAATGCCTGAAATTAGAGGAGACCACAGTGGCAGAATAGTTCATTCACATCCACTGCCACGTCAGTAACAAAAGTAGTGTAAGGAATGGGGCAAACTCATCAAATGCCTGAAATTAGAGGAGACCGTAGTGGCAGAATAGTTCATCCACATCCACTGCCACGTCAATAACAAAAGTAGTGTAAAGAATGGGGCAAACTCATCAAATGCCTGAAATTAGAGGAGACCACAGTGGCAGAATAGTTCATCCACATCCACTGCCACGTCAGTAACAAAAGTAGTGTAAGGAATGGGGCAAACTTATCAAATGCCTGAAATTAGAGGAGACCACAGTGGCAGAATAGTTCATCCACATCCACTGCCACGTCGGTAACAAAAGTAGTGTAAGGAAAGGGCAAACTTATCAAATGCCTGAAATTAGAGGAGACCACAGTGGCAAAATAGTTCATCCACATCCACTGCCACGTCAGTAACAAAAGTGGTAATACAAATATTCTACTCAGTAATCCTTTACCCTTCATAGAGTGAAGTGTTATTCTACTTTTCTGAAGATGGTTCGGTTACGAAGTGAAACATGCGTTGAGTATATAATTTGTGTGTTGCTACTGACGTGAAAGAAAGTGTCTCCTCTAATTTTCATCTTTAGATAAGTTTGTCCCATTCTCTTTACACTACCTATTATTTCAGTTTCATCATAGCAGTTTCAAATAAGATTTAGCGGAAATTTGTCAAATTAAATACTTCGATTTCGTATTTGAATTACGTATATCCTCAAGTAAATGCCTGAATCTTTTAAATATCTAAAAATCCCCCAATTAAAAAATCTATACATAAATAATCAAGTCCTAAGATAACAATCATAAAAAATATAGTCGAATTGAGAGACTCCATTTTTTGGGAAGTAGGTTAAAAAAGGTACCAAGCCCGACGGAAAAGTTACAGAAATCTACCATTAAACTAAGTAGTCTATAGATATCAGTACAATCCTGACTACTAGGTGGTAGAGTTCTGTATTTTCTCACCTGTGTCTGGAACCACCTCTTTACCTATTCTTGTCACAACAGCGTCAGTGCATGTCACTGTGTATTCCGGTTTGAAGTGTAAGGTAACTGATATATTTATGTACGTGGCACTAAAACCTTAGCACAAAGACAGCAACTTAAAATTAACATCTTTGATTTTAAAATAATATATCCTTTCAAACAAAAAATAAAATATTTTCCAACTTCGTTAATAAATGAAGAAGTCCTGAAGTAATGGACATAAAAATATACGAATTGAAACCTAGGAGGCCTTATAGAAAGTTGGTTGAAAATGGAACTAAACCGGAGTAAGAAATTACAGAAATCTACCACTAAACTTCAATCAAATGTAATTTAATCATAGCCACTAAACCAACGGAATTGACTGTAGATATAGTCATTCTAAAAAAGTATACAACTACATGTCTAGTAGTCTACAATTATATCGATTCCTAGAAAGCGTGATTCCCATAGAATTAAGTTTCTAGTGCTATTCTATTGTTTTGCACTTAACACATGTAATTGTGTACAGAGTAGTGAAATAACACAGCCTAGTCATTTGTATTTTCAACCGATGAAAAACCGGAGGTTACAGGTTTGACATGTATGTATGTGTGTGTGTGTGTGTGTGTTGTGTGTGTGTGTGCGTGTGTGTGTGTTCGTGTGTGTGTGTGTGTATATGTGTGTATCTTGTCCTGACCGATTTCGGTCGCGGCGACTACTTTTAACTCCACGTGCCGTTGCCTCTAGTGTGCTCGCATGTGGCTCGCATAGCCAACCTAACCTATTTACAAAGATCCTTAGACATTGCGCTAATGTGAGTACTCCATTTATGTAATTATAACTGATTTCCGCAGGTGGTCAGGTTTTCAATTCTTTGCGCTTAGCATCTAGCTCAGAGCGCCGTTGGTCTTCAAAATCGGAGACTCTGGTTTTCACAAGATGTCTCCACTCTGGCCGCTTGTTTGCCTGCCTTTCATGTATGTATATTATATTCTTCGAACTGGTTAAATGAACTTTCTCAAACTTCGAACTGGTTTAAATATATAATCATAAAAATCTGCTTATGATTATCTATTTAAACTATGTATGTTTGTACATGAGTTATAATTCGAGACCAGCTTGACCGATCTCAAGGAAAATTAGTACACAGTTTTAGTGATTGCACAACCCATATTCTATAAAAAGTTAGTCTGTATGTCTGTATATATTATTATATTTCAAAAACAGATTAACTGAGCTTAATAAAAAACGACATTTACTAAGAAAACGTCATTGCATAAATTATAGGCCATATAATTTTTGTATATCTGTTTATGTACCGTCAAAAAATTTCAACCCAGCGCGCGGGTAACAGTTACTCTAAGCATAAATTATCTCTATAATATTTTACCCTGCAGTTACATAACCGACATGTGTTAAGATTTGCTTATAATAGACATTGTAATAAATTGCATTATTCTAATTACTAGGTAGTCTATGTTCAAGAATACTTTCGCATTGAGTTCGATTTTATCCCATTAGGAGTTGATAGTCCACTAGGTACAGATGGCCTATTCTTTTTAGGTCATGAGACCCACGTTCGATATCCGGGACGAGCAAAAGTGTTATTAAAATTTTAGTTTCATTTCTTTATTTATAATTCAAAATCTACAATGCGTAGAAATAATTACAGTTTAAAAAAAGTGCAGAATCTATAGCCGATTAGCCCCCGAATTTTTTTTATATCATAAGATAGCAAACAAGCAGGTGGGTCTCCTGATGGTAAAAGTCAACCATCGCCTGTAGACACCAAAGATGTTAATGGTGCGTTGCTATCTTGTGGTGAGGTCTAATGCCACATGCATAGGTTTACCGGCTACCTTACCTCCAAACCGCAACACGACAGTGACAAGCACTGACACTATTGCGGCAGGAATAGGCAAGGCGGTGGTACCAGACCCGGTTGAGACAATGCAGAACTCTACCACCTAAGAGCCACGATGGTAGTGACTCGTATAGCCAATCGGTCGCCTTTTACGATCTGCCTGGCAGAATGTATGTATGTGTATGTATGTAAGCATCTGCAGTTGGTCTTTTCTTCAAAGAGGCCTCGGACCAACGCGGGGCTTGTTTTACTATATCTGTCCTGTAAGAGAACTGACATACATTGATCGAGTACTGTCCGAAGTCGGTGTCAAGAGTCTTCGCAACCGGCGTGTGTGTATGAAAAGAGTGATGAATATGGAGGAATGTATCCTGTCCATGTTGGTTCCGGGCTCCTTTGAAAAATAGGCCAACTGTCGTTCTACTAGGCAGGTCATAAAACGCGACCGATTGGTTATACGAGTCACTACCATCTCCATCAGTCATCAGTCAATATCATCTAAGTGGTAGAGTTCTGCATCGTCTCGCCCGGGTCTGCTACCACCACCTTACCTATTCCTGCCACAATGCGTCAGTGCTTGTCACTGTCGTGTTCCGGTTTGGAGGGTAAGGTAGCCGGTAAATTTATGCATGTGGTATAAGACCTCGCCACAAGATAGCAATGTACCATTAACACCTTTGGTGTCTATAGGCGATGTTTGGCTCTTTTCATCAGGACTCATCTGCTTGTTTGCTATCTTATAATATAAAAAAAGGAAGCGAGACAAGCCTGCAAGGATCGTGATGTATGGCACCGGGTTCTCTCTGCCTACCCTGTAAGGGATTTGGCGTGAATATATGTATGTATGTATGTAAATAGTAGCAAATTTATAAAGTCTCTTTTACAAAGTTGTCTCTTACAACAAAAGTTGCTGGCTGACCAGTAACGCAAGGTACATAAATATTGTCCCCCTTCAACTAGGGTCACTAGACCTTTATATATTATGTAGAATCTAGTAATTATTGTTTGTATACCCTGCTTGGGATATACTTATGCTTTATGAAGCGAACTAGATAGAAAAGTGTTCAGTTGTTTATGGAGTAGCTATTAGTACAACATTTATTACTGCACACATATCTATTTTTAGGTTATTCTACAAGTTGAACTAAAGTATTCAAATAAAATGTTTAAAATTAATACTTAACATATATATTTTAACAGGTGCAATAAAAGAGTAATTAAATAGTACATCCACACATTTTTATTTATTTTTCCAATCAAATACATATTTATAATGCACTTAATTTCAATTTATTAATTTATAACCAAAAATGTATGCTAAAATATATGAAATAAAGAATAATTATGGGTTATATTTTCTGTTTCATATTTTGTATACGAGATTTCTTATACTATACAAAAATAATCCGTAAAAAAAAGTCCGTAAGTAATATATGCAAATGTTTATATCTAATATTTAACATCAATAAAAGGATTTTGTAAAACAATTTAGTTATTCTATTCTTTGAGTGTTCAAATTTATTGCAAGCCCCAAATAAAAAAATAGTCAATAAAACCCTATCGCTGCGACCACTTTTCCTATCTTTTGTTATCATAGAGTGCCGTTCTGTTATCTCTCTCTCCCATATTATGCCGTTGTTAACCAACTTTGAGTATCACAGAACATATTCCATAGCTTTTTTTGTCTCTGGTTGAGTTTTTTACTCGGCAATTAATGCGCAGCACTTATTTTGGGAACTAATTACTATTGCCAATAAAAAAGATCCATACTAATATTATAAATGCGAAAGTAACTCTGTCTGTCTCTTCTTCTCGCCTGAACTACTGAACCGATTTGAATAAAATTTGGTATGAAGATAGTTTGAGACCTGAGAAGGGACACAGAATAGTTTTTATCTTGGAAATCCCACGGAAACGGGAACTAGGCGGGTAAAACCCTGGGACTTTTTTATTAGATTTTTTTCACGCGAACGAAGTCGCGGGCATTAATAGCACAGAATACTAGAGCTGCTAGTATTTTTTAAATATTGTAGAATTATATCATGGATTTGCATGTTTAATAATTATATTTCACTAGTAGAGTTCTGCAATATCTCGCCCGGGTCTGGTACCACCGCCTTACCTAACCCTACCGCAATAGCGTCAGTGCTTGTCGCTGTCGTGTTCCGATTTGAAGGGTAAGTTAGCCGGTTAACTTAAGAATGACATTAGACCTCACTACAAGATAGCAACGCACCATTAACATCTTTGGTGTGTATAGGCGATGGTTGACTCTTTCCATCAGGAGACCCGTCTGCTTGTTTGCTATCTTATAATATAAAAAAAATCACCATTTTATATATGTATTTCCATGTAATAGTATCATTCACTAGTACCCATACCACAAGATAATAATTTGCTTAATTTTGGCTTTAATCAGTTTGTGTAATTTGTCCAGCGGCTTTATTTTTTTAATCTGCACTAAAGGTTTTATTTTATAGTAAAGAAAAAACAGTTTGAAGTCTCCACACCATTTTTATTATTAAAGCCCTATTGCACGCGAACGGAAACTTTGACATTTGTAAAGAGTTATGCAGTTGATTCCGTTTATCGTATAAAAAACAGGTGTACTCAGCTAAAGGTCAAGTGTGGCCGACCGGCGCGCGCGCATGCACGTTCTAACCGACAATGATAACAGCTATAACGTTAAATCCGAGTTTTATGAGCTCAGATATTCCCAAAGTGATTGATGTCGATCCCTTCAGATCGTGGATACTAGGTGGCAGAGTTCTACATTGTCTAGCCAGGATCTGGTACCACCGTCTTACCTAATCTTGCTGCAATAGCGTCATTGCTTGTCATTGTCATATTGTGGTTTGGAAGGTAAGGTAGCCGGTATACGTATACTTATGCATATGGCATGCACGCATCACTAAAATCTTTTGTGTCTATAGGCAATGGTTACCTCTATCAATCGGGAGAATCATTAGCTAACTTTAACTTTATACTAACCCCCTCTCACATACATAAATATCTTCACGCCAAGTCCCTTTCAGGGTAGGCAGAGAGAATTGAGTGCCATACGTCACGGTTCAATCAGACTCGCCTTGCTTCCTGCACATTTATAATTCTATACAAACATGCCGGTTTAAAAGACTCTTGACACCACTTTCGGACAGTACCCGACCAATTTGATCATGGTATATCAGTCTTGGTCTCCCCGGTACCTACATCCATCCACATTCGCATTGTATACCTGTTTTGATAACCATTCATTTGCCATTCTTTCAACATGTCCGAACCAACGGAGCATGCCTTTTCTCGTTTTTACACCAATACTATTTTTCAATCCTAACCTTTCTCGCAATTCTTTGTTACGAACGTAATCAACTAAAGATTTTTCGTAACGCTCACATTTTGACTGCGTTAATTTTACTTCCATGCTCTTTCTGCAAAATAAAAATATTTTATTATCTTTTAAACGTCATCTTGTTTAGTGTGTTTGTAAAAAGGGCTCTAAGAAAGAAAAAACTTATAGATTGATTATTTAAACTTTTATACTGCTATTTATGACAACACAAACCAGTGGAAAAACAATTAACAATTGAATAACTTTTCGAAAAATGGTGATAAAACTTATACTATCGCGGAATTATATTCTTTAAGTGCCATGATGACGCCAATTTTTCTTTCAAATTTAAGAATTAATACTTAATTGTATAAAAAAATATATTTAAAACCTACGCTCATTACAGTGACGGCGCGCGCATATCGAAACTGCCGCGCGAAAGTCTATTTTCAATATTATATTAAAACTAGCAAAAAGCAGAGCTTTGTAAGGGCTCGCAAAGTTTATACTACCTAGTAATATTATTAGGAAAGTATTTTTATGAGAATTACATCTTTTAATGTATGAACTTTATTTATAATTATCTAACCTAAAAAAGCCAGCGTATTTTTCTCAAACATTATATTCCCATCAAAGGCGTTTGCTTCCTTTTTAAGTATTAAGTAAGTAAGTAAGTTTCCTGCGCCCTTCTAGACCAAAGCCTGACGGGCTTTGGTCTAGAAGGGCGCAGGAAAATAAAACCAAAATAAAGAAACATATGAACATTTAAACTAACGCGTTCTACTATCATTTTTTAAAATATATAAACGGGTCAATAACGCGTACATATATAGAACTTACTTGTAAAGCTCGACCTTTCGGCCAAGTTACATTGACCGTGGTCACGAGCAGACTGGAGCAGCGAGTTTCCTCCGTCGTTCACTTCGGGATCGATTTTCATCTACCCCCTTCTGGTCTTGTTTTTTCGAATTTAGCCTACACACAACACTAACCGTATCTTGGACTTTATTTGTTTGCAGGTTTTTTATTTGTTCAATCAGTAAAACTTTTATTTCTCAAATTTGTAACTAGATGTCACTGTACATATTTAGATCACGCTAATGTTTTATAAGAATGCTTTTATATATACAATTTGGTTCTAATAAACGTTGTTCTCCAATAAACCAGGCAACCAAAGTTTTATTTACCTTGTGTTGTCACATTAGTTCAATAGTTCAAAGAGAATCATTAAACATTGGTCCTATCGAAGCGGATAGACTTTTTTGAAGAACACTGTGGTCGGAGACACCACAGGTACGTACTCGCAGTGGATTGCTGCATGAGATGGAGAGTACGTAATTACGGCCGCAGCCCTGGAGTGGAGCTGCGACTGGCTGGCAGTACGGCGAGGTGGAGAACACACACGCTGAGTAGAGATGTGATAAACGGCTTTTAATTATTAACACGTTTAAACGTTTTGCTTATACTTTTAAGCGTGCTTAAAAAAGCGCTTTTCGTTTAAACGCTTTTTTAAACAAAAGTTGTTGATCGTTGAGAAGGTCAATTATAAAACGAAGATTTAAGTGAATTAGTAGCGACCGATAAAGCCGAGAGCTGAAAAAAGCGTTCAACGTTCAATGTTTTGTGGTTTTGTTAGTGTTATTACTTATTACTAGCTTATAGAAATGACGTGTTATCAAATACAATACAAATTATTATACAATACTAGCTGACCCGGCAAACGTTGTTTCGTCATATAAATTGTTGAATTAAAAAATAGGGGTTGATGATAGAAGGGTGAATATGAGGGTTGTATGTATTTTTAAAGCCACAATTTAAAAAAAAAACTTGAGAGGTGTCAAGGGACACCAGAATGGAACGAAGTTCCTTTTATTATTATTTACAAAAACCTGTATACACTCAACAAAAATAATCGTCGCGACACCACACTGTTCAATGCGAAATAGAATTTCGGCACCCGGTAGAATTTCGGAACCCGGTCGAATTACGACCCGTGGTTGAATTTCGACCCGCGGTCGAATTTCGGCACCTGGTCGAATTTCGACCCACGATCGAATTTCGGCACCCGGTCGAATTTCGACCCACGATCGAATTTCAGCACCCGGTCGAATTTCGGAACCCGGTCAAATTTCAACCCACGGTCGAATTTCGACACCCGGTCGAATTTCGGAACCCGGTCGAATTTCAACCCACGGTCGAATTTCGGCACCCGGTCGAATTTCGACCCGCGGTCGAATTTTGGTACCCGGCGAAATTCGACCGGCGGTCGAAACTCGGCAACCGAAATGTGTCGAAATTCGACACTCGGTCGAATTTCGACACTCGTTCGAAATTCGACTGTCCGTCTAAATTCAACTTTTGGTCGAAATTCGACATTCGGCCGAAATTCTGTATAAATGTCGAACATTTGGCACTAGAAAAAAAAGTAAACTCAATCAAATAGTAGATAGACTCTTTCACTTTCAATGCACGAGCTAAAGGAAAGTGGCTGGATATTTCTGTGCTTACAATACCTTACTATAGCAAAAAGTGTCGTGACAACTTTTTCACAACGCGCGATAAGGAACTTCAATAAAAATAAAAAAAAATGTCTTAAAAATAAAAAATAATGTTAGGGGTGGACAACCCTTATCACTTAGGGGTATAAAAAAATAAAACAGTAGCCGATTTTCAGACCTACTGAATAAGCATATAAAATTTCATAAAAATCGGTAAAGCCGTTTCGGAGGAGTATGGTAAATAATATTGTAACACGAGAATTTTATATATAAGGTACTTTCTCAATCAATCAACTTCCCTTCGTACTTTTCAGACTTAGGACTGTCTGAAATGAATAGTAACACAATATATACTTCTTTATCCATGACGTAATTTCAATAATTAATATAAACAAAATTACTTTGGAAATTTGTAAAGGGATTCGTGTCATGTTCTTACGCGCGCTAAGTAAAATAAACAATTGATGAGCTCGTCGAATCGCTTCAACAACGAAAAGCGTACTGGAACTCAGAACTTGAAAAAAACGCAAGTTGTCAATTCGTTGTAAAAAGTACTAACCAAAAAAAAACGAAGCGTTGTCAGTCCGACACAAATATTGCGTAAACAAGTAGAAAATAATTTAGCCGCTTAATACGATAACCAATCCAAATTGTTATCGTTTCTTATACGAATAGTAATAAGGTTGTTAATCCAATAAAATTAAAAATTATATTGAGTTTTAGAGTATAGAAATAAGGTTCTTTATGCTATTGTATTTTGATTTTTAACGTTATTGAAATAAGGTAACTTTTCTTCAATCATGTTAATATAGTATTTAAATTTTTGTATCTTAAACAACGTTTAAACGAAAACAGCTTAAATCCGTAAGCGCGCTTATAGGCTTATTTTGAAAAGCCTAATTTTTTAAGCCTATATCGTTTAAACGCCCACGACTAACGCTGAGCAATCAAGGAAAAATACTAATGGTGATATTGGAGGAGTGCAATGTGCATACAAGTACAGGTGAAATAAATAGAAAGTGAAAACCGTGAGTAACAATCTTTATATTAACATATTTTGTCAAGAAAAAGTGAACTTTATTTCATCTATTCGAAAAACTTGCAACAGAAATAAGAAAATTAATCGACTTGTAGTATTTGAGTGATTAGAATATTAACTTAGAATAATTTGTATGTAGTTAGGACTTAGAATAATTTCGCAAAAAATGTAAATACGGGGAACCTATGCCCAAATTTCTACAGATTTTAAGATTAAAAGACTTGTGAAAATTTTAAGACAATATAGCTAAAGTTAACTTTTCATACTTAAGATAAAATAACTAACTTTAAAAATATTGTAAGTAAAGCTATTTTAAAACTTCTAGTATTTATTTCAAAATAATTTGAGTAAATATGGAAGGATTACTAAATGTCCAACTCGATCTTCATAATTCTATAAGAAAAAGTTTGACTAATTTTAAAAAAAGTCCTAAGGACAGAATAACTAAAGAGTATGTAGAAGCTAGGCTAGAGAATTTAGAGAGATTGGTCGTTATTTAGGACAAATAATACAAAACTTTATGAAATATCTAAGCCGCAAGAGCTAGCTAATACCACTTATGTAATTAAAGAGATCTATGAAAATACAGAAGACTACTATTTAATTTTTAAATCATCTTTAAAAGCTGCAGTTCAACAATTTGTAACGGTTGAAAGTGAGTCTAGTTTTAAGAAAGATAGTGAAAGGTCTAACCGGTTAGTGAGACTTCCAAAAATAACTATACCTACATTTTCCGGCGATTACTCAGAATGGACAACGTTCCGCGATTTATTTACCTCATTAGTTCATAACAACGAATCCTTAGAAGATCTACAAAAACTACATTACTTAAAATCTTACTTAACCGGTGAAGCCAAACAATTAATAAGGTACACTCCGATCACTGATGCTAATTACAGTCAATGTTGGTCTCTTTTAGAAAAGCGATACAATAACAAAAAATATTTGGCTAATTGTATTCTAAAACGATTATTTGGACAAAGACGTTTAAACGTCGAATCGGCATCAGGTTTAAAGGAATTATTGGATAATACTGTTGATTGTTTAAATGCTTTGAAGAATATAAAAATTGATGTGAGCACATGGGACATTATTATTATCCACATAGTTACTTTTAAACTAGACTGTGAAACGCGTAAGCAATGGGAGCTACACATATCTAGCTCAGGCAATTTGGATGAATTGCCAACTTTAGATCACTTTAAAAATTTTATTGAAAGCCGTTTTCGCGCTTTAGAATTTATAGACACACGGCAAAATCAAGTGCATAAAAGTAGTAGTTCTAATGTAAGACCAAAAGCTTTATTGGTTAGAAATAGACCTCTCTTACGTTGTGAATTTTGTTCAGAAAATCATAAATTATGTTTTTGCAAAAAATTTGCGAATGCAGAATATGCTCAAAGGCGTGATTTTGTTGTGAAAAACTCAATGTGCTTTAATTGTTTAGGCAGTAACCATACTGTGTATAACTGCAAAAAGCCTACGACATGTCGAATTTGCAATAAACGACATCACTCTTTGTTACATCCACAGGAAAGCTCATCTCATCAGCCCTTCACAGCTGAAGGGACTCTTGAAGTTAACAGTACTGCCACTAATGCTCAACAAGCAGTTTCGTGTCTGTCGGTAAGGAAAGCCACAGGACTTAGACAGGTTCTACTACCCACTGCACTAATAAACGCCGTATCTAAATCTGGTACAAACCATTTAATACGTGCTTTATTAGATCAAGGTTCCCAAGCTTGTTTTATCACCGAAGCGACGGTACAGTTATTGAATCTAAAGAAAACTCTTGTGAGCGGTACGATTACTGGTATTGGAGGTGATAAAGCTGTAACGTCAAAATATATAGTAAACATTAACTTGAAGTCACGTATTAACAGCGAATTTAGCATAGCTGTCAAGGCTTATGTTCTGAAGAACATCACGTCATATCTGCCTGAACAAAAGATCAACACTCTTAACTGGATAGAAATCAACGAATTATGTCTAGCCGATCCCCAGTTCAATATGCCTAATAAGATTGATATTTTATTAGGAGCAAATGTGTATGGTCAAATATTAAGGGATGGTATAAAAAGAAGTGCAAACGGTACTCTCATTGCTCAAAGTACAACGTTAGGGTGGATTTTATTTGGTACAATTAATGACCGTCATTATCATTTTCAAGATAATACCATAAGTGTAGCATCAATGCACGCACACTTACAAGAAATTGATATATTAAAAAGGTTTTGGGAAATGGAAGAACAAACAAGCAGTACAAAAACTAGATGGACAGAAGAAGAGCAACAATGTGAAAATATTTATAATAGTACAACGGTAAGAACAAAAGAGGGCCGTTACATTGTCAAACTTCCTTTCCGAAATAATGATCTAGATTGTTTAGGCGGAAATTCAAGAAATATAGCGGTAGCAAAATTTAAAGCCCTAGAAAGGAGATTGTCTAAAGATATAGAGCTTAAAAATGCTTATACAGAAGTAATAAGGGAATATCAACGATTGGGACACATGCGACCTGTGGGAGAAAGCAAGCAAGATCAAGCTGTTTACTTACCCCATCATGCGGTCGTAAGAAATGACAAACAGACTACAAAGGTAAGAGTTGTATTTAATGCTTCAAGTAAGAACACACATGGAGTTTCACTTAATGATACCCTTCTAATAGGTCCTAAGTTGCAGCCCGATTTACGTCATTTAATTTTAAAATGGAGAGTTCACCAAATAGCACTGATCGCTGATATTGTTAAAATGTACCGCCAAGTGAAAATTGCGGATGAAAACTTAATATTTCAACGCATCGTTTGGCGCGAAAAGCCTGAAAATGAAATAAGGGATTATGAATTAACTACGGTCACTTTTCTAACCGCTTCTGCCCCTTACCTTGCAGTTAAAACTTTAAATCAAGTAAGCATTGATGAAGGTAAAGATTTCCCATTAGCTGCACCGAAAGTGGCACATTCCTTTTACATGGACGATCTGATGACAGGATGTTCAACTGTAAAAGAAGGAGTAGAAATTTATAAAAAAATGAAAGAATTGTTATTAAGAGCTGGTTTTGAATTACAAAAATGGAATAGTAATAACGAAGAACTTATAGCTATAATAAATAAAAGTGAAGGAAAACATATGGAGCCAAAAAATGAAATAAAAGATAAAAACATGCAAGAAAAAGATAGTACAACTAAAGTCTTAGGAATTACCTGGAATCGCCGCGAAGATTACTTCAGGTACTTGGTAAACCTTCCACCGCTGCCTGCATCTGAAACAAAAAGATCAATAATATCAATTATAGCCCAACTCTATGATCCAATGGGATGGATTGCACCTACTATAATATTAGCGAAAATATTTATACAAAAGCTATGGCTAGCAGGTGTAAATTGGGATGAGCAGATAGCACCAGAATTAGCTAATGAATGGTTTACTTACCGAAATGAGTTGTCGCAACTTACCTCAATCACAGTGCCACGTTGGTTACATAGTGGAACAACTGATGCTATTCGTGAGTTGCACGGCTTCTGCGATGCTTCAAAATTAGCTTACGCAGCAGTTGTATTTCTTAGAGTGGTTGACAGTACTGGAAGAACTCAGGTTTCTTTGTTGACAGCCAAGACCAGGGTTGCTCCAATCAAGCAAGTCAGTATTCCCCGGCTTGAATTGTGTGGAGCAGTGCTATTATCACGACTACTAGTTGAAGTAGCCGAAGTAATGAATATTGACAAAAATAACATTAAAGCGTGGTCAGATTCAACAGTCGTTCTCGCATGGTTAAATAGCCATCCCAGTAGATGAAAAACGTTTGTGGCCAACAGGGTTTCCGAAATCCTAACAACTCTGGATTCCTCTCAATGGTATCACGTGTCATCCAAGAATAATCCGGCTGATTGTGCTTCACGAGGTGTTCCACCAAAACTACTCGCAAACAACGAGCTTTGGTTTTCCGGTCCATCGTTTCTCAAGCAACATAATATTTTATATAAAAGACCGAATGATCTAAAAACAAATTTAGAGGAGACTGTAAAATCACATTACAGTGCACGTTTTGAAGAATCCATTTTTCAACGATTTTCATCATTACCAAGATTATTAGGAGTCATTGCTTATTGTAGACGGTTTTACACAAGAGACCAAAACAGGAAAACTTATTTGAAAAAACTAGAAATAGATCAAGCATTATCATGTTGTATTAAAAAAGTACAGAAAAAAGAATTTGAGGAAGAGTATTTACAGTTACAAGACAATCATTATCTAAATAATAAAATTAGCAAGCTAAAAGCATTGTGCCCTTATCTTGACGACAATGGCATCATGAGAGTGAGTGGTAGGTTACATCAATCATCACTACCTGAACAAGTCAAACACCCCATCATATTACCCCATTCGTCTCATTTTACAGATTTAGTGATATCAGATGCTCATAAGAAAACGTTGCATGGAGGAACTCAGTTAATGATTAATTATTTAAGAACTAAGTATTGGATTATTGGGGTAAGAAGTCTTGTCAAGCAGCATATACATAAATGTTTAAGATGCGTAAGACAAAAAGCCAAAATCCAACATCAGTACATGGATTCACTGCCATCAGTTCGATGTACACCTGCACGTGCATTTATGCATAGTGCTATTGACTATGCAGGTCCCATAAATATAAGGACAACCAAAGGGCGAGGCAATCGGTCTCACAAGGGATATATTTGCTTATTTATTTCATGGTCACCCGAGCAATCCATTTGGAAGTAGTAAGTGACATGAGTACACAAGCTTTTTTGGCAGCTTTCAGGAGATTTGTCTCTAGACGTGGCCATTGCGCTCAACTCTGGAGCGATAACGGCACGACATTCATTGGTGCAGCTAAAGAACTTCAGCAACTGAATGTTGTACAGCAAACCGCAGTAGAGCATTTGGCAACTTACGGAACCGAGTGGCATTTCATCCCATCTCACGCGCCAAATTTTGGAGGCTTATGGGAGGCTGGGGTAAAATCCACCAAATTTCACCTAAAACGAGTCATCGGTGAGACAACGCTTACTTTTGAAGAGATGACTACACTGCTTAGTCAGATTGAAGCTTGTCTCAATTCACGTCCTCTTACAGTAGACAGTTCGGATCCTAATGATCCACTGCAATTAACCCCGGGACATTTTCTTATTGGTGAGCCTTTACTTATAATACCAGATAATAATAATTATTTAGAATCAAATATCAATTCATTAAAAAGGTGGCAATTCATTCAAAGAATGTTACAATGTTTCTGGCAACGTTGGTCGCAAGAATATTTATCAAATTTAATGCATAGATATAAATGAAATTTGCATGTACCAGAACCAAATATTGGTGACATAGTGCTAGTAAAAGAGGATGGCTTACCGCCCAGTCGCTGGTTAATGGGGCGAGTAACACATAAACATCCCGGGAATGATAATGTTACCCGTGTGGTCACTATTAGCACCAAAAAATCTACTTTTAAAAGGCCTACATCAAAAATATGTATCTTACCAAATAAGTAAAAAGTTGGTATTTTAAGTTTTTGTCAGTTAATATACTTCATTTTGTTATAACAATTCCTTAAAACGATCTATTTTTGTTAATATGCTAAGAATGTAATAATGACAATTACTTATTGATTTCTAGTATTGATATGGACTTATTGATTGTTATTTGTTTTTGGTTTTGTTAATTATAAAGTTATTTTGTTTCTTTTGATTACACAGAGTTAATTGTTTTGATTTTAAGTTTAGGTCACTTTTCACTGATTTCTATTTTTAAGGACATTTCGTCACTTAATGTCCTTGGCGGGCGGTATGTTCAATCAGTAAAACTTTTATTTCTCAAATTTGTAACTAGATGTCACTGTACATATTTAGATCACGCTAATGTTTTATAAGAATGCTTTTATATATACAATTTGGTTCTAATAAACGTTGTTCTCTAATAAACCAGGCAACCAAAGTTTTATTTACCTTGTGTTGTCACATTAGTTCAATAGTTCAAAGAGAATCATTAAACATTGTGTATAAGCGTCACAATAAGTCGTCTTAATGTAAGTAAACCTAATGGTATAAGTGCCGTGATAATGTATGTAGAACTGCAGTTCAAACGTAGTACCGAATTGTAAACTAGATGGCGCTGATTCGTTTTACATCACGCCATCACCTCGAATAAGAAAAATGCATTAATATAATATATTGAAATTAAAGACGAGAGCAATATCTTGACTGACTGCTTAAGAAAGAGTTGTTTCATTCACTATATCCCGCCAAATTGTATTGCAAACGTCAGGGTGCCTATACATTGGTCCTTCGAGCCGGATGTGAATATTGAATTATGTGAAGAATTTTATTTAAAGAAGAGAATCTTCCGCCAGCTAGATGGTTGTATGGAATAATAGTAGACAAGCATACTGGTTCGGACAATGTAACTCGTGTAGTTAGTTTAAAATGTAAAGGCACGGTTATTAAGAGACCAGTTTCCAAAATATGTATTTTACCTGTGAGCAGTTAAGTCATATATATATGTACTCGATTCGTTGATCATTCTTTCACCGAGCTTGGAATAGGACTCAGTTACGTTTTAACCACCTGCATAAGTTTCGGTGAAAGGCCTTAAATTTGTTTTTATTTGTATTCATTTGTTGGTTTAGTATTTTTCTGTATAAAATAATTACAGGGGTTAGTAGATTTGAAGTAAGTTTGTATGGTATTATCAAAATTATCTTAGATTAATTAAGCTTAAGTCATTTCAAGTAGTTTTTTATGTAAATTCATGCTCATTTATATTTAAAATTTTTAGGGAATTGTTGCCTTTGTATAATTGCAGATTACTTATGAACCCGTTGGTTCATGGTGGGCGGTATGTATAAGCGTCACAATAAGTCGTCTTAATGTAAGTAAACCTAATGGTATAAGTGCCGTGATAATGTATGTAGAACTGCAGTTCAAACGTAGTACCGAATTGTAAACTAGATGGCGCTGATTCGTTTTACATCACGCCATCACCTCGAATAAGAAAAATGCATTAATATAATATATTGAAATTAAAGACGAGAGCAATATCTTGACTGACTGCTTAAGAAAGAGTTGTTTCATTCACTATATCCCGCCAAATTGTATTGCTAACGTCAGGGTGCCTATACACATTGTTTGTTTATTTGTTTGGCCGAAACGTCGAGCTTACAAGTAAGTTCTATATATGTACGCGTTATTGATCCGTTTATATATTTTTAATAAAAAAACATGTTTCTAAGACTAATTTTTTTAGTAGTTACAAGAAAATTTTTTTAAAATTTTCTTGATTTATTAAAAAAAAACGATTTTTATTATTATCAATGTTATCTACACAGAACAAATATAAAGGTTATCTACTAAAATTTTACATCATATTATCTGGTCTAACTTTAATATATTACGGTTTACCTATAATATGTAGCAACTCGAGATCCATCTCGCGCCACCACTTCGCTCTTAAAGCCTAATATTGATAGAAATCAATTTTTATTTATGGTAGCTTTCTTGTAAAAAAGTTTTCAAGGAAAAATGGGTATTAAAAATGAAAGTGGATCTTATAAAGAAAAACACATTTTTAACATTTTGCTAAGATAAATAGTTTATAAAGTCGCGAAGTTCCTGGTCTCACATCGATTTTCGAAATAAAATTTTTTTTGTTTAATTAACCTTCAAAATTTTTAGGATTAATATTGGACTTACCGCAGGCACGTAGAATTGACGGTAGAAACATAGTTTTTCGAATTTTTCTCTCAGAGAAACCCTCGAGATTCGATTCCCGAGTCAGACAAATTAAAAATGTGTTTTTCAATTTTCTAATTAAAACAACGGTACCCGGGATTGTAAAAGTGCCCGGTTGGTGATAGGCTGGTCACCTATCACGTTGTGGGACTAAGACGTATCTTCGACTAATCGTGGATGCACACGTTGTACCTCTGCCTACCTCTTCGGGGATACGGGCATGAATATTTTAGCTTTTTGCCCTCAAGCTAAGATTGAAAATTGATCTCAATACAATATTAACCAATTGATACACTTGTACTGTTTTACAATAATCATATTGTGAAAAAACTGTTTCAAAATCAGACCCCAAGGGTTGACCTTGCAGGCCATCTCTGAAACTTCCCGCTAAATTAAGGTATTTTAAGCTCAAAAGAGTAAAAACTATAAGCATAGATTTTTTTCAGTTCCAAGAAATATTGAAATTTCTCAATTGCTAAGTCACAAAAAACAGCAAGAAAACACGAATGAACCAACGAAACAATCATACATGGAGTTTATTTTGAAAAAAATGACAGTATATTAATTTTTGAAAAACTGTATATTTTGGAAACGATAATCAAATTGATCAAATTTCAAATGGACAAATTCTAATGGCATTCAACTCAATTTAACTATTGCTTTAGCTAAATAATAGGTAGGTTAAACAATTTCCAAGCAATGTTAAAAAACATTTTTTTTTATTTTCGTCATTGATAAATCCCAAACAAATTGACCGATTCTTATCCAATTAACGGTACTTGACGCAGTTTTTAAAGGAGAAAAGCTGATAAGATTTTGAAGTCAGTCGGTATATTAGCCTGAAAGTTATTTCAAAAACATTAAGTTTGTTAAAAAACAACGTAATTTTAATATTGGAGCAGCTGTAACTTTTGAAAATAAGATTCGATTTAGATTTTTAAAACCGCATTCGATGTAATTTTTTTAGTACTAAAATATGATAGAATACTAAAAATTATTGGTTGTAATATTTCGAAGTTATGTCGAAAAAAGACTTTTTTCAAAATTTTCGTCAACAGAAAAACCGATAAACAGATAAACCGATTTGATGCAATTTATGCATTAGACGTAATTGTTTTAAGAATATAGCTGATTAGTTTTTGTACTCAATCGGTACATTAATCTGGAAGTTATATTTAAAAAACTATTTCGCCAAAAATTTTTTTGGGTTTTTTCAAAATGTTATCAAAATCCCTTCGGCCCATTTGATTCAAATTTTCAGGAAGTCTAAGTTGAGTGGAATCCAATTGAATGCCATCAACCGCGTTTCGATCGGTCCAACCGTTCAAAAGTTATGAGATGTTTACATACAGACATACATACACACACAAAGAGAGAGAGAGAGAGAGAGAGAGAGAGAGAGAAAGAGAGAGAGAGAGAGAGAGAGAAAGACACACACATACATACAGACTGACGACATTGCGAAAATAACCGAAAAAGGTTCCTAGGACTTTAAAACATGGACATCTGGTGAAAATTCGATATTTTAAAATCGGAGCAAAATCAGTAACTTCCTTATATAACTCGTTAGTTTTATAATAGATGGCGTTAGTAGTAATAAAATTCTAATACATGTATCTTTATATTTTGCAATATCTATAAAAAAGGTATTTTAATGGTAGATCATATCTAGACATGAATTTAAACTACCACGTCAAAGCTCAAACCTCAAAGTGCGATACTTTTTCAGTAACAGATACCACAAAAGTGCATAGAAAGTCGCCTAGTGTTTTAATTATAAATATTGAAGCTACACTGCCGAGAGTTGAGAACTTATTTACTAAAATTGCCTGCTCTTTTAGAAATTTTTACAATATTTGATCTATCACTAACACTTTTCGAGATTTTGGCAAAAAACTGGATGGTTATTTTTTCCAGTTTTTTGTTAATAACAATTGCAATGTTTTTTCCAAAAAAAAATTCGAAATATGCCTTTTTCTAGATGTCATTCCGGATTGTGTAAGCCATTAACCATATTTATAAGAAACTTGTAACTATTATTCGCAGAAACTCAACTTGTCGACTAGACTATATGTATATGTATAATGAAGCCCATCTTTCGCCATTGCCGTTGGGCGTGCGTGAAGCGAATGTATAACAAAATGAACACGCGTTTCTTTCGCGCCCTCTTTGCGCTGGCTATGTTTGCGGCCAAAGTTTGTAAATGTTTTAATTAGGATCACAATCTCACTCATCATTTTCACAAAAACCATCAAAATGTGGACATAATGACATGAAATACATACGTCGATCGCTATTCGGACAAGCGTCTCATCTGCATGAAACGCGCGATAGGCACAGCCCAAAAACTCAGCGGATCGAGCGCGCAATTCAGGCGTTTTCTACTTTGACAAGGGAAAGATTCCTTCATCTAAGGTTTTCTATGACTAGTCTCTGAAATACAACTTTTTAATGAAGTCTTAAAAGGAAGTAGCAATAAAAACACTGGCTGATACAGATAATACTGCCATTTATTTCGTATACGTTAAAAAGAAGCAAAAAAAAATTTAAATGTCAAAATAGTACTCGAAAATATTTATACTTTAATATATTGTATACATTAATTTAATTAATTTATTTGTATTTTATAATTAAATCATGGAAAATCATGGAAAACTAGATGAAGATTTTAACGTGAAAATACCGACACCTTATGAGTTCGACAAATATGTACCATATGCATGCAATCAATTGCAACTGAGTTCTGCTATTGTAATAATAAAAATATTACAAAGTAAGTCTTAATATTTGCTCAGTACTTTATGTTTTGTAGAACTTAAAGTAAATAAAAGTAATTAAAAAAAAACTGACTACAAATATCTGTCAATTATACTTATATATCAAAAATTTTTTTTTTTCGCCGTGTTGGTCCCGGCCTCCTTTGTAGAATAGGCCAACTGCCGTTCTGCTAGGCAGGTCGTAAAAGGCGACCGAATGGCTATCGAGTCACTACCATCGTGGCTACTAGGTGGTAGAGTTCTGCATTGTCTCGCCCGGGTCAGGTACCACCGCCTTGCCTATTCCTGCCGCAATAGCGTCAGTGCTTGTCGCTGTCGTGTTCCGGTTTGGAGGGTAAGGTAGCCGGTAAACTTATGCTGTGGCATTAGACCTCGCCACAAGATAGCAACGCACCATTAACATCTTTGGTGTCTATAGGCGATGGTTGACTCTTTCCATCAGGAGACCCATCTGCTTGTTTGCTATCTTATGATATAAAAAAAAAAAATTACTAAACTGATTTTATAAAAAAAATCTCGATATGACTTCATCTCCGAGAAATTCGAGGACAAATGTACATTTAAGTACAAAATTTAGCACACTTGTATGGAAGCCTAAATAAATCATCATGATCAAATGTCGAATTCCGACAATATTATATACATACAGGTCAAACTAATAACCTCTTTTTTGAAGTCAATTAAAAATACTAATAGTAAATTTAGTAGATGTACCAATTTAAGGGTCTTTAGCATAAAGGTATTTGCTTATTTTATACATATTCATTTATATCGGCATATTTTTGTTTACAGATGAATATGTAAGTTCAGTGTCAACTGATCGAAGTAAGAAGCTCAAAATTCGTATGAATCAATCTTGGAACGATTTGGGGTCTGATTTTGAAAGAGATAAAACAGATACAGAACTCTTCACTCCGATGGAAGAAAATATTGTAAAAATAATTGCTGTCTATGACACTACGAACAATTTAGTTGAAATCCGATTTGACAAAAATAAAAATATACCAACGGTATTATTAAAAGTTATTGGACTTATATTAAACTTTCATTCACATCTTACTAGTATCGTTATTAATAGTGGAATAGATAAATACACTTTATACGAAATAAATAAATTTCTAAGTAAATCAAATATTTCTGATATATGTCTAGATAATTGTTATCTCAAAGAAGCTAATTTTTACATTTTACTCGAAACAGTGAATAATCTTCGTTATCTTTCTCTGTCTAATTGCAAAATTAATGATAAAGTTATTGAAATGATTTCAAAAAGACTAGTTTACCCGTCGTCAGCGTCGAAAACGCTATTGATCCTCAATTTATCTTTAAATAAAGTAACAGACGAAGGTGCAAAATATTTAGCAGAAGCATTGAGATCAAATCGTAAATTATCGTATTTGAACTTGGCAGATAACAGTTTGACTGATGCAGGTGTTGGCGCTATATTAGATAGTCTATTAGAATTCCCAATGTCATATGAAGAAATATTGTCTGCAAGGTCTAGACATGTGCTATTTTTGAGAGACAAAGAAACAATGGTACAACAAATTATGAAGGAACTACGAGTAAATGAATTTGAACGGAAACAAAGTACTAAAAGAAAACCCATTAAAACAATTCCTCTTTCTGGAAAAAAAGGGAAATTAGATAACGAATCGTCAGTAAAATCTCTAGAGCCTAACAGAAGTCTAATATTTAATATGGATAGTTTGTTTTATGTCAAAGCATTAGCAATGGCCGAAAATACACTTGGAGAATTTAAAGATCCACATGGATCTGGTAATACAATTACAAAGGATGAAGTTATATATTGTCTTGGAAATAATACACTGTTATATTTAAATTTAGCTTACAACAATTTGACATATCTCACAATTAGAAAATTATTAAAGGTGTTTAAACACCAAAGATATTCTGACAGACAAACGCGAGGCTTAGTTAACGTATTAATTGAAGGAAATTTAATGCCGCACTCATGCAAAGAATTGATGAAAATCGATGATATAATTGACATTGGGTTAACACAAGTAGCTCGGAATCTTTCTGTTAATAAGAAAAAAGGCCCAGTAAAGAGTGCAAGATAGATGATATTTTTTATTCCGATAACTCATAAACATTTAGTAGGAACAGAACATTTAGTGAGAACAGACAAATATGATATACTAGCTATTTTTGGTGACTTTGTTTATGTGACTCAAACACATTACTTCTTGACTCAGTGACAATGTAACATTTTAGTGGTGGAAGTTAAAGCCAGTCCATCAGTTTTAGTCTATAGTCGAGTCAATAAAAATATACAATAAATAATTGTATATTTAATATTATTAAAAAAAATTAAAACAGAAAAACATATCTTACTAGCTATTTGTTGCCAGTAACTTAATTAGTGTAACTCCAGAACATTACTTCTTTTTGTATTACTGTGTGCTACGTGACATAATATTTAAGCCTACACCACATGCATAAGTATAAAACTGGAACACGATAGTAACCTGCATTGACCCTATTACGTTAGGAATTGATATGACGGTGATAACAGGCGAGACATTGCAGAACTCTACCACCTCGCAAACTAATAACTTTTAATTAACTTTTATGCCTTAAATGATAAAAAGCATTAAATTAACCACTGAAACAATTAATCAAGTAAGATACTTAATGAATTAGTGTTGCCCAAATGCAAGAACAAGACGAGACTTAGCCAGTCTTGGTCTTGGTCTTGCGCCAATACACCTGGTCTTGGTCTTGGTCTTGGTCTTGCGCTCCCAGTCTTGGTCTTGGTCTTGGTCTTGCAGCAAGAGTCTTGCAAGTCTTGCAATTACCTATTAGTCTATTACTATTTATTAAAGTTTACTTTAAATCTTAGAAAAACGTATTAGAATTGGAACATTGTGAGCTTGAATTAACATAGCCATAGTAAAGATCAAGCAGATTAATAAATAACTGAAGATTTGATAAGAAATTCGAAAAATCAACTGACCTATATGTCGTTTTCCATGGAAGTAACTGTTTCTTAATAAACATTTATGATTTATAAGCTTACATTTGCTAAAACATGTAAAAAAAACAAATTAATTACAATAACTTGACTGTATTTTAAAGAACAATACTTATCTGTCTAGAAAGAGATTGACCCCTCAACTTATAAGAAATTTAATAAAAGAGTTTTACGATTTATCATTTATTTGAATAAAAAATAAAATACAACACTAATCAACAGCTTTATCATTAGGTTATGATACTTTATATCAATTTTTTTGACCAAGAATTAATACAAAGTAACCATCTGGCTGACTCATCACTTAACCTATTTCTATGTTTTCTAATTACTAATGATGCTTTAGAAAATAACCTCTCAGCAAGTACTGAAGTTGCAGGTATTGAGAGAAAATCACGGGCCATTTTCGATAAAATCGGATACTCTGTCTCTTGCGTCCTCCACCAATCTAAAATGTCTTCCGAGCTGGCAGTTCTTGGTTTTCTCAGGTACTCCTCCAACTCGTCTATCACTAAGCCTTGAAGACAAGATCCAGATGACGTCGAGGGACATTCATAGAGTTTATCAAAGTCTATTACGTCTTCATCTTCATCACATACTTTATTTTCTTTTTCTGGTAATTCCAGAGATTTGTTCAGTGAGTGTAGACTTTTATATTCTTCATAAAGTTCATTGAACTTGCGCAGACTTTCTGTTTTAAGTTGCTTCCCCCACATTGTCAGGTCAAAAGTCTGAGCCTTATGCCTTGGGTCTAAAATTAAAGAAGTACAATAAATCCAGTTGCTCTTCTTGTAATGTTTAAGCATTTTGTCTCGAGCTGCTTGGAAAGCTAGAATGAGCCTTTCATCCACTTCAGATCGATTAGGTTTCTCATCTAACTGTTTTACCATAGATTCAATTTTATCTAGCAAGAGATTGAATGATACAATGACTAGCGGTAATGTAACATATTTGTCTCCACCAAGTTTTGTACACTGTACCTATACACCGAACTGTTACACCTAACTACTCAGTGAAATAGCGCTAAGTCCTAGCTGCAAGACGCAAGAGTCTTGCAGGCTATGTCTTGTTCTTGCTCAAGTCTTGCACGGTCAGTCTTGGTCTTGGTCTTGCTAAAAATACGCGGTCTTGTTCTTGGTCTTGGTCTTGCAAAAACGCAAGAACAAGACCAAGACTGCAAGACCAAGACTGAATTTGGGCAACACTATAATGAATTCTTAGACTATTCACTTAGCTTCTTTGCATTAAATAAATCTTATGTACTAGAGACATTCCCAGGTAGAGGGAAAACCGAACCGAAAACATTCCCTGCACTGTCGCAAATACGTAACAAAGAACGGGCTTTTAGACGTTTCATTCCGATGATAGAATCCAGAGATACAGGTACTCGTACTTAGTTCGTTAGTTCCTGTAGGTACTGTAATTACATTATTGGATTTTTTTATATCACTAAACAGAAACAAGCAGACAGACCTCCTAATGGAAAGGGAACGTTTCATCTATAGACACCAAAGATGTTAATGGTGCGTTGCTTCTTGCGCGTTGCGATCCGTGTGGTGGGATGGCAATGCCGCATGCATAAGTCATGGCACTGGCTATCCCATTCTCCAAACCTATATATATATGTAAAGAAAACCATAATAAGGTTTTATTTATGTTTTTTATATTGCCGCGCTATGGCCAGTTTCCATAGCGGGCCGTGATAGCTTCTGTCAGCGGATTTGTCAATGAGTTAAAATTAGAAGGGAATTATATTTTATTGTCAAGAATTTTGTAAAAAGATAGACCCGAAAATAAGGGCTTTAAATGTTGTTTCTTTTAATTACAGAAACGCAATTGAGTCTTTGTTTTACTTATAAATAAATATAATATCATTATAAAACAATGGTGGTAGAATTCACGAAATAAAAATAATTATACTAATGTTGGCAAATTTAATCTATCATTTTATTTAATTATGTTTTTTTATATTGCCGCGCTATGGCCAGTTTCCATAGCGGGCCGTGATAGCTTCTGTCAGCGGATTTGTCAATGAGTTGAAATTAGAAGGAAATTATATTTTATTGTCAAGAATTTTGTAAAAAGATAGACCCGAAAATAAGGGCTTTAAATGTTGTTTCTTTTAATTACAGAAACGCAATTGAGTCTTTGTTTTACTTATAAATAGAAATAATATCATTATAAAACAACATTTTTTGCTAAATAATTCGGCACGATAATGGATAAATTGAGGTTTGATTTCGCTGTAAAGACAGCATCTGATGGAAAAACCAACATTATATGCTTAACCTCAATTGCCACGCCTAGTGGTCAGGTTTATGGAATACCCCTAGATTTTCAACCAGCAAATCAACATCAAGCGATTACCAGTACTACACATTATGGCAAAATAAAAAAATCATTGCAAAGAAGACACCAAATAAGAAAAGTCTGGATAACTTTGACAGATAAAATAACAGAAGCATATTTGGATGAAGAACAAAACTTGCAATTTAATGATGTATACCTGGAAGAAATCACGGAAACTAAAGGTAATCCAGACGATATGCCTAGTTCTAGTAGCTCGAACAATTCTTTGGAAAAATTGTTAGAGAAATTACTCGAAAAAAAAGGAAAAATCGCCAAAGATTTTAAGATCGAAAAGTTCACGAGCAAAATTTCAAATGCCTACCAATGGATTAAAACTTTTAATAAGGAATGTGAACGTTTAAACATTTACGAGGACAAAAAGAAAATAGAAATTTTGAAAAATTTTATGGAGTCTTCAAGTGCACATTGGTACGACTGTATGCTAATAAAATACACTGTGGAATCAGAGTGGAACCAATGGGAGAAATTTTTTTGTGAGACATTTGGAAATAAAGGTTGGTCACCCATAAGATACGCTCTTGCCTTTAAATATCAAGCAGGTTCGTTAATCGAATATGCCCTAAAAAAAGAAAAATTATTATTGGAAGTTCGGAAGCAAATTGATACCGGGACTCTTATTGATCTTATTGCGTTTGGTTTGCCCAATTTTGTGACTGATAAAATTGACAGAGAAACTTTGCAAGAAACAGAAGATCTGTACAATGAAATAGGAAAACTGGAATATCTTGTTGAGAAAAATAAGTATGAAAAAAAAGTATACACAAATTCCAACATTAAATCGGAAAAAATAATCGAGAAAAAGCCATGCCCAATTTGTATCAATGAAAAAAGAGGGAAACGTTACCACCCAGCGGAGAATTGCTGGTTTAAAGGTACAACTCAAAAATCAATAATAAAAACAGTAAATAACTCTGAAATAGAAACAGATCTGAATAACATGGATCCAAAAAACTTGATGTGCCACCATTAATAAAAATAAATTTACTATTAAATGACACCGTAGAAGTAACTGGAATTTATGATTCGGGTTCAAACGTGTCATTAATTAATGCTAAATTATTAAACATACGAAAGAAAGAACGTACTACGAATAATACAAAAATAGTAAACTTAAAGACTATTAATGGTGAGAAAAAAACGAAAGGTATAGTAACATTAAAAGTTAAGATATATAATATAGAACAAAATATGGATATTTTTGTAATAGATAAAGAAAACTTTAATTATGATTTCCTGGTTGGTTTAGACTGTATAAAAAAATTCAAGCTCATGCAAAATGAAGATTTGAAAATAATACAAAAAGTCAAAAAAGGAGATGAGGCCAACTTTCCTAATGCACAAGGAGAAAAAACTAAGCAAAGCTTAGAAAGTCCTGAATCGGAGAATGTGAAACAAGAAATAAACTTCAATGAACACATTGAAACTGATCAATTTGAAAATATTACTAATCATCTAAATAAACAGCAACAATTGGAGATAGACAAGCTGATAGAAAAATATAAAACTGTCTTTGCCAAAGATAAATATGATATCGGCACTGTACGAGATTATGAAGCTCATATTGACTTGATGGTGGATAAATACTGCTGCAAACGTCCATATAGATGCACAGCTGAAGATAGAAGAGAAATAGAAGACCAAATATCAAAACTGTTAGAGAAAAAATTGATTGTGGAATCATATAGCCCGTTTGCTGCTCCAGTAACTCTAGCTTATAAAAAAGAAGACGAACGAAAAACAAGATTATGTATAGATTTCAGAGAATTGAACAAAATAGTAGTCCCACAATCACAGCCATTTCCATTAATTGAAGATTGCAAATATTGGAGAAGGCCATAATATTGGTAATGATATTATTTCTATTTATAAGTAAAACAAAGACTCAATTGCGTTTCTGTAATTAAAAGAAACAACATTTAAAGCCCTTATTTTCGGGTCTATCTTTTTACAAAATTCTTGACAATAAAATATAATTTCCTTCTAATTTCAACTCATTGACAAATCCGCTGACAGAAGCTATCACGGCCCGCTATGGAAACTGGCCATAGCGCGGCAATATAAAAAAAACATAATTAAATAAAACCTTATTATGGTTTTCTTTACATCTCCCCTCCTGGAGAAAAACAATTACAAGTGTAATTGCACGTAATTGTTCTTCTGTCAACCGATAAGGGTGTGAGTTTTGATATGTGGTACAAATTTGATTTTTCTTTCTTGTGACCAACATTAACTTTATAAATTGTGTTTGAAATTTTTTTCAATATCTCGTAGGGTCCAATTCTTAGTTCATCTGTTTTCTTCCTATTAAGACGATTTCCATTCTCCACATAAACTCTATCTCCCTCTTTAAAATCATATTCTTTTCTTGACAGGTCATATCTTTTCTTATTATAATCATGGGATTTAATTGTATTTTCATATGCTAATTTTCTATCTCTTGTTAAATTTTCATTTGAACATCTTGTTTTTAATTCTGGTGGTAGAATATTTACATTTTCTCCTTCCAACAGGTATTTTGGTGCAAATTTAGTAACAGTATGTTCCGTCTCATTATATTTGTCAACACATCTCTGTGCAATAGTTGTCCATGCAATTTTATTTTCTCTTTCATTAATTTTGCATCTTATCTTATTAACCAGGGTTTGGTTTAGCCTTGTGCAATAGTTGTCCATGCAATTTTATTTTCTCTTTCATTAATTTTGCATCTTATCTTATTAACCAGGGTTTGGTTTAGCCTTTCATTCAGGCCATTTGAAGAAGGAGTATCCAGAGCAGTAAAAACTATTTTTATATTGTTATCTTTCAGAAATTCCTTAAATTCTTTGGAGTTTATACCGGGATATTGGTCCGTTAATATCATATCAATTTTATGACCTTCTGTCACTTTCTGAATGAGTTTAATGAAATTGTTAGAACTTTGATCTTTTGACGTTAAAATGTAAGCATACCTAGTGAAATGATCAATTAAAAGATGTAGGTATTTTTTAGTCGACCGCGACCCTCCAAATCCACCAATTGTATCAATTGATACAATTTCAAAAGGTTGTCTTGCTGGTCCCAAATGTGACATTAAACCATATTTTGGTTTCCTTCTTGTTTTATTTTTAATACATATTTCACATTCTTCGCAAGTCTGTTTTATCTTTGCTATGATATTCTTTGCTGAAAAGAATGGAGTTAATTTATTTATCATTTGAGTTGTTCCCAGATGGCAGTAAGTAATGTGTACATTTTTTATTAATGTTTTGCTTAGTTCTTCTGATAGCACAATTTTGTTTCTTGTTTTAAATTTTTTGTAGTATATTTCATCTTTCAGTATAAACTTGTTTTTTCTTTTTTGTATTTCTTCATTTATGTTTTGATCAGTTTTTATGTCTTCTATGGTAATTAAATTTACCACTTTCAAAGCGTCATCTGTATTTTCACTTGGGTTTAGAACTGGATTTCTGCTTAAACAGTCTGCCTCTTGATTTGTTTTTCCAGGATTATATTTAATTTTGAAGTTATATTGGGATAAATAATATGTTAGATCTCCGAGCTCCTCATCAGTTCTTGCTTTAATATTCATGTTTTCTAATGGTTTATGATCTGAGTACACCGTAAACTCCTTCCCCATAAGTAAGTGTTGCCAATATTTTATAGCTTCTTTTATTGCCAAACATTCTAGGTATATTGCCTTCTTCTTTTTCTGTGAATCTGTTATTTTTTTTGAAAAATAAGCAACTGGTTTATTGTTTCCGTTTTCATCGGTCTGTTTTAGCACTGCTCCCATTCCTTTTATACTTGCATCCGTATAAATGTTTATTGGTAATTGTGGATCATAAATTCTCAGAATCGGCTTTGAGCACAGTAGTGCTTTTATTTTATCAAATGATTGTTGACATTCTTTGGTCCACACGAATTTCACGTCTTTCCTTAATAAATTGTGCAGTGGGTCCAAGATGATTGCGCTGTGGGGCACAAACTTATGATAAAAATTTATTTTTCCTAGGAATTGTCGCACATTTTTCCTTGTCTCTGGTATTGGAAAATCTTTTACTGCTTTTAGGTAATCTTTAAGAGGTTTTACTGAATTGTTTTCTATTATATGGCCTAAATACTTGGCATAATGGTTTGCAAATATACATTTGGTAAATTTTAGTCTAAGCCCCTCCGTTTGAATTGCCTCCAATAATTTTGATACATGTGTTACATGTTCTTCGAAGGTTTTTGAATAAATAAGTATATCATCAATAAAATTTACTGCAAAATCAGAGAGCTTATGTTTTCTTATGATGTTACTTAGTATTCTTTGGAAAATAGCTGGGGCAGTTTTTAATCCAAATGGCAGACACGTCCACTGATATTGTCCTTCCTGAGTTACGAAAGCTGTTTTGTATTGATCTTGTATTTTTAATGGAATTGACCAAAATGCTGAATTAATATCAAATGTTGAGAAATACTTACAGTTTACTGTTTTCATCATTAAATCTTCAATTAATGGTTCGTCATGGAGGTTGCCTTGGACTTGGTTTAGCTGCAATGGGTACTCACAGGCAAGATGTGTATGAGCAACTTAAATTCAACCTTTATCAAGATGATGCTGTTACTGGTGAAGCAGCTGGCATAGCTATGGGAATGGTTATGTTAGGATCAAGACATGCTGCTGCAATCGAAGATATGGTTACATATGCACAAGAAACCCAGCATGAGAAAATTTTACGTGGATTAGCTGTTGGCATATCCTTTACAATGTATGGTCGCCTTGAAGAGGCTGATGCATTGGTTCAACAATTATTGAGGGATGATACCATAGTTGGCATGGGAAGACGGCCATTTGCAAGACCAAGACCAAGAACAAGACCGCGTATTTTTAGCAAGACCAAGACCAAGACTGACCGTGCAAGACTTGAGCAAGAACAAGACATAGCCTGCAAGACTCTTGCGTCTTGCAGCTAGGACTTATAAATAGATATAATATCATTATATATATATATATATATATATATATATATATATATATATATATATATATATATATATATATATATATATATATATATATATATGTCGCAGTGAAATTGTCAATAGCCGTTAGATTATAATCTACCTAGGGAATTTATAATTTGGTTAGGTTAGGTCAGCAGTTGAATTATAATATCACTTAGGTAGATTATAATCTAACGGTACTGACAATTTCACTGCGACATATATATACATATAAGTTCATGATATTTATACACATAAACATATCGACATATATAAATGTTTACTACATATATTTACAATGTGTTACCGGAGCATTCAAACACAATACACATAAATTATTTAAAAATAAAAAAAATTTGATACATCGCTTGAAAGAAAATTTAGAATTAACTTTTCTAACATCTGTTGGGAGAGTATTCTAATACCTGACTATTTAGGATGAGAAGGATTGGGAGAGAAAATTAGTGCGACATAATGGCATATGTAATGTGAGAGTATCGGCTGATCGAAGGTGCCGAGAGTGGCTTTCATGCTGAAATTGAAATAAATATTTAAGGTAGGATGGTACAGTGGGTACGCAATATCGACAAAAGAATACTGAGACGCTGACGAATAGGATGTAATTCGATTTTAGTTGTAGTAGGAAGTGACGTGATCAAATATTCGAAGCTTTAATATAAACCTAATGCAATTATTAAATATAAGATCTAACCTATTTAGAAGATTTTAGATTCAGATAGCAGACATCCCATAAACTATTACAGGAAAAACCAAGGATTGAACTAACACAAGTTAGTACTAGTAGAAAGAAAAGTTTTCAACCGACAAACCAACCTTAAAGTCAGAGTTACTTTCCGACAAACCTCGGTATCTTGAGGCAACCCGATAATGCACTGTTAATAATAAGTCCTAGATCTTACACTTTTTCCAAAAGGCATCGTAATAATATAAAAAGATATTAAATGAATGATGTCACAATTTAGTTCTACATTCCTACGTGAAATACCAGTTATAATAGCTTGACACTTTATTGCTATATGGAGATGCCAAACTTACGAGTATTATTATTAATCCCTGTGATTAATCCTATCAATAGCTGCATTGCTATAAGTTTCGGCATGTTTATAAATTTGCAAATCGTCAGCGTACAGATGATAAAAACATTTCAAGCAGAGAGTGATTATGTTTATATAGACTGGGAATAGAAACGATGCTCCGGTAACACATTGTATATACTACATATTATATATTGTAAACATTTATGTATGTCTATAATATAAGTTTGTGTGTATAAATATCATGAATTTGTGTATATTCTAATTTGTATATCTGTTTAAAATATATTATTATATATTATATTTTATACTTCGGGAATTATTTAGTTTTAGCTTGTGTTATAATAATAGAACTATCGCGCTAAATGGGACCAACAGGTTCTTATGCTTAACAGAATCGCGGTCTGAACAAACCACCAGAACCGGGGCAGAAAGAAAATCTTAGTAACACTAAGATTTTTCCTCGAAAAACCTTTAATATTATTGCATATATATTACACTCAAAGTATTATTGCCTGTCTATCTGTGTCACTCATTAATAATGTTGGTTTCTATTGTTAATCTGTATGCTAATACGTAAAGAAAATCTGGACCTCTTTTAAGACATTTCGAAAACGATAGAGTAAACGGTGAAATTTGGTACATTTAAAGTTTACTTTGCGGACGACTGCTTTCTGCAGTCCTAATATTTTTAAAATAAATATAAAAATACATAAAATTAATAAAACAAAACATTACACACACTAAGTTTATGTGACATACATGATATTACACACAAATATGTACTGTTTTTTTCCGTCTAAAGTTTGTTGTCAAACTTAAGAGATTTTTGTTGAATCTATCGCCTAAAGCCGATTACAGGCACAGAACAAATATAAAGCGCTAGTTTTTGTCAATCTGTTTTTTCCGGAGGTTATCTATATTAATATTACAAATGCTAATGTTTGGATGTTTGAATGTCTGGATGAATGGATGTTTGAATGGATGGAAGGATGTTTATTACTCAACACGCAAAAACTACAGAACAAATTGAAATAAAATTTGGCATACAAGTAGATGATATATATATATATATATATATATATATATATATATATATATATATATATATATATATATATATATATATATATATATATATATTTTATCTCGAAAATATTAGCTATAGTGCGCACGGAACTAGTTGGCCGCGCCTTAGGTATGTGAACGGTGGGGCGGAGAGGCAGGGGCGCTTGCTGTCATTACTCAGTGCGGCGCCGTACTTTGCGACGGCAACACGCGTTGAAAGTTCCGGCTAGTTTAGACAAAACGCACATAAGATTGCAATAGCGAGATGAGTCCGCCGATAAAAAGACAATCTAAGGAAATAATATTTAAAGTGCATACATTTTTTAATAAACGGAAAGCCGATGTCAATAGTTTAGAATATAAAACTGATGCAAATATACATAAACTAGTAGCAGAAGCAACAGGGATATCAGAACGAAGTGTTAGGAGAGTGATTGCTGAAAGTAAAAAATCGTTGCAAAATACAGGGGAAGCAAGATTTAGTTCTCAACGTAGACCTATATTATAATCACACAGGATCCGCCAAAAACTTTTATGATGCAGCGAACTGCGCGCTGCAGCCTACTCTTCATAGTAGGGCAGCCCAAGATGCTAAATGGGTTATTCGAGTGTCATAGGGACCTACTGGATTTTGTAGATTAAATTATATAGAATAATTAAAGGTTATATAATGTTTTTCATTTCAATGATGGGGAAAAAATCTAAGTACAGATAAAAAACCAGTGACATAAAAACACTGAAGCGTGTCAGATTATTATATGGTGGGTTCAATGCCAGCTAAAATTTTAAAAATTTGACGATTCTGGTGTAGCGTAAGCCAGTGCGCGGGTCACAAAGTTGCTAAGAAAACATTATCTTGACATTCTTCGGGAATTTTCTCTTATTTTAGAGGAAATGATGTAAGAATAACGAAAAAAATACAATCTGACAATTTCTACACGCCGAAGTTATCTTAATTTTGTTTCTTTTTTCTGCCCTAGTTACCCTCCTCTATATGAAGGGCTTATATTTGGTGGTGAACCTCAACAGTACCCCCTGTGTTATACTGACGCGCTCGAGTAAATCCCAAAATCCCCTCTTAGTTTCCCCTATTATTATAATAGTTTAAGACGCAGTCAACACCAAAATCGCGCACTCTGTCTATTTCTATCGGAGTAAACGAGAGCCCACTATCAGTGGCGGCCAGGTCTTATTATTAAGTAAATATTGAAATTTAAAGAAAAGGGTAGATTATTTGTCAAATATGATTCGGTAGCTGTTTAGGTATGAATATGATGACTTTATGTTTTTAATTGCAGATCCATACGTCAAAAGAATAATATACAGAGCCGTTAATGGTGATTAATAAGACTAATCTTCGTAATTATGTTCTATCGACCCAAATTTGTTCAATTAAGTATATGGTCCGGCCACGGCCTTTGACATATGATGAATATCTTCTATATATATAAAAATCAATTGCTGTTCGTTAGTCTCGCTAAAACTCGAGAACGGCGTAACCGATTTGGCTAATTTTGGTCTTGAATTAATTGTTGAAGTTCAGGGGAGGTTTAAAAGGTGAGAAAATATAGAAAAAAATAAGAGTAGTTAAAAAGGCAGAACAACGTTTGCCGGGTCAACTAGTTAACATATACTTTTTGTGTTGTGCTATAATAAATAGTTTTTCTTAAATAAACTGCTTAAATGACATCATTTTCAACAAATTAGGTCTTGTCAGCCTCTTAATAGTCTTGGTTTAATAGTCTCGGGTTCGAGACTTGGTTCGAAGAAAATATAAAAGGTTTTTTGAAGAAATATCTTAATAACCCGCGTCTTATTGTATGTTAAGACCTCCGTGTTTCTGATGAGAATAAGAAGCTGTTGTGGTCCCATTGTCAACGCCTATATATAACTGAAACTGGTTGAATTATGGTTATGTTAAATTTGTTGTGAACAATACTTCAGTAAGAACATTGATATAAAAAACCCAAGATACACAATCAGTGTCTCAAAAACGTCCTCCAAAAATGAGCGCACAATTTTAAATTATGCGCTCATTTCAAATAGGATCACGCCGGTAGTGACACTGTCAATTTTATTTCTTTTTGTACGTTGATTTGTAAAAACAAATATAAATATTGCGCTTAATGTTGGATATGCAAAGACATATGTTTTTGTCATATCTATAACTATTTAAATGAAATTAGGGACACTTTTGTGTGTCAGTTTTGTTCGGAACTGTGCATATTGGGTTTTTTATATCAATGAGTGAGAACAATAATTATTATCTATGCGTGGTTTCCTTTTCCATCAGAAGAGTCATCAGCTTGTTTTCCATCAAATGCTATATAAAAAATTAATACATAATATATTTACATGTATAATTTACGTAACAAGCGGTTAATATGTTGTTATTAACGCGACATCTTAATTAAGCGACATTTTATGCATACAAATTGCGTTTTAAGGAATTATTGGCGGATACTAACACCGAGTCGCCATAATGGTGTATTACGAGTGTCACGCAGCTGTCAAATATGGCGTTATTTGAATTCTTAAGATAAAGGTATTTACAGGATATGAAAGTGCTCTATGTAACGTAATAGCGAGGGTTTGGAAATCAAATATATAACAGTATGCCATATTAGGTACATAGAAATAAATCTTTATTAATACGTGAAACAAAACCTTTTTAACCTTTTTTACGAAAACTACACGAACGGGAAAGCATAAAAAGTTTATATGTCTTAAAACATATGACACACTGGTCATCAAAAAAATCGGCCCATCCTGTTTTTATTTACTATTTATCGATGATTCACAGATAGGCTGTTTCACATAGTTGTTCTGTATTTTGAGGGTCGGTTAAGATGTTTGACATTCGGTTTGCCATAATTATAATACACTGGAAGGTATTTGACAATTTTTTAACCAAAATACCGATAAGTAATCATTTAACGCTTTACGTGGGAACAAATTAGGACCGTGCTTCCAGTTCGCAACTGACTTTTCTCGTGATCTCTGGTTTATCAAGTTTATTTACTGAGGCTGTATTAACAGAAATAACATCAAACACTCTATTACTCATTTAATACATATAATATATTATACTATTGTATGTGTTAAATGAATAGTAGTGTATATATATATATATACATATACATATACATATATATATATATATATATATACACATATATATATATATATATATATATATATATATATATATATATATATATATATATATATAATATACTATTATTATTTTGATGACTAAAATCTGTTGTCTAGCTTAGAAATGATTTCATTGTTTAGTATATGATCTAAAAAACCATAAAATTATTGTCAAATCTGGACCAAAGTGTGATCGCTAGTATTATATAAATATACATAAACTTAACAGCCCCATTGGTCGAATAGTTAACGCTACACAATCGATGGGGTTTGGGTACAATTCCCATTAGGTACAAGCGTTTAGTTAATTATAGATGTTTGTATTTCGGAGTTTTGATATTTATTGTACAAAATTCAGTATATACATGTGTATTTTTAACCCCCCTTATTGGTCCGGGCTCCTTTAAAAATAGACCAACTGCCGTTCTGCCAGGCAGGTCGTAAAAGGCGATCGATTGGCTATACTTGTTACTACCATCGTGACTACTAGGTCGTAGAGTTTCGTAACGTCTCGCCCGGATATTTGGTACAACCACCTTATCTGTTCCTTCCGCAATAGCGTCAATACTTGTCATTCTCATGTTTCGGTTTAGAGGATAAAGTAGCCGTATGATGCATGTGGCATTGCCATCCTGCCACTATTGCAACTTTGATGTCTATACGCGATTTCTCTATCGATCAGGAAAGCTATTTGTTTGTTTGCAATCCAATGAATCCATACTAATATTATAAATTGAAAATGTGTGTGTGTTTGTTTGTTTGTCCGTCTTTCACGGCAAAACGGTACGACGAATTGACGTAATTTTTTAAGTGGAGATAGTTGAAGGGACGAAGAGTGACATAGGCTATATTTTGTCTCTTTCTAACCCCCCCACTTCCCTAAAAAGAATTTAACGCAAGCGAAGCCGCGGGCAAAAGCTAGTAAATATATATAAAAAACTGACTTTCTTTAATATTTCTTCTTTGAGTTTGCATAAGCATTTTTCTATTTTATTTTAATGATCGAGTACTGTCCGAAGGTGGTGTCAAGAGTCTTCACAACCAGCGTGTGTGTATGAAGAGAGTGGAGGAAGCAAGACAAATCTGCAAGGATCGTGATGTATGGCACTCGGTTCTCCCTGCCTACCCTGTAAGAGATTTTTATGAGTTTTTAAATTTGATATGTATAGCTTTCTTCCCAAAAGGAGGAGTTTATCATTTCGGCTATAGCCTTATGTTTTTTTTTACCTCAGAACTCGGTCATTTATCTATCTTTTATATAAGTATATAAAAATCAATTACTGTTCGTTAGTCTCGCTAAAACTCGAGAACGGCTGAACCGATTTGGCTAATTTTGGTTTTGAATTAATTGGTGAAGTCGAGGAAAGGTTTAAAAGGTGAAAAATATACAAAAAAATAAGAATAGTTAAAAAGGCAGAACAACGTTTGCCGGGTCAGTTAGTATACCATAAAAAATAATTTCAAAGTCGTTGTTTTTTTATTGTTTGGAAGGGTAATATTTTTTTAAATTTGTATGTCTCCTACGCGTTTCCCCATTTTCTTTTAAAAATTCCTTAGCTAAGAAATATTGAACTAAACCACTACGAATTAAAAATGGCGTATCACGAATGCGCGTTATATAAAAAGTTTTTATGTGTGCTTTAATTGATATATTTTACGCTGATATGCTTTAATATACTTTTAATATACCCACCTGTTCATGGCGAAGGTAATGAATTATTTTCGAGAAAGCTGCATCACGCTAAATGAATTATAATCATTTGTCGAGCTCGTGTATGCTAGGTTCTCATACACACAATTAAATTAGAAAAACTATTGGTTCCCATCAAACTTTCACTACGATACAATCAAGTAGGTTATTTATATAACATGTAGAGTATACGGTTTTCCGGGTTCGGTTCAGTTAATTATGGAACAGAAGAAGAATTTATTGATATTATATAAAATTATCGTCTACTAGCTGTGCCTGCGACTTCGTCCACAAGGAAAAATTCTAAAATAGAAGAAGCCTGAGTTACATTAGCTATCTGTGAAAGTCCTGTCAATATCGATTTAGCTGTTTCATAGATTAGCCGGAACAAATAGACAGACAGACAAAAATTGTAAGATATGTAATTTTGATATGTACCGTTTATACGTCCATATGTATTTAGTAAAAGTGGTTATTTTAATATTACAAACAGGCACTCCAATTTTATTTATTTGTATAGATAACTATTAAATCCATCACTCAATACATATTATAAAACCAAGTCCCTTTATACGTCTGTGTGTTTACAATAAACTCAAAAATTACTGAACAGATTTTTATTAAGGTTTCATTATTAGACAACATGATTCATGAGAAAGGTTTTGGTGTATAACTTGTTTAGGTTTTGTGTATATTTGTCGAAATATTCCAATGATTTTTGAGATTGTCAATTCCTCGTGGTCTAGGGTTAACATATTCGGCTCAGATCATGAGGTTCCGGGTTTGATCCCCGAGTTGTGCAAATGTGTTATTGAGGTTTTTAGAGGTTTTTTAAAAAATCCAAAATCTCAGAAGCAGCTCGGAAATAAAAAATAATGATCCAATCGCTACCAAACTTTGTAAGATCACCCGCCGGTCAAATCTGAAGACTGCTTAAAAATTGCATCAAAATCACTTCTGCCATTTTGGAATACTTTGGGAACAAATATAAACACATAGATTTTCATATCATGTCCCTATTGGAATGTGTGCAATGATATTTATTCGTGATTTTTAAAACAAAAGTATTTTTTTCAAGATGGCCAGTAACAAAAAAGTTATTTATTGCGTACAGATCAACAATCACGACCGTTCAGAAATTATTCTACACAGTTTGTGCATAAATATACACTGTCATTAGCCGTATTGGTCGCTGTCTCTTTCACCCGCGGTAATAATAAACAAAGACAAAAAGCTTTTTGCAATCCTTTCTTTAACTACTACCAATATAAATTGAGCCTAGAAGGTGGTTTCAATTTCCTGTGGGTCATTGATTTTTCAGAGGCGCGCGGGGGTTAACAGGTCTTGTTTGAATGGTAATGTATGTGTCTATCTCTTTTTCTCTTGGAACGTATGTGATAAAATGGTGAGGACGCCCTTTTTGCGCATAGTCTGCGAGGCTAGGCGGCATATTTCTGAAAAACATAGAATGTAATGGAGAAGAGTCTTATAAATTTGATTTTTTTTAAATAATAGTTTTATTTATTTATTTAACAAAATCCACAGCGCTTAACAACAAAATATTTACCTACATGTAGTTATGGATTTACATTATATATGCAGGACTTACACAACACAACAAACGACACAATAAATATCGAATAGCGTTTCAAAATAATTTAACTTTTACAAAAAAGCCTAATCAGTAAATATAAAGGTTATTTATCTGTCTGTATGTCATTTCCAGCTAATTTCCGAAAAATAGGTGTTAGACCCATAATTCTGATTGTCGCTGTAACAATAATTTATTTAGTTGAATTTATGGGAAGTATTTTTGGCTAACTTAATTATTTCTTTTTTTATATATTAGTAATTATAGTAGGACAGTAGTCAGAACTGCAAGGATCGTAGACGTAGTTTTGCATATTTCGTTAAATAAACCTTGACCCCTCATAAAATACGAAAGAAAGGAATATTAGCGGTTCAAGCAACCCACATACGCTACAAGAAAAATAATAAAAAAATAATGAAATTCAAAATAAAAAATCCTGAATTGCCATATCACAAGCATTTAACTTGTACACACTATATACAAGTTTCAACGCTCAAATGGACTTCGGTCTTCAGGCAGTACACTTCGCCTGACTGGGAAGATCTTCCTTTTTCCCTTCCTTGTCCTTGTGTGACGTCAACAGCCCAAACTCAAACTCTTTTATTCTGTGGTAGTTGGTGAAGGAGTTAGATATGAATACATAATGTTAATAAGGACGCTACGACCTGCCGTTTTGGCGTACAGATAATTATAAAATTAAATTGAATTGTTAATTACATTGTCATTTTAAAATTTGAATTAATTTAATTACTAAAATAATAATATTTATTCAAATATAAGTACTGAGCATAAAGTCATAATATAATATCATTTTTACTTGTCATATTTTAAGTCTAAAATAATATTAAAATTGTATGTCAAGTGATTGCTTGCAGCATTTATTTACCATTTGCAATTAAAATATTCATGAATAGTATAAAATGACTTATTACATAAAATAACTCTTAACTTTTTCTTAAAAAGCTGCAGGTCATTTATATCAGAGATCCAGGCTGGTAGATGATTATAAATACGCTGCGTCATAAAGGCTGTTGCCTTTTCTTACCGTAAAAAGCAGTTCTGCGTGTGGAATAGATAATCTGATTTCTATACCTACCATCATATTCATGCAATTTGTATAGATCAGGATTTTATTTAACAAAAATTGCCGCTTCAAAAATGTACATAAAAGGCACTGTCAGAATTCTGTATCTCTGAAAATAAGGCTTACAGCTATCTATCGGAATCAAATTAAAAATAATTCTAATACATTTTTTTGTGATTTAAATGCCATTTCTCTGCCGCTTGCCAAAAAATCGTACCGTAATGCAGTATTGACGAAATATACCCATGAAGCTACTAGGATAGCATTTTGGCTCACAGCTTTCCTCAATAAGCGCAAAGCATAAGAGAATTTATTAATTTTTTTACATAAAGAATTTATGTGAAACTTTCAAGAAAAGTTACTGTCTATTTCCACTCCTAAAAATTTTATATTGTCTGTTTGCTTTATTTGATTATTTTTGTAGGCAATATTATAATTTATGTTAAGATTGTAATTTTGAGTCAAGTTAAAATTTATGATTTTTGTCTTTTCTAAGTTAATTCTTAAGTTGTTATTTTAAAACCATCGTATCACTTGTTATAATGTCATTTATATTCCATTCTAAACCTCCTCAGTTATGACGTCATTCTAATAAAAGTTGGCCCGCTGGTTCCATCACTATGATTCTTCAGCGGACCGATGGTGCGACAGAATATTTTGTTAATAAAACGTTAACATAAGAAACTACGCTATTCAGAGAACGAGCAATGATTTTTTGGAGACAGACGTTAGTTTTTAAACGTTTTGTTAAACCGTACATTTTTCAACGTTTATTTATAATTTTTTCAATTTCAAAATTTTACAAAATAACAAAAAAGATATAAGTTCCAAAATTCTTACATACATCTTTCTATTATGTTGTTATGTGTATGTAAGCAAATGTCATAATTTAATATAGTCAATGAAGAACTGAATACTCAGTATACCTTACAAAAAGTTATTAAAGGACAATCATTTTTAGATCATCACTTTTCAACAGATTTTTTATTACAACAGCTATTTCATTCCATTGTAACTAGATGACAATATTCTTTGTATAAAGCGTAAAAAGGTTAATATTTGTTGGAACTCTACTGAATACTGTTAGGGCTCACAGCTCTATGAACACCAAAAGTAGAATGGCTGGTTTTTATTAAATAACCCAAATGGTAACAGAACCGTAGTATCTTTAAGATAATGAAGTATCGTGTATGCAAAAGTTTGTGAAAATATTTGAATGTTTAGATTTGTTGATGTTTAATAGGACTCCTTGCTGAAATATATTTTATAGAAGTACAACAAACGTCGTATTAATTCATCAATAAATTATAACAGTAAATTACAAAAATCAGATACGTACTTGATTAACAACATTTTTTACATTTGTAATTTGTACATGAGATATGAAAAACAATAAAGTTTGTATATAACGAAATGCTCATTAATAAATTTTTAAATAATATAAAATATTTCTGAACACAATTTTTTTATTTAAAAAGTCAAAGACGACTCCACGGTTGCTGGTGTCACGCGCAGATGACGGGCGGCATTGCGCGGTCAGTTTTTGTCCATCATCCGAACTGGACGTTCCAAGTTCAAATTTGAAAATTGGAACTTGAAACGTTCGATCTTTGAAATTTTAAATTTAGCATAAAATTCCAGAATTAAATGTTTTCGCCTTAAATGTTTTGTTTATTTTGTGCTTTTTGGAAAACTTTAAATCTGCCGATACTTTTTGTAACTTTTAATAATCACGTTGTACGTATATATACCGCCCCGTTGGTCGAGTGGTTAGTGACCCTGACTACGCAATCAACGGGGCTCGGGTTCGATCCCCGACGGGGACAAGCATTTGTGTGATGAGCATAAATGTTTGTATTTCCGGGTTTGGGTGTTTATTATGTATGTAAAAGTATTTATATATGTATATCTATGTATTAGTATCGTTGACTAACATCCATAATACAAGCAAATAATTGGCTTACTTTGGGGTTAGATCAATAAGTGTATTTTGTCCCGTGAATATTTATTTATTTATTATATATATATATATATATATATATATATATATATATATATATATATATATATATATATATATATATATATATAGGCTAGGATAGGTAATTTTTTTGAAACAAAAGAGATGAAGTAGCCGGTAGACTTAAATATGAGTATGACTTTTTTCCATCAGGAGATGACTTGATCTTGATCTTGTTTGAGCTACTTTATGTTAAAAAAAACAATGGTCAATGGACGTACTTCACAGCGACAATCTTATCAAAATCATTCTCATTATTCATTTATTAGACCGGGGCCGATCACTCTGAAATTAATCAAAAACAAAAGGAAATAGTAGGATTAAACCCATTGAAAAAGGAAGAAAATAAAGTCAAAATAAGAGGAAAAATAAATTACGGGCGATTTGAGTTTTGGAAGTGGGAGGGGTGGATTTGAAGAGGCGAAAACGGTTTATAAGATTTTCGGCAAAACTACGAGTCCCATCGAAAAAAGTTACCTAATGGCAAAGTTGTCGGCAATAAGAAGATCTGCAACTTTTGTATACATACACATTTGTTTCATATAACTACAAAATTGTGCGAAAAATTTGAAAAACTGACTTTTGATTTTTTTATTTTTATCTCCTACAAAAATAGATTTTTTTTTCTCACGAAACTTGGTAAAAAATTGTTTTTTGTATCCCAAAAACACTGTAATTTTTTAATTTAAAACATTTATTTTTTCTTCTTATTTTGACTTAATATTAAAAAATCATAATCAATCGAAAATTCACCCGTCAAAATATCTCATGTTTTTAAAAAAATTGTATTAGTTTTTTTTTTAGAATATCTATTTTCAGATGGTATCAGAAAAAATATACCATCCTGTGGAAAATTTTCGCAGAAAATGGAAAATAACGTAAGAACTCGGTTTTGAAAATTACTTATTCATCAAAATATATAATTTTATTTTAAACTATTTATTAAAAGTATAACAAAGTTGTTTTTGTCAGAAAACTGAAGAAGCTACATTTAGGTAATGATTCTAATTACGTCTATGTCACAGAAAATCTTCTTTATTTGAAATCTTAGATAAATAATTGGTCTCGCTGCGCGCCGTGAGACCAATCATTTATTTATGTGTGAAAAATACTTTTTTTATTTTAATAAAACTCAATAACCTTTTTATTTGTTTATTTATTCGTGAATTATGATCATATCCATTACTTATCCATTAGTTTTGCGTCTTTGATGGCATTTATTCGTCTTTAGATTGAACTATTATTTTTGATTGTAGTAGATCTTCGAAATCTACAAGACCACCGCCTTCGTCTTCAATGATTTTTCCAGTCTGTCGACCGTTTCATCTGAATCATTCACTTCGTCGTAGGTTTTTTCTTCCACGTTGGCGCATTTTCAGCTTTTTTGCTTAATCATACCTTGTAGGGAACAATTAGAAATTAATGCTGAAATAATTTTGCACCTTCAGAGAACTTAATTTAGTTTAAATATGGCCTAGTGCCTTTATTTAATAAGATAGGAAACAAGCAGATGACTATCATGGTGGAAAGAGAAAACCATCGAATATAGATACTAAAGGTGTCAATGATGCATTGCTATCTTTGTGGCGAGGTCTTAACGTGAGATGCATAAGATTACCGGCTACCTTACACTCCAAACCCGAACACGACAATGAAAACACGGACGCTATTGTGGCAGGAAAAAATAAGGCGGTGGTACCAGACCCGGGCAAGACGATGCAGAACTATCGCCTAATAGTAATGACAAGTATAGCCAATCAATCGCCTTTTATGACCTGCCTAGCAGAACGGCAGATCTATTCATCAAAAGGGAGCCTGTACCAACAAGGGATTTTTTCCAAAGCTTTGTTTCCTTCGAAAGGTTACCTGGTTTTAGTCAGAAAATAAAGAATCTATACATATAACAAAATCGTAGGAAAGTCAAAACTGTACATTGAATATTTTTTGAAAAGAATACTGGCGGCGTGATATATAATCGATATTGAAACCAAAAATATAGTTTTTAGAATTTTTGTCTGTTTGTCTGTATGTATGTCCGGGGTAAATTCAAAAAGTACTGCATGGATTTACTTCAAATTTTGCATGAATATTACTAACAGCTCGGGTCAATATATAGGCTACATATTATCACGCTATCACTTACATATACAATTATTAAAATTAGCGATCGCCTGTGGTCGAAATCCAAACATAGACTATACCATAGAGTATACTATACAATAAAATCTTTTTTAAGTTTGAAAACTGACAGCTGTAAAGAAAATGGTATGTGTAATATTATGTATGCCACATGAAAGTAGTTTGTGTAATGTTTATTTTTATTATTTTAATGCATTTTTAATGCTTTTTATTTAAAAATATTAAGTTTTTGCAGTCCTCCACAAAATAAACTTGAACTATGCAAAATTTCACACTCCACCGTTCGCGGAATTGTCTTAAAATAGGGTCCAAAGTTTTCCCTTCACGTATTAATGTATAGATTTTCTTAGACGTTTAAATTTTATCATCAGTATCTATTTATTATATACTAGCTGAGCCCTATAAATATTGAATAATCCCGCGACTTCTTACGCGTAAAGAAAATCTGAAATAAAAGTCCCGGGATTTTACCCACATAGTTCCCGGTTCCGTGGGATTTCAGGGATAAAAACTATTATATATCCTTTCTCGGATTTCAAACTATCTATGTACCAAATTTTATCCAGATCAGTTCAGTGGTTTAGACGTGAAGAAGAAACAGACAGACAGAGTTACTATCGCATTTATAATATTGTTATGGATTTTTTTGTTTCATAAGACGGGGCTTCTTTGTTCTTGATGGGGCTAAATAATCATGGCACATAAGCACCAAAAATGTTAATGGTGCGTTGCTATCAGTGTGGCAGGGACCTTGCTTATCAGGGCGAGCGAAGCGAGCCCTACACTAGGCCACTTTGTATGCACTTTTGTGGTATCTGTTACTGAAAAACGTTGAAGTGGTAGTTTTTAATTCATATCTATATATGTTATCTACTATTAAAGTACCATTTTATAAACATTAAAAAAAATACATGTATTAGAATTTTATTACTACTAACGCCATCTATTATGAAATTAACGAGTTAAAACGCTAAGGAGTTAAAATGTTACTTTGGCGTGGTAGATTTAATTCATTTTCATTCAATCCATTTTAATACAATATTAATCTATTAATACACTTGTACTTTTTAACTTCCTACTAAGTATGTGGATAAGGAAGTTACTGATTTAGCTCCGATTTTTAAAAATCGAATTTTCACCAGATGTCCGCGTTTTGAGGTCCTAGGAACCTTTTTCGACTTTTTTTAATTTCAATATTACTTAGAACTGAAAAAAATCTATGCTCATAGTTCAGTTTAAACAGTTTAAAATACCTTAATTTAGCGGAAAGTTTCAGGGATGGCCTGCAAGGTCAACCGATTATAGTTTTTGACAATATGATTATTGTGAAACAGTACAAGTGTATTAATTGATAAATATTGTATTGAGAATAATTTTCAATCTTAGCCCGAGGGTAAAAAGCTACAAAAAGGTATGGTCCTCTTTTGAGTTTAAAATACCTTAATTTAGCGGAAAGTTTCAGGGATGGCTTGCAAGGTCAACCGATTACAGTTTTTGACAATATGATTATTGTGAAACAATACAAGTGTATTAATTGATTAATATTGTATTGAGAATAATTTTCAATCTTAGCCCGAGGGTAAAAAGCTACAATAAGGTATGGTCCTGACCGTATCCCCGAAGAGGTAGGCAGAGGTACAACGTGTGCATCCACGATTAGCCGAAGATACGTCTTAGTCCCACAACGTGATAGGTGACCAGCTTATCACCAACCAGGCATTTTTCCAATCCCGGGCATCCTTGTTTTTATTAGAAAATTGAAAAAAAAAAACACATTTTTGATTTATCTGATTCGGGAATCGAACCCCGATGGTTTCCCTGAGAGAAAAATTCAAAAAATTTATTCGCTAAGTTTCTACCGCCAATTCTTCGTGCCTGCGGTAAGTCCAATATTAATCCTAAAAATTTTGAATGTAAAGTAAATAAAAAAAAAAAATTATTTCGAAAATCTATCTTATCATAGCAAAATTTTAAAATTTTTTTCTTGTAAGTTCTAAAAAAAATTTGTCTTAGAAACATGTTTTTTTATTTTGGTTTTATTTTCCTGCGTCTTCTAGATCAAAGCCTGACGACGCCTTTGATAGGAATATAATGTTTGGGTAAAAATACGCTGGCTTTTTTTAGGTTAGATAATTATAAATGAAGTCCATACATTAAAAGATGTAATTCTCATAAAAAATACTTTCTTAGCAATATTACTAGGTAGTATAACTTTGCGAGCCTTTATAAAGCTCTGCTTTTTGCTAGTTTATTTAATATTCATGTGTACCCACATTTAAGCCAATGTAAGATTACGTAAAGCCTATTTGTAATAAAAGTATAATTAAAAAAGTGGTCTCGGCTTCGATTGAAATGCGTAAAGTTCAAAAATTAAATGGGACTTATTAGATTAAATTTTATATTTGTACTTGCTCTATATGTGTGATCTGTGCCTATGTAATATAAAAAAGTATTTTAAATAATAGAAGTCACCAATAGACACTAGTCGATGGATTTTAAGAATTAAGATGTGTGTCCCCGTGTGTTCACTGTAAGCTCGTATATAACTTAATGTGGTAATTAATAAAACATTTGTTAACCTGCATAGAATTCTTGCTTATTATTTCAACTGGAACAGGGTGGTCCTGTTCCAGGTATAACCTATCCAATAAAAAAAAGAATGATCAAAATCAGATTAGACAAAGAAAACTAGTTATTTTGCAATTTTCAGATTCAAAATCAGATTACTCTGTTAAAAGTTTTGCGCAAAAAAAAATTACGCAATACTTTTATTGTGCAATAATATTGAATACCCCCTTTGACTCCAAACGTTCAATAAATTCACTCAATGACAAACCAGTTTGATCTATATTTTCGAGCGAGCAACATAGCTGATGACGAAGTTTTGGCGGCAACCATGCTGGTGATTTTGTTAAATAAACCTCTATACAATTCTATATACTCAAGTAAAAACTCCCGTTCTTTATCTTTAACAGCATTCTTGCTCGCCATTTTGCTTAAATTTACGACATGACCATAATATATTAAACACCATAACTAACCGAACGCGACCGCTCTAAACTCTGAAGTGAAAAATATTATGCAATATTAAGTCACATAGTGCAAGAAAAAAATAATTGTGCAATAAAAATTAAACCCGCTCAAACTTTCATTCAATTTTTGTGCAATCTTCAATGTTAACCCTAAATGGTCAATAATATTGCATAATACGTAATATTGCGCAATATTATTGTAGGTCTATAGGGCACCTAAAATAAATAAAAAGTACATACTCTGGCTATAAACACCGTTTCAATTAAAAATAAACAAAATATTACATTTGAATTTGGAATCTGTAATTTTTACATGATTGTTCAATGTTCATTAAGTTTTCTTATTTTCGCGCCAATACATTATAAAATATTTTGTGATATTAAAATGGAGTGGGGTCATAAAGAGAACCGAATCTCTGTGATTGCATTACACAAAGAAGGTATGGAGCCAAATACAATTTTTGAAACTCTTCGTATGCTTGGTATTAGTTATACCGGGCTATTGATAGGTACAATGAAACCTCCTCTGCTTGTGACAGAAAAAGATCTGGTCGTCCATGTAGTGCTCGTACGATAAAGCGATCAAAGCATTAAGGGAAATAATGCGAAGAAATCCGTCCCAAGCACAAAATTTTATCTCGGGAGATGAAGATAACACCGAGAACCATGACATGTATTTTAAAAGATGACTTAGGACTTGCAGCCTCTGAATGATGCATTGGTCATTTATTAACTGATAATAAAAAAAAAGAAAAGGGTAGTAGATTCGAAATAACTATTTAAGCGGTACGCAGAGAGGTCACAGAAAAATGTTGTATACGGATGAGATTTTTTTTACAATTGAGCAATATGTTAACAAACTAAATTATATTTATGCTCAAAGCTTTAAGCCAGCTTCCTCATTAGTTAACAGAGTACCTACAACGTAGGCATTATCCGACTTCAGTGATGGTTTGGTTGACTGTTAGCTATAAAGGAGTGACTGAGCCATATTTTTGTGAACAATGTATCAAAACATCGGTACAAGTGTATCAAGCTACCATTCTCGATGCTGGGTCGACTCGATGCTGGGTCATACCAGACTCGATGCTGGGTCATAAAGCTCGATCCACCCAATCTTGGTTAGAAACCAACGTTCCGGACTTCATCAGAGCTGAAGACTGGCCGTCATCAAGTCCCGATCTTTATCCGCTGGATTATGATTTGCGTTCAATTTAAAAAATATGGTTTGCTCTAAATAGCATAATAATTTAAAGTATGTAAAAGAATCCTCCAAATTGAGTATATAAAAGAATATATACGATTGACAGTGAAGACTTTGTCCAATAAAAGTGTGCGTGTTTCTATTGATAACGTTTATAGGACTGTATTTCACCTCCCCGTTGGTTGAGTGGTTAGCGACCCTGACTACGCAATCGACAGGGCTCGGGTTCGATCCCCGACGGGGACAAGCATTAGTGTGATGCGCATAAATGTTTGTATTTCCGGGTTTGGGTGTTTATTAAATATATTTCTGTATTTATATATGTATTTCTATGTATTAGTATCGTTGACTAACACCAATAACATAAGCAAATAATTTGCTTACTTTGGGGTTAAATCAGTAAGTGTAATTTGTCCCGTGAATATTTGTTTACTAGATGAAAACCCGGCTTCACTCGGGTAAAATGTAAGATAATACACTATCTTAATATATACTATCACAAATAGTAGAAATTAAAAAGTAGCAACACTCTAGTGACGTCATCTTTCTAATATTACGTTGATATAAAGGGACATACAATTACAAAATACTCTGTGGGGACCAAGGAAGTTACATTCTACCTGGAATGTTCACACGTACTTCAAAATCGTTCCGAAGAGTACCACGACATGGGTGGAGTGTCTCTTTCTACTAAATAAGGGGCCAATCGCCATATATAAGCGCGGGCATGCGTAGTTTGCAAATTACTACTAAGTAATTCTACTAATTTGAGAAACAGCTTTGCAATGCATAAGCAATTACGTAATAATTAAAATAAGCACATTTTAAACTCACTATTTTAATTACAATACATTTTATGCTAATGTATTTATCGACGTGTATGAATAAAAGTGATTTAACGGTTACCGAATATATAAAAATCTACCATCAGATAGTTTTATTTACACTGGCAATTGCAAGAAAGGGACAACATCCACTCTTGTCGTTGTCTTGCTCAAAACGTTTTTCCCCTCTGTTAAGTAAGAAACAAATGTCAACTTTATGAGTTAGGTACGAAACATTTTTATTTTTCAAATATTGCTTCGTAATAATTCCAGTTATCGTATATAAGTTCCTTGGGGGGATATACTCTTTGAAAGGGACGACAACACAGTGTTGCTATATTTTAATTTCTACCCTTTTATGAACGAATATAAAATAAGTTTCACGATAATCTACGCTCCATTTTACGATACTTTAAAAATGCTTATATGATAAATATTTTATTCGTCATGGTTTTCTATAATATTAATATGACGTATCAGTTCTTGGTCTGTTTGGTACTGGCAACATGTATCGTGCTCAATACTTTGCCATTAAAAAAATATATGCTCACGTGGTGTCTTAAATTGGCAGGTAGAAATTGATTTCTTAATATTTTATTTTTGCTATTTCAATTGTTCGTTAACTGTTCTTATCTGTGCGGTTAACATTTTTTTTGTTCGTTTATAATTTAAACTTTTTTAATTTTCAAAATTGACTCTTAAGTTGGTGGGGGAGAATTGATTTTTTATTATTTCTTTTTGCTTTTTCAGTTGTTCGTTAACTGTTCTTAACTGTGCGATCAACATTTTTTGTACGTTTTTAGTTTTTTTAATTTTCAAAAATTGACTATATAATTGAGGCAAGAATATTGATATAATTCAGGCAAGGGTTCAATCGAGTCTATCGTATCCCTTGACGAATTTATTTATTTATTTATTTATTGCAGCCAATAAGGTTCACTTCGAATAAGCTTTATCTATTTTTAATGACTTTATATTGATGTATTCATAGCAATAAATGTCACAAACAATAAAAAAATATTTTTCTTTGTAACAATATTTATGGCAAGATAGGTCAACTGAGAACCTCCTCTGATTTTTTGTCGGTTGAAAAAGAGTTTCAATTTCATTATTTTTACGTATTTGTTTTCATTTAAAAAAGTTATTAAAAGTTGTATATACTTAATAAAGTTTTGCTACATTAATTATTTATAATAAACTGGTATATATACACTAGTGTACAATCTAACAAGTTTCCGGGCGGTAAGTAGATGCAATAACTTATGTACGTTAATAGCATATTACATTAACTGTAAATTAGATCCCGTTTTAAAAGCTAACTTATTCATTCATTTATTGCTTGGATAATTATTAAAATTTGTTAATTAGTTATACTTACTGCTTGAGAATGCCAATATACATAAAGTTCGACGTCTGTACAGGTGTACCATAAATAAAATAAAAAATAAAGTACTATATTACTATATATACTCGCTTCAGCAGTACATATACTAAAATTGAACTACTATATTCCAATATTTAAGGATAGTATAAATCATCTACTTATAGTAACACGATTGACTTATTATACAAATTAAAGAATTGAAAACTCTTTACGTATCCTGAACTTTTTCATTATCTGTTTACTTCGTGGTCTAGGGGATGGCTATCCCCTAGACCACGAAGCAAACGGTTTATTTGGCTCAGATCATGAGCCCTGGGTTTGATTCCTAGTTTGGGCAAAAATATTAAAGATTTTTGAGGTTTTTCTCGATATACATATAATACAATATCTCAGCAACAGCTCGGAGTCTCGCGGGTGGTATGTACCCACTCCCTCGAAAGAGCACGTAAAGCCGTCGCTTTCGGTAATCGCTAGCAATAGTCGATAATCGCTCACCGCTTATATCTAATATTATATTCATTACACTAAGCTAAAAATTTATTTCACGTATTTTAAAAACGGCTCAAGTGATCAAGATTTTTAAAACAATATTACTTTGTATTTAGACATTTTGCTTTATAATATACAAGGTGTGACAGAAATAGCATACACTTGCCTTTTACCTATCATTAAAAGGAATCGCTTAAATTACATTCCAATTAAGAATAAGTGATATATTGATCTAAAAATCGAATAAACGAGATTGAATATCGATTGAATAAAATAATGCAAACCCGTGTAGTTCCAGGTCTTGATAATGCATTAATACGCGTTTTAGATCGGTAGGCTTCAACTAATTAAAATTTTGAAACCAGAGAGAATATTTATAAAAGTAACACTCTCGATTTCTTTGCGGAGTAAGCAGAGTAAAGTTTGTCAAATGGCGAGATGAGTGGTGTACGCCGTCGTCGTATTTTATTTTATTTTTTATAGAAGCTGGGGCAAACGAGCAAGAGGTACACCTGATGGTAAGTGATCACCGCCGCCCATGGACATCTGCAATACCGGAGGTCTTGCAGTTGCGTTGCCGGCCTTTTAAGAATCAGTAAGCTCTTTTCCTGAAGGTCCCTATGTCGTATCCGTTCGGAAATACCCCTGCCGGTAATTGGTTCCACAACAGAGTAGTGCGAGGTAAAAAGTGTTGAGAGTGAGAATCGCACAGTTGTGGATTTCCAGACATCGAGATGGTGAGGATGGAACTTCAAATTTTGACGCAATGTCCGATGGTGGAATTCGGCGGCAGTATTAATTTAATGTATTGAATGTATTTAACCAACATGTTTAAAATTATTGATTATTTCTAGTAATAACCGGGAGCGACAGCTGTATGTGCTTATCTGAGGCTTGTGGGAGTGTACCCTCGAAGCTCTGGGCTGCTACTGTAATTTTGGATTTTCGAATAAAAAACTCGAAAAAACCGCAGTAACTTTTACCCGATTCAAAGATCGGCCCCGGGACCTCTTAAGTAAGAGTGGTGACCGTCTTACATTAATCCGTACACCAAGATCTAGAATCAAATTAAAAATCTAAACCCTAGGTTATCTGGATAGGACATCAACATAACATAGTTACAATGACGCAGATGTATTTAAGACTAACTGTGCCCGCGACTTCGTCCGCGTGGGATTTTTTAAAAACAAAAATATTTCAAGTTACTCCTTATGACATCAGCTACCTGCTAGTGAAAGTCCCGTCAAAATCGATCCAGCCGTTTGGAGATTACCCGGAACAAACAGACAGACAGACGGATAGAAAGACAGACGGATAGAAAGACAGACAGCCATAAATACTAAAAAATGTTATTTTGGTATGTGTACCGTGTATACTTTCATATGCACTTAGTAAGAAGCGAATATTTTAATATTACAAACAGACACTTCAATTTCATTTATTTGTATAGATATAGATAAAATATAGCTGAAAAAAATATGTAAGCAAGTTGACCCACAGATAATTCCTGAAACTTCTCGCTAATTGAAGTATTTTTAACTTAAAAGATTAAAAACTATAAGCGTACAAGCTGACCCAGTAAACGTTGTTTTGCGAAATGTGCAAATTATTTGTATTGAATACGTTGATGGGTTAATTGAGATAAAAACTATCTTATCTTATAAGTTGGATAAAACAGTAGATACATGGGGCACATTAAAGTTTTGCACTTCTAGCTAATCAGAACTATTTGAATTTCGAATGTTAAATTTTTAAAACGTTGCAACTTTCTTAGTAATAAAAAAAACAATTAGCAGGAATTGATTTGTCAATTGTTTTTTTATCACACATCAAAGTTCTACGTACGCAAACGAAAATGGAATTAAGTCGAAAAGATTTTAGAGCGATGATTTTTTATGATTTTAAAAGTTCTCTTTTTCCGCAAGACTGTGTCGCTCGTCTTCAAAATGCTTTTGGGAGAGAAGCACCTTGTTTGAGCACCGTGAGGCGATAGTTTGCTGAATTTGAGAGAGGTCGAGTTTCTTTACATGACGAATTTCTTACAGGGCGGCCTTCAATTGCCATCAACGAAAATAATGTGGCTAGTGTTAAGCGGTTAATTGAAGAAAACCTCCGGATTACCTATGAGACAATTCGAGGACTATTGGGGATTGGTATGAACCAAATTCAGAAAATTTTACACGAAGAATTGAAAGTTCGGAAACTTTGATTTCGTTGGATCCCTCATGAACTGACAGCGGAACAGAAGCGGGCTCGCGTGGAATGGTGATCACAGATGAACTACTGAAGTACGACCATGGACATTCTAATGCTGTTTATGACATTGTCACAGGAGACGAAACGTGAATTTATTGTTTTGAACCCGAAGAAAAAACAGCAATCTTGTGAATGGGTGTTTGAAAATGAGAACAGGCCAATAAAAGTGAGACAGGCGAGAAACGTTGGTAAAAAAATGATCGCGTTTTTTTCTCAGCTACGGGTCCCATCTGTACAATTCCACTTGAAGATCAAAAGAGTGTTAATGCCGAGTGGTATTCTACTATTTGTTTACCCAGGGTGGTAGAAAAAGTTCGCGAAAGACGACCCAAAAGCCTTTTTATTCTTTTTATTCTCCTACACCATAATAACGCTTCTTCACATACGGCCAACAAAACAAAGTCATTTTTAGGTTCCGAAAAAGTACATCTCGTCACTCATCCTGCGCATAGCCCCGACCTAGCACCCAGTGATTTCTGTATTTTCTTTCCCTAAAATCAAAGATTTGATAAGAGGTTTTACTTTTACCAACTCCGAAGAGGCAGTGATAGCGTTCAATCAGCACGTAGAAAAAATGCCTTGAGATCTGTGGTCCTCCTGTTTTAAGAAATAGTTCGATCGCATGAAAAAATGTTTAAAATGTAAAGGAGATTATTTTGAAAAGCAATAAACATAATATTTTGGTTATAACCTGTTGTTTTTTTAAGTTACGCAAAACTTATAGTGTGACCTACGTATCTAAAAAAATTTATTACAACTGATTCAGTAGTTTCAGAGTCCATCGCAGACAAACAATGTGACACGTAATTACGATATTTTATCATTTCAAATATTTAGTTTCTTAAAAATGTCGGAATATTGATTTTGGAAAAGGTATATTTTGGAAGCGATAATCGATTTTGATCTTTTGAATGGCATTAACGCAATTTTTGAGATCTGAAATGTTTTAGCTACACAATCGATAGGTTGAAAAATGTCGCAGTAACATTGATTCCACATTTTTCAACTTATCAATTTTTTTCTAGGCTGAAGCTCCCCAGTACCAGCTTCTTATTCTTGATCGCATTCAGCGTAGAGCGGCTCGAATTGTTGACCATCAGGCTATTTCGAAACAGCTTGACTCTTTGGCATTGCGCAGAGATGTAGGTTCATTCTGTGTCTTCTGTCGTTTATATTATTGGGGAGTGTTCCGACGAGTTGTTTGGATTAATTCCTGCCGCCGAATATTATCATCGGACATTGCGTCAAAATTTGAAGCTCCATCCTCAACATCTCGATTTCTGGAAATTCACAACTGTGCGATTCTCCCGACAAATTTTGCCTCGTACTCGTACGTACTCTGTTGTGAAATCAATTACCGGCAGGGGTGTTTCCGAACGGATACGACTTCAAGAAAAGAGAAGTATTGCGGATGTCCATGAGTGGCGGTGATCATTCACCATCAGTTGCACCAGAAGGTGCACCAGGTTAGAACAGTAACTTCAGACATCAAAGTTACTGTCCTAATGTTGTTGTTTAAACGTGTCATGTTGTTTGTCCGCAATGAACTCCGAAACTACTCAACCAATTTCAATGAAATTTTGTAGATATCTACTATTTAGTTCAACTTAAAAGGTAGGATACTTTTTATCCCCCCCCCCTTACCCCTCTCAAGTACCTCAGAAAAATATTCAATACAAGTAATTTGTATGGCAAAACAACGTTTGCTGGGTCAGCTTAAAGTTTGCAATAATTAAAATAGCAATAAAAGAAATGATTATCAGTCTTAGATTTTTTCTGACCTTAAGTTGGATAAATTTTGGTTATTTTGTAAAAAAATCTATAAAGTGAATATAAAGTAAGAAAACTGAATGTATGTAAAGTGAATATTAAGTAAAAAATAATAGGCTAAAAACATAACCTCTCAGTTTTTTGTCATTTTCTGCATTTATACTATCTTAAAACTTGAGAAACTTTAAAAACAACAAAGAAAAATATCGACACGTGGGATATATTTTTCTTTGTTGTTTTTAAAGTTTTTTCAAGTTTTCTCAAGCGCGGGATGAGTGCTTTAACACAAAAATATCTTAGACCTTTTTTATAAGATAGCAAACAAGCAGATGGGTCTCCTGATGGAAAGAGTCAACCATCGCCTATAGACACCAAAGGTGTTAATTGTGCGTTGCTATCTTGTGGCGAGGTCGAATGCCACATGCATAAGATAACCGGCTACCTTACCCTCCAAACTGGAACACGACAGCGACAAGCACTGACGCTATTGCGGCAGAAATAGGAGACAATGCTGAACTCTACCACCTAATTTTTGAGCCAAAAAATATCTAAGTAAAAGTGCTGATTATATAAAACTGACTATCGGTAAAAGAAAGTTTCACTTGAATTGTTATAAAAAGGTGATTGTATTTAATTTCACTAGTTTTGTTGATTAAAACCTAACTTCTTGCAGATTATTGCATCATCAGGACCTGTACATTTTTTAATCTAATAAAGTAGCAAACAAGTTGATGGTTCTCCTGATGGAGAAACTCCTGATGGAGAAGATGTTAATGGTGTATTGCTATCCTTATGGCGGGATAGTAATTCTAAAAGCGTAAGTTTACCGGTATACATTTATATATGTATTTCTATGTACGAGTATCGTTGACTAAAACGAATATCACAAGCAAATAATTTGCTTAGTTTGGAATAGATTAATTCGTGTAAATAATAAAATGAGGAACAAAAACAATCTTGCTGTGCATGTATCTCATCTCCACAGAATAAGCAACTCTTTTATGGTGCAAAGTATACGCTTCTAAAATAAGCTGCCTGATGCCATTAGAGATTTGCGAGTCAACAAATTCAAAAAATGTGTTAAAACTGTGTAAAAAAGGTTATTATTCAATATCTAAACATCTAGATGACAGGAAAGCATGGGATTAACTGCTCTTCATGTCGGCAATCTTTATTATTATCTACTGTAACAGATACTTACAAATTAAACATTATGTAATATCTTACTAAAAAATGATATGAAAAAAAGACAAGCCGGCTGAGTTTCTTGCGTCGGATCTTTCCAGTATGTGGCCGCGTTTTAGATCTGGTAATTGCTTAAAAAAATGTTGACGCGTCAAAATAACTGCAGGTTCAATCTGTGACAATCGTGACAATATTCTCCTTTGTTGTTTTTAAAGTTTTTCAAGTTTTCTCAAGCACGGGGTGAGTGCTATAACATAAAAATAATCTGGAAAATATCGCCCGAGTCTTGTTAACACCGCCTTATCTAGTCCTGCTGCAATATAATTGGTGATTGATGCTGTGTCTGAAAACTTGTGAAGACTGATAGATTGTGATTACTAGATAGATAGTGTTCCGCAATGTCTTGCTCGTGGTTCTTTTAATTTTATAAGATAGCAAACAAGCAGATGGTCCTCCTAAAGGAAAGACAACCATCGCATTTTGATGCTAAATATAGTAGTTGCTATCCTTGTGGGGAGATAGATCTTTCCAGTATGTGGCCGCGTTTTCGATCCGGTAATTGTTTAAAAAAATGTTGACGCGTCAAAATAACTTGTGAAAAGTTTGATTGAATAAAATACTTCTGATTTCGGATTTCTAGTAAAAATAAATTTTAGTTATATTATTATTATATATGTTATCACGTTGGTACTATTACGAGGAAGCTAGAATAAACCGAACATCACTAAAGGTAAAGGTTCATTGAAATTGACTGATTTCTCTACTGGCAACTTTTAGTTTTAAAAACTTGATGTCGACTATGTCTTGTTTCTAGCAATAACCGGGGCTATCAGCCTTATGTGTGCGTTCAAAGTAGGAAAACATATGTACGGTTCACTCATGATCACCAGACAACAAACAGCAATGGAGATTTAAATTTCCAAAAATTACCTTGAAAAATCTCATTATGATTCTATTGTTACAAATAAATTTTAAAAATCAATGTACAATAATCAGATTCTTCGTTTTAAAATACAAGTGTTTGCAAAAACAAGAAAACTTAGTATTTAAGTCTGTCTTCGTCTGTATTCATAGTGGTAGTCAATAAAACTCAATGGTAAAGAAAAGCTGCTTGAATTCAAAAAATAACGTAAAAAAAGAAAAAAAATAAAAAGTACATAATTATAGGAATACTATCCCATTAAGCCCCAAGACACATTGTAGCAATCACAAACTGCAAAACTGATCCTGACAATTCCATAGACACCAAAGAAAAAAAAACCGGAGACAATGCACTCGACAAAAACCGCCACTGGCATAAAACATCGCACACGATACAACGTCTAAAGCCTTATGCAAACTTAAGCCACTCCCACACAGACACGCCCATATTAATATCCCCCTTCTCTTTCCCTCTAAAGCCTTCCACTATCCACATCTCTTACAAACTTATGACGCCCTCGCATTTTCAGCAAAGAGTTTTTAGTTGTCGTAAAGACATCGCGCGGGTTCGTCGCTTTAAGCGAATAACCACAAAAAACGCCGCAAAAAACCGGCTTTTTTTGTCTAGTTTACAGTTTTTTCGGGTATCGATAAGATTATCAATGTGGTAATGATATGCAATAGTGATGCGCCTAGCTTGCACTGTAGTTTTTTGACTTGTGAGTTTTTTGTGACAGTGTTATGTTTAGTATGATCTGTAAAGGTAATGGGATATTGATTAACTTTGTTTATTATTAAGTTGGATTAAGTGACTATTAAGTGTTCAATCATGTTGTGACATTGTAATTATTACATTTGTTTTGTAATTTACTTTATTGAATAGTGTTTTTATGTTTTCTTAGTAATATTTGCTCTTAGGACATATTATTTTGCCGCCAAATGTTATTTAGGTAAGGCAAAGATATTATACTAAGTAATGCAAACTATTTAAATGTTTGATTAAAAAATACAAAATCAAGCACACAATACCACAGAGATAATCAGAGGTGCAATTGACAATCATTCAACTAGTCTATACCTATCTACAACAGGAGGTTAATCTATCGATAAATCAGGCATATATTCAGTCTTGATATATTATATTTTTCAGGAAAATTAAAAATATAATTTTTTTATCTATAAATGTATAAAACCAAAGATATTGTTTAGTAAGGTCGGTACGGTTAAACCATTGTTATAACTTCAATAACACAACCAGTGTAGGTCAGGGCCCCATCTGAAGAATAGACCATTCGCAATTCTGCCGGGCCGTTCGTAAGGGGTGAACGATTAGCTACGCGAGTCGCTATTATCATAGGTGGCGGTAGCCACTAGGTAGTAGAGTTCTGCATTGTCTTGCCTGGATTTGCTACCACCACCTTACCTATTCTACCATAGTGCTTGTCCTGTCATGTTCTGGTTTAAGGTAACCCCGGTAAACTTTTGCATATGGCATTAAAATACCGTCTCACGAATAGTAATACTCAATTAACATCTTTGAAATCCATAGGCAATGATCGTCTATTGCTATCAGGAGAGTCATCTAAAATTTATCTGCTATCTTATGACACAAAAAACATTGACATCTAAAATCTGCCATCAAAATGCTATCCATGTGGCGGGATGGTAATTCTATATACATAAGTTTGCTGGCTTCTTACCCTCCAGACCTGAAGGCGACATTGAAAGCACAGAATAATATAAATTAATTGTATCATGAGATAGCAAACAAGCAGATCGGTCTCCTGATGGATAGAGTCAACCATCGCCTATAGACACCAAAGTGGTTAATGATGCGTTGCTTTCTTGTAGGGAGGTCTAATCCCACATGCATAAGTTTATCGGCTAACTAGAATACAACAGTAACAAGCAATGACGCTATTGCCGCAGGAATAAGTAAAGCTTTGGTGACCCAGGCGAGACAATGCAAAATTCTACCAGTTAGTTGCCATGCTGGTAATGACTCGCATAGCCAATCTGTCGCCTTTTATAACCTTTCTGGGAGAACGACAGTTTGCGTATTCTTCAAAGGAGCCCAGACCAGCACGTGGTAGAGTATATCTATGTATATAAAAATCAAATGCTGTTCGTTAGACTCCCTAAAACTCGTGAACGGCTGAACCGATTTGGCTAATTTTGATTTTGAATTAATGGTTGAAGTCCAGGGAAGGTTTAAAAGGTGAAAAAATATAGAAAAAATAAGAATAGCTAAACAGACAGCGCTACAGCAGACACACAGACAGCGCAGACAGCTGCTAGCTGTCTGCGCAGACAGACAACGTTTGCCGGGTCACCTAGTATTAAATAAAATGGTCCAAAATACATAAGTGTTACATATGTCTAGATCGCCATAATCTAGAGATAATGCCGGTGCGCCAAAATAATATTATATGTAATTATAGCACACCGGCAAACTACCAAATTATAATATACTAACTTTTGCTCGCGACTTCGCACGCGTTGAGTTTATTTTAGGGAGGGGGTGTTATAAAGAGACAAAAAGTAGTCTATGTCACTCTCCATTCCTTCAACTATCTCCACTTAAAAATCACGTCAATTCATTGCTCCGTTTTGCTGTGAAAGACGGATAAACACACACATTCGAATTTATATTAGTATGGATTGCGATGATAGATGACTAGCAATTCTCATGACAGAACCGTAGGGCTTGGGTTCAATTCCCACCATGGAGCAAAGTATGTGAGATCGACGTATACACCTAGATCATTTCCCGTGTGTCCAGGCTCCTTTGAAGAATAGATCACCTGTCGCTTTGCCAGGTAAGTCTTTAGCGGCGACTAATTGGCCAAACGTGTAACTATCATTGTGACCACGAGGTGGTAGATTTTCACAACGTCTTAACCGTGTATTTGGTACCACCGCTTTACCTATTCTGTCGCAATAACTTCAATGCTTAGGTACTGTCGTGTTCTGGTTTGGAGAATAAGGCAGAATGTGGCTTTCCATCACGCCACTCGGATAGCAATGCACCATTAACACATTTGATGTCTATAGGCGATGGTTCTCTGGGCAAATGGGCAAAATTTACTTAAATGTAAGTAGGTATTATTACTGTGTGGAATATATTGCAATAGACTGAAATATTTGCCTAATTTTGCTTATTTTTAAATTGCAATCCATACTGACATAAATATGAAAATTTGTCTGTCTATCTGTCTGTCTGTCAGTCTGTTATGCTTTCAAAGATAACCTCCTAAACTAATTTTAATGAATTACGGCAAGAAGGTAGTTGAAGATACGGGACTAAATATATTCTTCTTTTTTAAAAAAATCAACCCCTAAAGGGTAGAATTAGGAGATGAAAAATTCATGACATTTGTCATATTGATGACCTGGTATTCCAGGCGCAAACGAAACTGCACAGGTTAGCTAGCTTACCTATACAAACAAATAAAATTGGAGTGTCTGTTTGTAATATTAAAATAACCGCTTTTTACTAAATGCATAATGATATATACATGGTACATATACCAAAATAACATTTTTTACAAGTTTTTTCTGTCTGTCTGTCTGTATGTCTCTGTTCCGGCTAATCTCTGGAACGGCTGGACCGATTTTGTAGGGACTTTCATTGGCAGATAGCTGATGTGACAAGGAGTAACTTAGTCGAAATTTTTCCACGCAGACAAAGTCGCGGGCGCAGCTAGTCTATAAATCTTCTATACAAATAAATAAAATTGGAGTGTCTGTTTGTAATATTAAAATAACCGGTTTTAACTAAATGCATATGGATGTATACACGGTAAACTTACCAAAATAACACTTTTTACGATATTTGTCTGTCTGTCCGTCTGTCTGTCTGTCTGTTTGTTCCGGCTAATCTCTGGAACGGCCGGACCGATTTTGTCAGGACTTTCACTGATAGATAGCTGATAAAATAAGGAGTAACTTAAGTTACTTTGAAAAAGATCCACGCGTACGAAGTCGAGGGCACAGCTAGTAATAAATAAAATTATAAAAGGTAACAGTAAATTATTTTATTTATTTACATTCATGCACAACAAAAATGTAAACAGGCTAGAGTTTACGCCTAAGTGCATTCTATATTAGCCAATCTGCAATACAGAAATATAACTAAAAAAATTCAAAGTAACTAGAACAAAAAAAAATTGCTAAAATGAAAATTTAAAGAATTGCGCATACAATATGATTCATATACACATACTAATTACTAATTCAAAATATATCTATCTTAATACTAGCTGACCCGGCAAACGTTGTCCTGCCTTTTTAAATATTCTTATTTTTTTCTATATTTTCTCACCTTTTAAACCTTCCCTGGACTTCAACAATTAATTCAAAACCAAAATTAGCCAAATTAGCCGGTTTAGCCGTTCTCGAGTTTTAGCGAGACTAACGCACAGCAATTGATTTTTATATATAAGATAGAAGATAGATAGTATTTTATTTATATGTATTTGTTAGTATGTTATATATTATGCATATATTTTGATATATTTATTTACTCTATTATATTTTGTTATATTATATAGTTTATGCAGTTTATTTTGGTAGCGCCACATACCCAAGTGTAAATATTAAAAAAGTATCTCCTTTGCCTAAAGATTGTCTGGCAGAGATCGCTCTGTAGCAATAAGACCGCCTTTGTGTACCCATGTACCTACTTAGTATAATTGTAAAATATTTATTATTCTTGTATTTATTGGTGAGCAATAAAGTGTATTCATTCATTCATTCATTCATTCATTCATTAGATAGACTAGCTGATCCGGCAAACGTTGTTCTGCTTTTTTAACTACTCTTATTTTTTTCTATATTTTCGCAACTTTTAAACCTTCCCTGCACTTTAATACTAAATTCAAAACCAAAATTAGGCAAATGGGTTTAGCCGTTCTCGAGTTTTAGCGAGACTAACGAACAGCAATTGATTTTTGTACATATAGATAGATTGTAAGAATACTTTTATCTTATAATTAAGTTAAAAAAAAAATTTTCTAATCTAACAGAAAATATCTAATCGCAACATTTAATTTACCACATAAAAAGATTATAATAAAAGTAGAGTACATGTATAAACACAGTACATACATACATAATATTAATACCTACATACAGATATATACATTCATACCCATATACGTGTATTTATATTCTTCCCGTGTGAAGAATAGGCCAAGTGCTGTTCTGCCAGGCAGGTCGTAAAAGGCGACCGATTGGCTATACGAGTCACTAACATCGTGGCTACTAGGTGGTAGAGTTCTGCATTGTCTCGCCTAGGTCTGTACCACCACCTTACCTATTCCTGCCGTAATGGCGTCAGTGCTTGTCACTATCGTGTTCCGGTTTGGAGGGTAAGGTAACCGGTAAACTTATGCATGTGGCGTAAGACCTCGCCACAAGATAGCAACGCACCATTAACACCTTAGTTGTCTATTGGCGATGATTGACTCTTTTCATCAGGAGACACGTCTGCTTGTTAGCTATCTTATAGCACATGAGGTGTTTATCTATAATTGTTTGATACAATAAGCTCATATTTACAAGAACTCAAGCTGTTAATTGTTTTATAATTGTATGCAAACGTTGGTAAACCTAATAAATAAATAAATAAATATAATATAAAAAAAACATAAAATTAAAATCATTATACAACTAAAACAAAGTCACCAATAGTCACAAAAAATATCAACTTTATTTCGTATCCATAGGTAGATAAAGATTCTTAATTTCAGGAGAACTTATTTCATAACTTATATCACTTCCATCGTGACTACTGGATGGTAGAGTCCCGCAACGTTTCAACGGCGTGTACAGTACCACAGCCTTCCATATTCCTGTTGTCGTGTTCCGATTAGGAGGGTAAGGTAAGCTACACCTTACGTTACCCTCTCTTTCACATCTTATGCAAGTGGCATTTACACCCCGCCACACGGATAGCGTCGCACCAATGACAAATTTGGTATCTATAGACAGCGGCCTCTCTTTCTTCAGGAAAGCCATCCGCTTGTTCACTATCATCTATGTATATTAAAATTATAAACGCGAAAGTTTGGATGTTTGGATGGTTTGATGTTGTTACTCAATCACAGAAAAACTACTGAACGGATTTGAATGAAATTTGGCACACAGGTGGTAGCCAGATGATAACCTAGAATAAACATTCCAGAAAAATTCGGTGACCGCGGGATTTTCCAAAAACTTTTACAATGATAACATGATATAATTATGATAATTTGCTATCACATAACGTATGATAAGGTTTTATTGCATCTATAGGCCATCAAAGATGTTGATAGTCCATTGTTGTAGGTGCACATAACAAATAAGTAATGCATAAATGAAGCATTTATTCAATGATTTAATACTATTAATAAAAAATATTAATATATTTCCCCCAAGCTCTTTTGAAGAATAGATACAATTGCCGTTTTGCCAAAGAAGGTCGTAATAGGCGACCCATTGGCTATACGAGTCACTACCATCGTGACTACTAGGTGGTAGTGTTCCGCAAAGTGTCGCCCGGGTGTTTGGTACCACCGTAATACCTATTTCTGCCGTAATAGCATCAATGCTCGATATTGTCGTCTTCCGGTTTGGAGGGTAAGGTAGTATGTACACTTATGCTATTACGCCACAAGATAGCAACACTGTATTAACGTCTTTGGTATCTATATGTGATGATTTCTGTTTCCATCAGAAGAGCCATCTGCTTGTTTGCTATTACTATGATCCATACTTAATATTATAAATGCGAAATTAACTCTGTCTGTCTGTCTGCTGTTACGCTTTCACGGCTAAACCGATGAACCGATTTGGATAAAATTTGGTACAAATATAGTTTGAGACTCAAGAAAGGACATAGGGTAGTTCTTATCCCGGAAATCCTACGGGAACGGGAACTATGCGGGTTTTTATTTTAGATTTTATTTCACGCGAACGAAGTCGCGGGCATAGCTAGTATAAAATAAATATATATTCTAAAAATAATTATAGCTCAGTAAATTTTTTTATTATTTTATACATATACAAATTTTGGATATTGTTTATCATAATTTGTTTACATTCGATTATCATATACCTATGTGTTATTTTGTTAGATAATTTGTTGCCATTTTGTAGGTAGTGACATAATTTCATTATAGAAAATTTTGAGACTTCTGATCAAAAAATTGTGTGTTGGCTGGCGTTATCATAACACACACGATATTTGCTGATCAATTCCGCTAGTTTTTGCTCTAATTCTGGCTTAAATCTCATTAATTGTTAGCAGTAGAGCTCCGAATCGATAGTTTTCCCCGGCGCTAAAAGCTTATACTGAACGATGCCCTTCCAAAACTACCATAAATACAGCATTTCCTTATTTCGAGTTAATCCAGGTTTTGCTGTAGTCCTTGGATCTTAATTGCTCATTGGTCATCATCTTCCTTGCACTATGTTGTCATTGGTAATCTATTTTTCATCACCAGTGTGATCATTTTGTTTCCAGGGTTCCGTACCTGAAAGGAAAAACGGAACACATATGGAATCATTCCATTGCCCGTGTGACCATCCGTCCGTCTGTCCGTCTGTCCGCCGGTCCGTCAGTCCGTCGGTTCGTCGGTCCGTCGGTCCGTCTGTCCGTCTGTCCGTCTGTCCGTCGGTCCGTCTGTCCGTCTGTCCGTCTGTCCGTCTGTCCGTCTGACCGTCTGTCCGTCTGTCCGTCGGCCCGTCTGTCCGTCTGTCCGTCTTTCCGTCTTTCCGTCTGTCCGTCTGTCCGTCGGTCCGTCTGTCCATTTGTCCGTCAGTCCGTCGGTCCGTCGATCCGTCTGTCCGTCTGTCCGTCTGTCCGTCTGTCCGTCTGTCCGTCTGTCCGTCTGTCCGTCAGTCCGCCTGTCCGTCTGTCCATCTGTCCGACTTTCCGTCTGTCCGTCTGTCCATCTGTCCGTCTGTCCGTCTGTCCGTCTGTCCGTCTGTCCGTCTGTCCGTCGGTCCGCCTGTCCGTCTGTCCGTCTTTCCGTCTGTCCGTCTGTCCGTCTGTCCGTCGGTCCGTCTGTCCATCTGTCCATTTGTCCGTCAGTCCGTCGGTCCGTCGGTCCGTCGGTCCGTCGGTCCGTCTGTCCGTCTGTCCGTCTTTCGTCTGTCCGTCTGTCCGTCTGTCCGTCGGTCCGCCTGTCCGTCTGTCCGTCTGTCCGACTTTCCGTCTGTCCGTCTGTCCGTCTGTCCGTCGGTCCATCTGTCCATCTGTCCATCTGTCCGTCTGTCCGTCTGTCCGTCTGTCTGTCTGCGTGTCATCAGCTGTAATTGTCACTACCATCGTGGCTACTAGATGTTAGAGTTCCGCAACATCTCGCCCGTGTACTTTGGCTTCCCTATGCCTGTCGCAATAGTGTCAATGCTAATCACTGTCGTGTTCTGGATGATAAGGTAGCCGATAAGCTTATGCATGTGATTTTGCCATCCCGCCAAGCAAGTAGCAGCGTATCATTAATATCTTTGGTGTTTATAAGTGATGGTTTCTCATTTCATCCCGACAACCATCTGCTTGTTTACTATCTATTGGTGATTGAAAAATCTTTTAAAAAATGTTAAAAAGCACCAAGTTCATTCTGACAGGATCTTTAACAGGACTGGTAGAGCAAGCTTCATATTTGACATCAAAATTTTCGGACTGAAAAGCTGGAATTAACTATGTTCTACTTTTACTGACACTACAATAAGTCTCCAATTTTATGTGATTTATGTTGCATTTTTCCGCTTTAATTCTTCCCAATGAAATGAAATTATATATCGGAAGGTTATCTGAATTTTAACATCGGACATTGCGGCAAAATCCAAAGTTCCGTCTTCATTACCTCGATATCTGGAAATCTACAACCGTGCGATTCTCTACTTTTTACCACGCATTACTCTTCTGTGAAATCAATTACCGGCGGGGGTGTTCCCGAACGAATGCGACTTAAGAACCTTCAAGAAAAGAGCATACTCCTTCTTAAAAGGCCGGCAACACAGCTGCAAGACCTCTAGTGCTGTGGCTGTCCATGGGCGGTGGTAATCACTTACCATCAGGTGAGCCTCCTGCCCGTTTACCCCTTTTTTCTATAAAAAAAATCAATTCGACTGTATGTTTTTTATGTTTGTTATGTCAGAATTTAGTCATTTATGAAGCTATTTTAAAAAATATTTCTTTGTTTGAGAGGGTATACTTCACACATGAGTATGGTCCCATTTTAATTTGGTGAAAATCTAATCATGGTTCCGAAGATAGAGTAAATCGAAAGTCGGTTGCTGCAGTTTTACTGCGTTTAAAAAATTATTTACAACAACTTTCCATAAGGGAAAAGTTTCTCAGTTCGGCTGTGTTTTTTTTAATTTTGTTACCTCAAACTCAGCCATTTATTAAACGATTTAATAATCCTTTTGGGAATATATTTCCCATTTAGTCTCATATAAATTTGCTAAAAATCTGATCCAAGATTCCAGGAATACGTGAAATGAGAAGTCGGTTGTTGAAGATTTACTCTGTTTAATAAAATCACCTCTATGGTCAGCGTTGATCACATGAGGCCCTGGTTTGATTCCCGGGTCAGGCAATCAAAAAAGTGTTTTTTAGTTTTTTGATAAAAAAACAGTGTTGCCCGGGATTGGTAAGTGCCCGGTTGGCAATAGGCTTGCCACCTATCACATTTGTAAGACCGAGTATCTTAGCTTATCGTGGGTGCACTTGTTGTACCTCTACCTACCCCTTCGGGGATATGGGCGTGAAGATACTTTCTTAATAAAATAAACTGAAACATATATCGAATTTCTTCGTTATATTCATCCATTTTGGCGGACAGAAAAAATATAAAAAATGGCTGGAAACCTGGAAACAGCTTTTACTTTTTATTTTCTTGTTTTACGATGCCATTAATTTAAAAAACAGCCATGCAAGCAATTTTTCACTTAAATATGAAAAAACTTTTTCCCCGACTAATTATATTATTCCTGTCGGATTTGCAAAAACGCTTTTAACTAGACGTTGGATTACGTGGTGCAGCTTGGTTAATACAGATATATTATCCCTTATTAATATCTGAATAATACTCAACTTGCTTCTCGTTTTTATTTTAAAAAGTCTAGTTCTCATGGGATTCACGTGATAACATGCGGGCTGCGTGTCATGTCAGTAGTTTTCAACCGACAACTAAAAAGGAAGAGGTCTTTTATTCGGCTGCATTTTTTTATGTGTGTAAACTCATAACTCTGTTATTTCTTAACCGATTTCATAAGTTCCGTTTTTTGTTGTACGCATCGTTTTATTGTACAATTTACCACCTGTTTGGTCCCATGTAAATTTTTGTCGTTCGTCTTAAAATTTCCAAAGATCCAGTACGCTGATCCTTATTATTTTTAGGTAGACAGGCAGAGAATGCTTGGGCGTTAAATCTACCTTAGCAAATGTATGTGTACTAAATTTAAATAAATAAACGCTGGAAATAGATTGTTACAATTTTACTACGTTTAAATTAATCCATACTATCTATATTAGTACTAATAATATTGCCAAAATCTGTCTGTCCGTCTGTTATGCTTTCACGGCTATCCCGCGAAACTCATTTTAATGAAATTTGGTATGGCGATAGTTGAAGATACGCAGCAATATTTATTACATACGCTATCTTTTTTTCAAAAATCAATCCCTAAGGCCTAAAATGGGGGATAAAAGCAATATCGACGACATGTTAATTTCCTCGCGGACAAATTTGCGTGAGTCAGTAAGTAAATCCTATATTTTAAGCAAGCAACTCTAGTAATTTTGTATGTAATTTGTTACTCTAAAACGGCTATAATGATTTTGTCGAAATTTTGTATATTAAAAGTAAGTGTCATATCCATTATAATGCGTTTACAAGTGAAAAAAATATCATCCGAGCGAAGCTTGGTCGTCCAGCTAGTCATATATGACAGACAATTCTTAAATATTTGCAGACTATACATAGAATATGATGGTTGTATGTACCGGTAACTTTGACTAATTTTAATAGAATAGAATGGAATGGAATGGAACGGAACGGAACGGAACAATAATAAAAAAAATCGAAAGAAATAAAGAGATAATAACTTGTAACACTCATATTCTTTAAAGTTTTCTCTCGATTCAGATATTTTCAACTATCTCCATGCTAAATTTCATTAGAAACGGTAGAGTGGTTTAGCCGTGAAAGCATTACAAACAAACAAACTTACTTTCCCTTTTATAATATTATTATAGGATTATAATATGTACTTAATTTAAAATCCATAGTATACACTGTTTATTTACACATTTCTACATATAAGCGATCATCCTGTGGCCGAAATTCGACCATAAACAATAAAATCTCTTGTAAGTTTGACAATTGACTTTAGCCATAATGAAAAACGTTAGTATACATGTTACATATATGTATATTATCATGTATTTCACATGAATACAGAGTGTGTAATGCTTATTTTTAATAATTTAATGTACTTCATATATATTTTATTTGAGGCGAAGTATTTCGACGCGCGTCAATTCTATAGAAAATGGGCTGCGCAGTATGTTCTGAAACCGCTGGAAAACGTGTTAATTTTCGGATAAATAAATATAGGACATCAGCTGAAAACTAAAATTTAGCACATTCTTTTTTGTATTTACAACTAAATATCACCGTATATAAATCATGTGGAAGATTAGAAATATTATTAACAAATTATTTGTTTTAGAGATTTTTTAGCCTGTTTTCGGATTTTATATGATCGAGTAAAGTACATTCTATCATGTAATGAGTTAGCACATTCCTTAGATAATATCTTCAGGTATATCGTGTAATATTGAATTTAACAATCAATAAAAAAACGTGATTTAACGAACCAGTTTTTTTCCGTTTGTCGCGATGCCTCGCCTTAAACATTTTTAGATTTCTGCTGTCCTCCGCAATGTCAACTCTATCTGTGCCAAACTTCATACTCCACCGTTCACGTTTTCCCTTTACATATTAATATACATAAAGTATCTTATATGTTATTCCATTTCATCTATGTGTGAAAAATTTCATTCAAATTGGTTTGGCCGTTTTTGCGTGAATGTGTAACAAACATTCATCCATCCAAACACACTTTCGCATTTATAACACTAGCTGCACCATGCAGTCCCCTGCATTATAAAAGTTTTTCATGAATCCCGCGGCAACAACTGATTTTTCTGGGATAAAAAGTATCTTATGTGCCATTCCAGGTCATCATCACCTGTGTACTGAATTTTATCCAAATTTATTCAATAGTTTTTGTATGATTGAGTAACAAATATCCATCCATCCAAACATACATTCGCATTTCTAATATTAGTAGGATTTACTTATAAAAGTTTTACATAAAAAAAACTTAACCTGCGAATTAACCTATTAATGGTCAAAGCTAAATAAAAAACATTTTAAATAAAATATTTTTCTTTTTCAATTTTTATAAGAACAAAAACATGGTAAAATGAACAAAAAACCATAAGTTTCTTTTTATATATATATATATATATATATATATATATATATATATATATATAAAGAAACTTATGGTTTTTTGTTCATTTTACCATGTTTTTGTTCTTATAAAAATTGAAAAAGAAAAATATTTTATTTAAAATGTTTTTTATCATATATATATATATATATATATATATATATATATATATATATATATATATATAGTTTATTAATATAATTATATAATTAATTATATATATCATTATATATATATAATTTTGCAGACTTGAATATTTTGTAAAAAATCGTGACTGTACTCATTTGAGTACAGTGACAGAGCATTCTCTGTCACTGTACTCAAATGAGTACAATCATACAGGTTATAAATAATAATAATATAAAAATAAATAAACATACATTCGCATTTCTAATATTAGTAGGATTTACTTATAAAAGTATTACATAAAAAAATATATATCATTATATATATATATATAATTTTGCAGACTTGAATATTTTGTAAAAAATCGTGACTGTACTCATTTGAGTACAGTGACAGAGCATTCTCTGTCACTGTACTCAAATGAGTACAATCATACAGGTTATAAATAATAATAATATAAAAATAAATAAACATACATTCGCATTTCTAATATTAGTAGGATTTACTTATAAAAGTATTACATAAAAAAATATATATCATTATATATATAATTTTGCAGACTTGAATATTTTGTAAAAAATCGTGACTGTACTCATTTGAGTACAGTGACAGAGCATTCTCTGTCACTGTACTCAAATGAGTACAATCATACAGGTTATAAATAATAATAATATAAAAATAAATAAACATACATTCGCATTTCTAATATTAGCAGGATTTACTTATAAAAGTATTACATAAAAAAATATATATCATTATATATATCATTTTGCAGACTTGAATATTTTGTAAAAAATCGTGACTGTACTCATTTGAGTACAGTGACAGAGCATTCTCTGTCACTGTACTCAAATGAGTACAATCATACAGGTTATAAATAATAATAATATAAAAATAAATAAACATACATTCGCATTTCTAATATTAGTAGGATTTACTTATAAAGTATTACATAAAAAAATATATATCATTATATATATAATTTTGCAGACTTGAATATTTTGTAAAAAATCGTGACTGTACTCATTTGAGTACAGTGACAGAGCATTCTCTGTCACTGTACTCAAATGAGTACAATCATACAGGTTATAAATAATAATAATATAAAAATAAATAAACATACATTTGCATTTCTAATATTAGTAGGATTTACTTATAAAAGTATTACATAAAAAAATATATATCATTATATATATCACTTTGCAGACTTGAATATTTTGTAAAAAATCGTGACTGTACTCATTTGAGTACAGTGACAGAGCATGTAGCATGTCACTGTACTCAAATGAGTACAAACATACAGGTTAAACCCGGAATCTATAATCTAGACTGAACATTTTAATCACTAGATCAACAAAACAGTAAGTTAAGTCACGCATTAGTTCATTACTCACTAATCTAATACATAAAGCAAGCGTTCAAAAAACTAAGTTACAATGTTGCTGCACACGCTTTTCTGTAGATAATTCAAATATTTTTAAAACTCAGTTACCCACTTGCAATAATTAATTGCAAAAATAAAATATAATGTGACAACATTGCGATGCCTGGTAATTATTTTAATGAGAAAATATTGAAATTTCAGTATGTTGTAAGTTCAAAGAAATAAATATAATATTAAAAAAATATACAAAGATTTTGATGTATGTCTTCACCTATACTGTTTTTGTATACAAATGATTTAAATTTTGAACGCCGTAAAGCTACAACAAATGATTTCAAATCTCCTTTGTCTTGTGGAACCCTGGATTAGATTTTTTTTATAGATTTAGTCCAAATCTATTCTACATAAGGTCCATGTGGAATAGATTTGGACTAAATCTATAAAAATATCTGTGAGTTTGTTCCATTTCTTACACTAATTTTTATTTTCCTTTGAGTGACATCACAGAAGACATCCGTCTTTACACCTTTTAATCCTAACGCTTTAAAAGAAATAAATAATTTAAAAATGTATCACTCATATCATCAACATTTATGCCAAGACCAATATGATAAATTTAAAATAAGTAGGTACTGTGAATACTATTAACTAATTCTTTACACATTTCGTCCCAACGTTTTATAAAGAAGAAATAATTCAAACATTTATAGTTCTTATCACCATTTATCCATATCATCAACATTTATACGTACTGAAAATACTATAAACTAATTCTATACAACGTTAGGCCCATCGCTTTTTAAAAAGAAACTGTTTCAAAATATATCATTCATATCATCAATATTTATCCCTAGACTTACAATTAAATAAATGAAAAATAAGTAGTGGAATACTTTTAACTAATTCTATTCACCTTTAGACTCAACGTTTTATAAGAAAAGAAATCACATAAAATAATCATTCATATCATCATTATTAATTCCAAGACCAATTATAAAACAAATTTAGAATAGGTAATGAAATAAAATTCTAATCACTAATTATTATTTACACTTATAGGCCCAACGGTTTGTAAGAAAGAAATAATTTAAAAATGTATGATTCATATCGTCATCATTCAATCCAAGATCAACAACAAGTCAAACTTAAATAAGTAGTAAATGGAATACTATTAACTAAGTCCTCCGTGTTGGTCGCTGGCTCCATTGAAGAATAGACCAACTGCCGTTCTGCCAGGCAGGTCGTAAAAGGCCTCCGATTGGCTATACGAGTCACTACCATCGTGGCTACTAGGTGGTAAAGTTCGGCATTGTCTCACCCGGGTCTGATACCACCGCCTTCCTTATTCCTGTCGAAATAGCGTCAGTGCATGTCACTGTCATGTAAAGTCCGGAGGGTAAGGTAACCGGTAAATTTATGCATGTGGCTTTAGACCTCGCCACAAGATAGCAACGCACCATTAACACCTTTGATGTCTATATGCAATGGTTGACTCTTTCCATCAAGAGACCCATCTGCTTATTTGCTATCTTACAATATAAAATAAATAAGTAAATACAGTATCTGTTATTTTATTGATACGCGTGATCGAGTTGTCGGCAAGTTACATATACTGGCTTTAGTAAGATTCAACATTACAATCGTGGAGGAATGATATAAACATGACACCGTTACAGAGATTATCTGGTTCTCCAAGACTCTCTCTCTCTCTTTTAAAGAACAAATCGATTCAATTTACAAACTTCTGACAACTTACTCATGTGACCTGTGCTACTGAAAGGAAAACAAACAGTGGAAATTAAATAAACTTACCAAGAGACACAAAAGAGAAGAGTGAACAGGTACCTTCTAGGGAAGCGCGTTCCATCTTGGGCCGCATCTTAGCTTACCATCAGGCGCGATCACGAGCGAGGTCAAGCGCTTCGCTATCAATAATAATAATAAAAAACAATATCCAAGTAACTTAAATTCGCCTTTGTGGTCTAGTGGTCCAGCGTTGGCGTTGACCACATGAGGTCCCGGGTTCGATTCCCGGGTCGGGCACATAAAAAAAAGTGTTTTTTCAGTTTTCTGATAAACACAAAGTTGCCCGGAATTGGAAAGTGCCCGGTTGGCGATAGGCTTGCCACCTATCCCATTTGTGAGACCAAGTATCTTCAGCTAATCGTGGGTGCACTTGTTGTACCTCTGCCTACCCCTTCGGGGATATGGGCATGAAGACACTTTAAATTTATTTATTTTTATATATCTCTGATACTTTATGATCTTGACATAACAGATATGAGCTATCCCACTACGTATGTAGAAAGGAAATTATTGATTTTGCCCCAATTTACAAAAATCGAGTTTTTACCAGATCTCTACGTTTTAAGTTCCTAGGAACCTTTTTCGACTATTTTCACGATGACGTCAGTATGTCTGTATGTATTTTTTTTATATCATGAGATAACAAACAAGCAAATGGGTCTCTTGATAGAAAGAGTCAACCATCGCCTATAGACACCAAAGATGTTAAATGGTGCGTTGCTATCTTGTGGCGAGATCTAATGCCACATGCATAAGTTTACCGGCTACCTTACCGTCCAAACCGGAACACGACAGTGACGCATTGACGCTATTGCGGCAAGAATAGGTAAGACGGTGGTACCAGACCTGGGCGAGACAATGCAGAACTCTACCACCTAATAGCCACGATGGTAGTGACTCGTATAGCCAATCGGTCGCCTTTTACGATCTGCCTGGCAAAATGTATGTATGTGTATGTATGTAAGCATCTGCAGTTGGTCTATTCTTCAAAGAGGCCTCGGACCAACGCGGGGCTTGTTTTACTATATCTGTCCTGTAAGAGAACAGGCGTGATGATATCTAATTTTTGATTTATTAACAAAACAATACAAGTATGAAAGTATAAGAATAAGTAGTATGAAAGTGTTAAGAGGAAATAGTCGTTTTAACGTTTGCCCTAAATGACATTTACGACCGTAACTTTATTACCGTGTTTTATTTAAGTGGTAATTATATGATCACGCCGAAAATATAAGTGGGCGGAGCTTAACGTGGGCGTGGTGAAATGGGCGTGGTCTACAGGTTATTGAACCTGCGAGGATGCCATAACATACCTGTATATGGCTTGGTGTTTAGTTAATCTATTTGCAATTCTAGTAACCCTTGGGTGTGGGAATAACATTCTTATATTGTTATGTGTAAGGGACGTTTTTCTTTGCGTGAAGGGAATAATTAATACTAGAGTGGAATTATCGTTCAGCATAGATTAAGAAAGAAATGAAATAATTCAATTTTATTGTTTTTTAAATTGTTTTTTTTTAAATTAACATTTTTTGTAGTTATCATAAGATGGCAAATAAACTCTTCTGGTGGATAGAGACAACCGTCGCCTTTAGACATCAAAGATGTTAATGGTGCTTTGTAATCCTTGTGGTCTTAATGCCACACGCATATGGCTACCTTACGTTCCAAACCTGAACGTGACAGTGACAAGTACTGACGATATTATGGCACGAATAGGTAAGGCACTGGTACCAGACCCGGGCGAGACAATGCAGAACTTGCCACCTAGTGGGAAGCTCGGGCAAGACGCATATGTTAAAAAAAGTTTTTTTTATATCATAAGATAGCAAACAAGCAGATGAGTCTCAAGATGGAAAGAGTCAACCATCGCCTATAGACAGCAAAGATGTTAATGGTGCGTTGCTAACTTGTGGCGAGGTCTAATGCCACATACATAAGTTTACCGGCTACCTTTCCCTCCAAACTAGAACACAATATTGACAAACACTGACGTTATTGTGGCAGGAATATGTAAGGCGGTGGTACCAGACCCGGGCGAGATAATGCCGAACTCTACCACCGAGTAGCCACGATGTTAGTGACTTGCAAGCCAATCTGTCACCTTTTACGACATGCCTGGCAGAATGGCAGATGGTCTCTTCAGAGGGAACTCGGACTAAATCGGGCGAAAACATTCTAATAAATGAAAATCATAAGCAGTTTGCCTTCTACTTCTATTTTTAGAGATGTGATCGTTATTTCTTTCTATCAGGAGACCATCTGCTTCTATGCTTTCCTGTGTAATCCATATTAAAATTATAAGTGTGAAAGTCATTTTGTCAATTTGTTACGTTTACACGGCTATATCTTTAAAGCAATTATGATGAAATTAGACGACTACATCGTGAAATTTGGTGTCCAACATAAGCTACGTTTTAAAAACATCAACCCTCGAATAGCTTAAATCGCCTGTCCCTATTAACAGTGTCGGATCTGCAAATCAGCAGTTTTACAGGAGAGCGCGCCAAAGTTTAAATTGTTTATATTTTTTTAAATTATAAGTGTAAATACAGTGTACTTAATCTCTTGAATGCCTATTAATATATAGTATTTTATTGGAAACCTAACTCTTATAATTAAAAAATATGAACAATTTAAACTTTGGCGCGCTCTCCTGTAAAACTGCTGATTTGTAGATCCGAAACTGTTAATAGGGACAGGCGAAATATGTGATGAAATTTGTGTAAGGTAAATATTATATTGATGACATGTTATAATGCTCACAACCGTAACAGCGCAGATCCGCTAGTTATATAATGTACTGTGAATGGTTATTCACATCACCAAATATTACCGATCTGATTAAGATAGCAAGCAATGACTCTCCTGATGAAAACAGAAAAAAAAGTAAGAAATCAATATACTGTAAGTATACTATAAGTATACTAGCAATATCCGTGCGAATAATTCGCATTAAGTAATTTTATTAAATGCTTCTTAGTTGATTTGAAATTGAACAAAAAAATTACCGACCGTCAATCATGTTGACGTTGTTTCAAAATTAACACTGTCAGATGGCAGCATTGCTGTATTATGTCTTCATATATGCATATAATTTTAATTTTAATAATTTATAAATACAAAAGCAGTAATTATTTAGTTGTTGATGCCGGTAGAGCAAGCAATTATGTATAAAATGATATAGAATTTATTTAGAGTAATTGTGAGGTTTTCTCTAAAAAGAGAGGCAAATATCTTATCCTTACCGTATTAATATATATAATATTGTACGTTTTCACGTCAAATAAAATATCAATAGGCAGTCTTTTAGAGAATTAGGCAAAAAATAATGAGTGAATATTAACAAAGCGTGTACACGGCAGCAATATATATTCACAAATCTTTCTTTATAGAGAAACTTTATTTATATTTTTTTAAAATCATAAGATAGCAATGGCTCTCTTAACGGAAAGAGACAAACATCGTCTATATACACCAAAGATGTTAATGCAGCGTTGCTATCCATGTAGCGAGGTCGTAATGCTAATCGTTCGCCTTTTACGAACTGCCTGGCAGAATGGCCGATGGCATATGGATCTAAGGCAGCCCAGACTAAAACGGAGGAAATTTATGTACTAGCACAGCGACTCAAAGTTTGCAGCATGAAGTCCGACGATAAATAGCCATTAAAATTTCCATAACGTGATATTATTTATATTCATAACTAGCTGCAGTGTGCAGCCCCATGCGTTATAAAAGTTTTTGGCCTATGCCGTGGGATCACCTAATTATTCCGGAATAAAAATTAGCCTATGTGCGTCGTATTTATCGATCATCATCTACCTGTGAGCTAAATTTATTTATTTATTTATTTATACTTTATTGTACACTTACATAAGTAAAATTGTACAAAAGGCGGACTTAATGCTAGTTGCATTCTCTCCCAGCCAACCTTTGGGCTAACAGAAATAGTAGTGTGTAGGTACAAAGAAAATATAGATATATAAAATTTAAATAAGAATACATATTTAAATAATTTTATAAGTAATAATACTATAGAATACTACTGTGCAAAAATACTACTGTGAATAAAACATACTAATATAATATACTTAAACGGATATACTATTATAATATTATAAGTAATAACATAGACTACATAAACAAATAATATAAAATAAATACATACATACTATAATATACTTAACAATAATTAAAATGAAAACATTAATTCAAATTCGTTCAGTAGTTATCACGTAATTGAGTAACAAAATCCATCCAAACATCCAAACTTTCGCATTTATAATATTAATATAGGTATGCACTCGATTTTATATGTAGATTGTAGGTGTAATATTTTAGTTTTATATAAATGAAACAAAATCTATTATTGTCAATAAATAATAATACCAAATGGATATAACTTTTTATGTGCATTTTGTACAACTTTTTAATTAATAATTTGTAAGTAAGCATACATAAATACACTTTTTTAATAGGTACTCCGTTTTTTTGTTTCAGATGCAAAGCCTTCATGGAAAAAATATTTTACACATAAGCATATCCGCAGTATATTCATTATATTTAAAAATTAGTGCAATACTTTATAAATAATGATTAAAAATCATATAAATTAGCACAATAATTTTAACAATCTGTGCATTAGTATAAAATCAATATTTATAATTCTAAAAGAATATTAAAATGTTATTAATAAATCTAAGAAGAGACTTAAAATGTTAAAGACTTTAGTGTTGCATGAAAACATGTATTTCAGAACATAAGTGAAGTGTTCAGAAGTGACTAAATGAACAAGTGAAAGAAAAATATTGAACAAAAATGTGTAGAACATAAGTGAGAAGTGAAGTGGTTTGAATTTTCAGTCATAAAATGCGGTATATATGAGTGACTACTGCGAACAGAGTTGCGGGATGTACACCACGTGGTACAGCCGTGGTGATAGTGGTATGCACCATCACCAAATGGGGCAATTGTACCACGGTCCCCCTATGATCAAGACTGAGGCTGGCGTCAATAGTGACTGCATGATGGCTGTAGATTATGCACCTCCTATTAAGGTATTTAAAATTATTCAATTCAAATTTTTTTTTCTAACTGTACAATTATTTAATTATTTTTGTTTTTATAACACTCACTCCAAGCTTGAGAAACTTGAAAAACTTTAAAAACAACAAAGAAAAATGTCGACACGCGAGACTCGAACCCGCGATCATTTCCTGGCTTGAGGGAAATGGTCGCGGGTCTGACTCTCGCGTGTCGACATTATTCTTTGTTGTTTTTAAGGTGTTTCAATTTTTTATTTTTTAAAAGGTCAATTCGATTTACTGCCTCATTGCATCATAATGAGATACTTATTATATATTTATGTACATTACGTTGTAGGTCTCATAATATTACAATAATATATTATTGCAAAGGCCAGGAAGTAGACAGTTGTAGTATGAGTTTGAAGACCGAGCCGCAGGCGAAAGCTATAATGATACGAACAGGCGATTGCCATTTCTACTGAGGTATATGTAATGCTTTTATCAAAAAATGCAAGGAAATAAATACTTTTTATGTAGTAAATTTTATTTACTTACTAGCTGTTGCCCGCGACTTCATTCGCGCGGACTTCGTTTACTCAGCACAGCACCTCCCCTGTAGGTGATAGCGTGATAATATGTAGCCTATATGTTGACCCGACCTGTTAGTAATCATCATGCAAAATTTGAAGTAAATCCATGCAGTACTTTTTGAGTTTACCCCGGACATACATTGATACTCTACGATTTTATTATATGTATATAGATATAGATTTTTGTTTTTATTTCGCTGAAAGACAGGTTTCCTATTGTTAATTTGGCTTTCAATACTAGCCAAAACTCAATATCTATTTCATTTTTGGAATCACCGGAACTTATTCTATATATTTATATATTTATATTACTTTATTAAAACAAGAGTATCGAGACGAACTCCTTGTTTTACAGCAAAATTATTTTTTCTCCGACTGAGGCGTTGACCTTTAAACGCATTTGTGGCTAAACAGCCAAGTGTACGTAACGTGTACCAAATCAAAGAGCTCTTACTCGTAATTCAAATTACAACCCAGCACGCCTTTTCACACAACATTGCTGGCGCATTTTTTACTTTGGATCAAGACTTTAATATTTCTACGTATGTAAATGCGATACTTCGCGTGCTCTTTATTCAAACGTAATGACACTATTTCCACGCATGTCTGAGAAAGATAATTTTAGGAATAAAAATTAAGGTATCTTCAGAAGGCTCCTTAAAGTAACCGTTTTTTTTCTCCCCGTGTTGATACGGGACCCTTGCAAAGAATAGATCGAGATGTCTTACTGCTAGGCATTTCGTAAAAGGCGAGAAAAAACGTGTCAGTAACATCCTGACTACTAAATAGGTCATAGCTCTGAAACGACTCGACCAGATTCTGGTACTGGTGAAGTCACTGCCGTACGATAAGGGAACATACCCATACTACGTGACCTATTTTTTAAGATTTTTCGACCCCTCCCTCCCCTCGGTGACCACTCGTAGTATATGCCAAGACCCCCCCCCCTCCTTTAGTTTTCACGTAGTAATTCATAATTATGATTTTTAATCATTTCACAGGCAAAAATTGAAAAAAAAAATAATTTGGCTCATACTCGTCTTTATTGCATAAGACTGCATGCATACTTAAATTACTAGTGAATTATGTATTATGAAAAAGAACAACATTCGTGAAAACATATTGCTATACAGTATGGAACTTAAAGTAACTTAATTTACGAACACAACAATTATTTTCATTCATTAAATTTCTCTCATTAAAATCGACTACGTGACAAAAATCTGAGCCACCCCCCCGCTCCTGTGACTGACCGTAGTATTTTAAAGACCCCCCCCCCCTGAACGGGTCACGTAGTATGGGTACGTTCCCTAAGCTGGAATACGATTCGTATCGATGTCCAACACTAGCGGCAGTGACGTCACTAACATCACAACGCAATTTTTAATAATATTACAAATCATTTTTCGCAACGAACTCTCGGGCTATCTTTGTATTGTGCAATTATATTCCTTCAAAATACAGTCCACACTTATTTCAAGCCAGAATTCCCGAGTTAATAGCAAAGGCACTGGCCCCAACAGGTACCACTGATTTACCTGTTTCCACCGCAATAGCCAGTGCTTGTCGCTGTCGTGTTCCGGTTTAAATGGTAGGTTAGCCAGTAAACTTTTGCACTTTGCTCCACTCTTGCCATACGAATGGCAACGCGCTATTAACATCTCTGATGTTTACAGGAGGTGGTTATCTCTTTATATAAGAAGAAACACTAGCTTGTTTGTTATCTTATGACCCAAAAAATTATAAGTATATTTATATAGAAAAAAAATAAGAGTATTTAAAAAGGCAGAACAAGTTTGCCGGGTCAGTTAGTAAGAAATAAATAAATATTCACGGGACAAATTACAATCACTGATCTTTTTTTATGTTAGTGGGTTAGGCAAACTGGCAGACGTGCCACCTGATGGTAAGTGGTCGACGTCGCCAATGAACATAAATGGTAGACCTGGGTTGGAACTAGCCTAGGCATCCCATCCATGTGTTGCCTATCCTGAAACATAAGATATTAAGTCTCGGTGCCAGTAATTACACTGCCTGTCTTGCCCTTCTCTCCGAAACACAGCAAAGCTGTTTCACGGAAGAAACAGGCAAGATGGTGCCGTGGTACCCATGCAGCCGGGAGCGCGACACAGCGCATCCCTCCCACCGGTTTAAAACCCCAAAATAAGCAAAGTATCTGCTTGTGTTATGGTGTGAACGACATTAATACATAGAAATACATATATAAATACTAGAATATATTTAATAAACCCCCTAACCCGGAAATACAGAAATTTATGCTCATCACACAAACGCTTGTCCCCGTCGGGAATCGAACCCGAGCCCCGTCGATTGTGTAATCAAGGTCGCTAACCAACGGGGCGGGCAAATATTGGTAATTGTAAAATGTGGAGAAATGTCGGGTCTTGAAATTTAGTAACAGTAAGTTGCCAACAAGAGATTAAAGAGTATAAAATACTCTTTAATCTACTGAGCATGTCGACTTTTTTAAGGCCAACCTTATCATATACACAAAAGAAATACCACCACCACCACCACCACCGCCTTACCTATTCCTGTCGCAATGCGTCAGTGCTTGTCGCTGTCGTGTTCCGGTTTGAAGGGTAAGGTAGTCGGTAAACTTATGCATGTGGCATTAGACCTCGTCACAAGATAGCAACGCACCATTAACATCTTTGGTGTGTATAGGCGATGGTTGACTCTTTCCATCAGGAGACCCATCTGCTTGTTTGCTATCTTATGATATAAAAAAAAAGACACAAAAGTAAATCTACATACAACGGGCGCTCGAGCAACGCACACATAGACAACTCTCACGAGATTAATTTTTCAGTTACGTTTTACAAAGGTTATTCTTTATAATTAAAAGGTAAAAATCTTTCACAAAATGTCGCTAACATACAAAGTTACGTAAATAAAATTATTTACCTGTTTTTAAGTTCGCTAAAATCTGGTTGAATTGTGTTAAAAATTAAGTGTTTATTCTGACTGCATCACTAATGCTGGATCACGCGTTTGAATCATTTATAGATCGTTTCTCAGGACCAGCGCATTAGATTATAGTGTGATCATAGGGTACACTCATCATATGTGACTCCAAAAAATAATTTTAGTGTTATATCTTGATATTATTAATAGTACTATACAACTTATGTCCAGGATTTAACTTGCATTTTAATTATTAAGGATGGGAGAGAAAGTTCGGCGCTAACCTCTCATCCAATCCTTATCTCAATCTGCACAAGCAGCCCTCATTTTGAAACTACATCAGAACGGTATTGGTCTAATTTTGCTAAGGAATTTTGACATTAGCATATAAATACGCCTACCCGAGGAGATTAGAACACTCCAATGACTAAGCGTCGATTACAGTATCTTTTTAAAACTTGGTAATTTTATTGGCAAGTAAGATTAAAAGAAATGACAGATATAAGATAGCTGCATATATGATGACAATTATGGACAAGTTATCTGAATTTTTTTCAGGTCTGTATCTATTATTCTGCATAATTCTTCAATTTCAATGATTTTCATTTTCGTAATCTGATTTGGAAGTAGTGTCGATGGTATTCTTTAATACGAGACTTAAGACAAGTCTTAAGTCTTTAAGACAAGGTTGCTGGCTCAAATCCTATCGTATCTAGGATGTCCTGAATAGTTTTAAGCACAGTTGTGAGTTTTTACTCAAATAATATTTTATTGAAATGTAATAATATATTTTGTTTTACTCAAATAATCTTGTATTTAAATGTAATAATATATTGAAACATATGGTTATAATTGTTGCTTAAATTTCATTTTCACTACGTATTAATTTGATTATTGATACTGAAGATATTACTGCATTATGTTTATAAATAGGTTGTTCTGGATAATTCAATTACAAATCATACTTTTTTAAATATCGAGTTGGTATTATAATATACTTTATACTAACGTTTTGCGTCCCTGCATGCGTGCGCTCTATTAAGTAACATGTGAGAGTAGCATCCGTTTAAGGATACGTATGAACGCCCGACAATACTAAGAAGTATTTTATTATTATCGACGCAAATTCTATCGTAATTTTAATGAGTTTACAGAAATCTCTTCGGATTGAATGTGACTTCAAGACGGGTTTAGAAGAGAGATGATTTAGAGTTTAACAAGTTTATGGTTGACTTGCTGTATCTTGCAGTCAGCTATGTTATCAGAGGATGTGGAAATCAAGTTTATAACTTTACAGATGTAATATGTGTCTTTTTACATCACAAGATAGCAACTAAGCAGATGCCTGTCCTAATAGAAAGATACTTCCACTAGACCATTACAGCACAGGGAAAATAAAAAAAACCGTTTACAACACTATATTTAGGTACATAACACTGACAAAGACTATATTTTTATACAACCCAGTAATATTGAATGAGGTGAGTGGGTTAAGCAAAAGAAGTGGCGGGGAACACTAGTTGTAAGTATGTTAGGTTTTAAATCGCCACAATTGTAAATTCGCCACAAAGTAAATCGCCACATAATAAAACATGTCGACGCTTGAAAGGATATCCTCACTAAGCGAAATTGAGTTAACTGTACAGGAGAGTGATTTAAAGTTCTAATATAAAACGAAAAATCATAAAAATCACCTAATTATGTGATTATAATTAGGTGATTTTTTATGATTTTCTTTTTATTTTATATTTGAACTTTAAATCACTCTCCTGTAAAGCTGTTACACAATGTCGCTTATGAGGATTGCTTTTCAAGCGTCGACGTGTAAACTCACCCTAATTTTAATTTTAAAATTTACTACATATCGTTTTTAGTTATTATAAATTCACCACACTGACTTTTCCGTGCAGGTTATAGGAAATTCAAACAATAAAAACAGTAGTATTGTTATTTATTTTTGTAATAATCACAACAAGCACTACAAATTTGAATTTTCATCTACATAAAATAAGAGTTATGATTACAAAATTGACTGGCAGATTTGTCGGCAATATCGTTTATTCGTAACTAGCCCTTGCCCGCAACTTCGTCCGCGCGGACTTCATTTACTCCGCACAGCTCCTGATCCGTAGGTGATAGCGTGATAATATGTAGCCTATATGTTGACCCGACCTGTTAGTAATATTCATGCAAAATTTGAAGTGCAGTACTTTTTGAGTTTACCCCGAACTTACATACAGACAAACAGACAAAAACTTTAAAAACTATATTTTGGCTTCGATATCGATTGTAGATCACGCCCTAAGTATTGTTATAAAAATTTATTCAATGTACACTCTTGACTTTCCTACGATTTTATTATATGTATAGATTATGTGTCACGTTGTTTGTAGAAGTGTAGTGTATTGTTCAAATAAACTATTTTATGATAGTGCGTTATAGACTATATACTATATTGTTCTACGCTTTACGTTGAGTGTACATAGCGCGCTATGTATACTCAACGTATTGTTGGTTCCAGCCTCCTTTGTAGAATAGGCCAACTGCCGTTCTGCCAGGCAGGTCGTAAAAGGCGACCGATTGGCTATCGAGTCACTACCATCGTGGCTACTAGGTGGTAGAGTTCTGGATTGTCTCGCCCGGGTCTGGTACCACCGCCTTACCTATTCCTGCCGCAATAGCGTCAGTGCTTGTCGCTGTCGTGTTCCGGTTTGGAGGGTAAAGTAGCCGGTAAACTTATGCATGTGGCATTAGACCACGCCACAAGGTAGCAACGCACCATTAACATCTTTGGTGTCTATAGGCGATGGTTGACTCTTTCCATCAGGAGACCCATCTGCTTGTTTGCTACTTATGATATTAAAAAAAATAATCTAGAGTTGTGGTGGTTAATATAACGCTATGCGTTAATATAACGCTATGGATATGGGTTAATTAATATTATATATTAATATATAATATTAATAACGGTGGCTAATATAACGCTATGCGTTATATTAACCACCACAACTCTAGTTGTATGTCCGCGATGACTGAACCGATTTAAATTAAATTTTGTAGATATTTAATGTTTGGTCCAAAAAAATAGAATAGTTTTTCTCTCAATTAATCCCCCCTCCCCCTCAAATACCAAGTAATTTTTATGGTAAACAACGTTTGTTGGGTCAGCTAGTATAATTATAAAAATCTATACGACTTTTAAAATAAAAAACACAGTAATATTTTTAATAGTAATAATTTTAACGCTTATAAACATAATATGTTAATTTAAAAAATTAATAGGTTGTGCGCATATCAGATTATATATTATATTATCTAATATGCACACTACCTATTAATTTCTTACGAAAACTTAATTTAAAATGAAGTTTTAATAGGTAGTTAAAAATTTCACAGATGCTAAAACAGAATAAAATAAATATTTAAGGAGCCCCCAGACAACAAACGTGATTTTTGGCCGTTTTTTATAAAAGTACAGAACCCTTCATGTACGCGTACGACTTGCTCTAAACGATTTTAAATACTTATGGTGAACTTACTTTAAATGGATAAAACATACGCAAATGTGCGAATGTACTTCTGTGACGACTTTACAAGAAATCATATGCCTATTAGTAATTACGTTACTAAAATTATGCAAGCAAAGTCAGATTGGATCGTTAGTTCATCAAAAAAATTGCGGGCCAAAGTTATTCGTAATCGAACAACATCACCCGTGCCCTCAGACAGATTAAAAAAAAAACAAACAACCTGGTCTATAACTTTTCCGCACGGCTGCGCCCGATTCTCTACGGTTTGGCATCAAGCGGGCGATATCTAGATGTTTTTTATTTCTAATCCATTTCCTATTGGATCCATGCGCCAGAAGCTGCGGTTAGAAAAACCGTCACGTCTCCGCTACGTGAACAATCATCTCGTTAAGTGTTGACTTAGCCACCTGCTCGGTGAATGACCAGGCCCATTCATGGTGGGTGAATGGGTGACGATGTGCTAGGAGAGGATTATCTCTGTTCAAATATAGAATTTATCACTGACAAATTAAACAAAATTAAACAAATTAATTTGTTCTATACTCTTAATCATCTGCACTTGGTGAAACTGTATTTTAATTTTAATTACAAAACACTTGATTTATTACATTAACATTAACAATAATAATAATAATTTAATTATTAACATTAATTTGATTTTAATTAAAAAACACTTGTACTAGTTTCAATAAATATTTTTTTAATTTTTTTACAAGATTGACAGTTTTTTTTAAATAAAATAAACTTTATTTGAAACGGTACAATTAACGATAAAAAGTAGTACGATAGCAACCGCTATAGTCATACCGACTGTGTCGCAGTTACTAACGCCCACCTCCAGGACATATACTTTGGAATTACATTTCTATTTAGGCTAAGTACAATATTGATTAAATACTAATTAGCAAAATACATGTGTATATGTGGGTGTGTGTGTGTGGGTATGCGTGTGTGGAGGGGTAGTGTAAGTGTGAGTGTGTGTGTATGATAGTGTATGCGGGTGTGTGTATACGTGTGGACATGAGCGAGCGTGGGAGTGTGTGTGTGTGTGAGAAAAAATTAGTAAAATAACATATGTAATAGAACCTATTTACAAATTACACCTGTTATTACACCCGTTAGTCATACACACCCGTTACACACCTGGTAAATGTCAATCTAGTTTAGCTACAAGTTCTGATGATGCATTAATACGCAAAACCTTAGACTTTTAAAACATTTGATTAAAAAATCTGGTAACTATTAATCCTTTTTAACTACAAGTCCTGATGATGCGTTGATACGCAAAACCCGTAGACTACAGTCACCCGTAGATCACACAAACACTAGTGGACACGGTGTTGGGCGCAAAATGCGTAAACGCTCATATGAGCAATTGTATGTAAATTTTAAGCGCTTGTAGATATATTATAACGTAAAAAATAAAAATATGCCATATTGTGCTATTTTATCGTGTCGAATAAAAAGCTAAGGTTTAAGGAATACCTCTGGAGTGATTTAATTCCATCGGTAAGTATATAACTCTGTATAATAACTATATTTCAGTTTAGGTGTTACAGATGTACATATTTCTGAACTTAATATGGTTGATTAATACGGTTTTTATATCATACCGCCCCGTTGGTCGAGTGGTTAGCGACCCTACGACGGACTCAGTTTCGATTCCCAACGGGGACAAGCATTTGTGTAATGAGCATATAACTTTGTATTTCTGGGTTATTTATTATGTATGTAATAGTATTTCGATATGTATTTTTATGTATTAGTATCGAATGTGTAAGATAAAAAAAAATATCTTATACATTCGATGGTTTTTCTGACAAATCCTCCACGTTAAAAATTCATAATTATGGGAAACTTGTTAATTATTATTATAATTCAAGGGTACATAAAGAGGAATTTTTTTATTTTCAGCCGGATTTTAGGCCGACACCCTTGTTTTCTTTTTAGCGGGGTTTAGGCCGACACCCTAGTTTTCTTTTTAGCGGGTTTTAGGCCAACACCCTAGTTTTCTTTTTAGCGGGTTTTAGGCCGACACCCTAGTTTTCTTTTTTAGCGGGTTTTAGGCCGACACCCTAGTTTTCTTTTTTAGCGGGTTTTAGGCCGACACCCTAGTTTTCTTTTTTAGCGGGTTTTAGGCCGACACCCTAGTTTTCTTTTTTAGCGGGTTTTAGGCCGACACCCTAGTTTTCTTTTTTAGTGGGTTTTAGGTCGACACCCTTGTTTTCTTTTTAGCGGGGTTTAGGCCGACACCCTAGTTTTCTTTTTTAGCGGGTTTTAGGCCGACACCCTAGTTTTCTTTTTTAGCGGGTTTTAGGCCGACACCCTAGTTTTCTAAAAAGCGGGTTTTAGGACGACACCCTAGTTTTCTTTTTTAGCGGGTTTTAGGCCGACACCCTAGTTTTCTTTTTTAGCGGGTTTTAGGCCGACACCCTAGTTTTCTTTTTTAGTGGGTTTTAGGCCGACACCCTTATTTTCTTTTTTAGTGGGTTTTAGGCCGACACCCTTGTTTTCTTTTTTAGCGGGTTTTAGGCCGACACCCTAGTTTTCTTTTTTAGCGGGTTTTAGGCCGACACCCTAGTTTTCTTTTTTAGCGGGTTTTAGGCCGACATCCTAGTTTTCTTTTTAGCGGGTTTTAGGCCGACACCCTAGTTTTCTTTTTTAGCGGGTTGTAGGCCGACACTCTAGTTTTCTTTTATACCCACCTTTATTAGTTACCCAATTCGAGGTTTTTCGAAGATAGAAAAGCTGGGCGTCTCGTCAATTATTAATATTGTAATATGTTAAAACTGATCCCTTAATATCTTTTATCTCACTCAGTCACATTCCATATTACAGATTTTAAGATTTCCCGTGTGATTTTTAAATATCTTCTTTCACACGAAACTTTTCCTAATAATAAAATATAACAAAAAAATAATTATCAATTTAGTTCGAAGTTTTGTGCATACAAATATCTCGATGATTTATTTTTACCAAAATGTATTTTCAGTTCACCACGATTTACCTGGTTTTCGCTTAGTGCCATGGGTGGTAAACTCCAACTTCACATTTTACAAACATGATGACGACTTTTACTTATTAATGTTTTACAATAATGGTCCAGGCTTATTTTGAATAATAGATCTTCTGCCAGGCAAGTCGGCAAGGCTGTTCCTAAAAGGCAATTATTGGCTATGTGAGTCTTTTGGCTATTTGAGTTTAGCAACATCTGACGCTAGTTTTCTGAACGTATTCATAAATGTGGACGTAATGGTATTTTCTAATTAATCCTGAAATAAAATCCACAACTCTACCAACAACAACCTAACTTGGATTGAACCCGAGACATCATGATCTGTTCCGAATAGATTAATGAATAAACCATGAGTAGTCAGTATTATAAGAAATCACTTGAAATTATATAAATGTCCGATGATCCGTTAAACTTTTGGCTATCTAAAAAGACCAATCTCAAGAATCACTGTATTATCTTTTAATTATGTAAAGCTCAGAAAAACACCAATTATCACGCTTTGTGAGCTAACTGGGCGTTGTTTGGTCACGGTTGACGTACTGCTAGTTAGATTTACCGTCTTTAGAAATATAATGAAATGTCGGGGAGATTTGATTTTTTTTATTGCATTACTACCTCGCACCAAGCGTTACTGCCATATTTGTGGCAGCCGCCATGTATTTTGACCGCCTCGTTGGTCGACTGGCTAGCGACCCTGACTACGCAATCGACGAGGCTCGGATTCAATCCCCGATGGGGACAAGCATTTTGTGTGAAGAGCATAAATGTTTGCATTTCCGGGTTTGGTGTTTATTAAATATATTCTCGTATTTATATAAGTATTTCTATGTATTAGTATTGTTGACTAACACCCATAACATAAGCAAATAATTTCCTTACTTTGGGGTTAGATAAGTAAGTGTAATTTGTCCCGTGAATATTTATTATTATTATTTGTGGCAAATTTTAAAGGTGACGCTAGAGGTATTACAGTTATATTACTTACCTTTTAAAAATTATAATTCGTCGTCGTCGTCACTTGGTGAAATTACGTCATTATTTTATTATTTCAAAAATTACATCCATATACGTATCATATTTGTTTCGAAATAGAAAATATATCCATTTCTCTGAAATTGAGTAATAAAAAAAATTTACATCTACATCAAAATCGTGTTAGTTACAACATTTATAACTCAAGAATGGCTGGACGAATTTTTATGATTTTTGTGTTTTTGAATTGGTCTTTGTCGGAATTACAATAATCTATACAAATAAATAAAATTGGAGTGTCTGTTTGTAATATTAAAATAACCGGTTCTTACTAAATGAATATGGGTGTATACACGGTACTAAAAATAATAACGTTTTACAATATTTGTCTGTCTGTCTGTTTGTCTGTTTGTTCTGGCTAATCTCTGAAACGGCTGGATCAATTTTGACGGGACTTTCACTGGCAAATAGCTAATGTGATAAGGAGTAACTTAGGCTACTTTTAACTTCGAAATTTTCTACTCGAACGAAGTCGCGGGCCCAGCTAGTAAATAATTAAATACGATATTCATCAATAAAATTTGAAAATCATAAATCTGCTCATTCATTGACTGTTAGCCACCGACCACACAGCCCATAGACACCTAATAATAGGCGAATGACTTGTGTCAACACATCTGACTTATAGTTCCGATGTAAATGTCCACGCGCCAATGAGTAGTGATTGGGTAATCAGTGTCGACCAATCAGATGTACAGAACATTACTATCTTTCACTGTGGCCTTGAGTTAGCCAATTACGGCGTTGCAACCCCACTTCGTCTTACCTCAGCTAGTTGCCAGAATGCATTCAATACGGAAAATCAAACATTAGCCGTCTATAGGCTGTGTGGTCGGTGCTGTTAGCGAAACGAAGTTCGCCGGGTCAGCTAGTTTCTATTAAATTCTAAGTATTCCATTTGGATTGAAAGTATATCAAAATCAGAACATTAAAAAAAACATATGATATACGTTCGTAAAATGATATGTTATCCCGTGGTGGTCTGGGGCCTCTTTGAAGAATATATAGACTAAGTGCCATTGTACCAGGCAGTTCATAAGAACGATTGGCTATACGAGTCACTATCATCGTGGCTAATAGGTGGTAGAATTCTACATTGTCTCGCCCGGGTCTGGTACCTGCGCCTTACCTATTTCTGCCGCAATGGCGTCAACGCTTGTCAGTGACAAGCGCTGACGCTGACGTGCTCCGGTTTGGAGGGTAAGGTACCCGATAGCTTATGCACGTGGCATTAAAACACCGCCAGAAGGATAGCAGCGCACCATTGGGGTCTTTCGTGTCTATAGGCGATGGTTGTCTCTGTCCATCAGAAGAGCCATCTGTTTGTTTGCTATCTTATAATATAAAAAATTTCAAATTTAATGTAAATTGTTCTCCGTGTTAGTCCCGGGTCTCTCCCGTGTTAGTCCCAAGCTCATTTGAAGAATAGGCCAACTGCCGTTCTGCCAGGCAGGTCGTAAAAGGCGACCGATTGGCTATACGAGTCACTAACATCGTGGCTACTAGGTGGTTGAGTTCTACATTGTCTCGCCCGGGTCTGGTGCCACCGCCTTACCTATTCCTGCCGCAATAGCGTCAGTGTTTGTCACTGTCGTGTTTCGGCTTGGAGGGTAAGGTAGCCGGTAAACTTATGCATATAGCATAAGACCTCGCCACGAGATAGCAACACACCATTAACACCTTTGGTGTCTACAAGCAATGGTTCACTCTCTCCATCAGGAGACCTATCTGTGGGTTTGCTATCTTATACTATAATAAATAAATCAAAAAAACTTACAAAATTGGAAATAAATGGATTGAAATTTTATTTATTGGTAAATTTTGGTCATGACATCCATAGACATCATCAAAATTTTTTATATCATAAAATAGCCACCAAGCAGATATCTCTCTTGATGATAAGAGACAACCATCGCCTATAGACATTAGGGATGTTAATATTGCGTCACTATCCGTTTAGCGTGTTGTAATGCCTCATGCAAAATTATACCGGTTACCTTACCCTCCAAACCAGAACAGTGATAATACTTGACGCTATTGCGACAAGAATAGGTAAGATGATGTACCAGACTTTGCAAAACTCTACCAACTATTAGTGACGATAGTAGGTGACACGTATAGCCAATCATTGGGCTTTTTTCGAACTGCTCCCCCATGTTGGTTCTGAGCTCCTTTGAGGAAAAGACCAACTGCCGTTCTGCAAGGCATGTCGTAAAAGGCGACCGATGGGCTATGCGAATCACTAACATCGTGACTATTAGTTGGTAGAGTTCTGCATTGTCTCGCCCGGATCTGGTACCACCGCCTTACCTATTCCTGCCGCAATAGCGTCAGTGCTTGTCGCTGTCGTGTTCCAGTTTGGAGGGTAAGGTAGCTAACGGGGGCTAAAAGGGGGCTAACTTCAAAGACATTGTCAACCGCTTAAGAATGAATATCATCCAAATAAAATAAAAATAAAACATACGTAAACTTTCCCAATTGCAAAAATGATAAAATAAATTCTCCGGAAATTCGGGGTAACTCTTGTGGGATGATCGCGGGTAATGATCGGAGCTAACGACATCTCGCTCCTGTGACGTCATTAATCAACCGCCGCGTATGGGGAGTACGAGCGCTGAGAAAACCCAGTAACTGAACGAATTTTCCTATCCTTTTTTTTAGTAAATTAGTAGGATTTTAGTAAATTAGTTCCGTTATCTTACTAGGCGAAAAATACCAATTTAGTATTGAGATTACTTTTCTAATAGCAAACAAGCCGATAATAGTCCTGGTGCAAAGAAACCACCATCGCTTATAAACAAAAAGATGTCAATAGAGTGGCAAAGCTGGATACCAAATAAAAATATTATGTTTATTTGTGTATGTGTATATATATATATATATATATATATATATATATATATATATATATATATATATGGCTAAATCAGAAGCAAAGGCAGTAACACACAAATTATGTACTCGACGCACGTTTTACTTCGCAACCGAAGCATCTTCAGGAAAGTCCAATGGCACTTCATTCTGTGAAGGGTGAAGCATTAACGCTGACGTGGAAAAAAGTGTGGTGGAAGTCGATGGACTAATGTGCCGCTCTGGTCTTCTCTAATTTCAGACCTAGGATAAATTTGCCCCATTTCTTACACTACCTTTCATATCTGTTGCATCACAATATTATATGGAAGTCCCCCTATAATATTTCGCGGAAAATTTGCAAATTAAATACCATAGTTGCTTCTGCTGGATTTCCGCAAAGTAACGCCTGAACCTATTAATTTTCTCATGATATCTATATATTAATATATTATATATTTATCGTCGTATATTTTCAATCTTCAATAAAATGCCCAACGAAGCAGGCGGGTATTTGCTAGTGAATATTAATATATAGAATATTATAATGTTAGTTACGTAGTTATTACACGGAGCGGCCACATTGAGACAGTCAAACGCTGACAGAGACGTTTCTAGAATTTTATTGATAGTTTTATTCTGTCAGTTTTGACAGTTCAAGATAAACAGTATAAAATAGTGTCGGTAAATAGACGGAGGATTAAGTTAGTTAAGATTTTTCTTTATTTGAGGAAAATAAGAGGAATTGTTATAGTACATTTTACATTACAAGGAACGTAACTGACTAGTTTGTCTGATAATAATCTTTCCTGCTATAATCCGGGTTCGATACCTGGGTTAGATAAAAATATTATAGCAATATAACAGAAATCCTTTAAAAAAAATATTCTTTACACGGCTGGGGATATCTTGTTTTGGTTTGAATGGTATTTTGTGCATGCGTCTAAAGATTTTTTTGTATCGTAAAAATGTTATTTTAAAAATTTTAAGTAAGTTTTCTGTAAACAACAAAATATTAATAATTCAAAAGCTGTAACTTTTGAAAACTTGTAGAACGTCTATAAATGATTAGTAAAAATTTTGAAATATAAAAAGAACATTTTGTAAAAAATTTTCATCAACGATAACTCCCGAACGGAAAAAAACGATTTTGATGCAATTGGATGCAGTTTTTTGAGGAGAAAGGCTGATTAGATTTTGTACTTCATAAGTGCATTAATCTGGAAATTATACTTAAAAATACTTTTTCACCAAAAAAATTTTGAGGTTTATTCAAAAAATTTCAAAATCTCGCTGACCGAATTGGTTCAAATTTTTAGAAAGTCTACGTTGAGCGAAATCTAATCGAATGCCAACTTCAACCTTCACGTTATCCCGACGTGATCACCACCATTTACAGCGATCAACGGTGCCACATGGTGAGAAGTCGTTTGCGAAAATCGGGGCAAAATCAGTAACTTCCTTATCTACATACGTAGCGGGAAATTAATAAAAATTGGTAAAGTGCGTGGCGGGCCACGTGCAATATAGGGTTCCGAAGTTGCCCATCATAATAAAGCGGACTAAGAAGAGGGCTTTTGTAGTTTCATACTATGAACATTTAAGCTATTCAACGTCAATAACAAATATATCCGCACCACAGCTTCACCGCCTGTAAAAACTTCTGTAAATAAATACATTTTATAAGTAGATCGACTGTTGCTCAAAAAATTTGTAAAGCCTTCTAAGACGTGATAGTTTTCCTTTTGACTTCAATATATACTACTATGAATTTTTTTTGACCCCTAAAACTAATTGTTAGCCTGCAAAGGGGGGAGGGACATTTGACTCTAGCAAAAATTAGCACTTTAAAGCTTAATATTTTATAAACGAGTCCCTTAATCGAAAATTTGTCTTTACCAACCTACAATATGTTTCAAAATCTATCCAAAGATACCCCACACAATGGGGTACGTTTTTTTTTTTTTTTTTTTATAGAAGAGGGGGCAAACGAGCATGAGGTGCATCTGATGGTAAGTGATCACCGCCGCCCATGGACATCTGCAGTACCAGAGGACTTGCAGTTGCGTTGCCGGCCTTTTAAGAATGAGTAAACTCTTTTCTTGAAGGTCCCTATGTCGTATCCGTTCGGAAATACCCCTGCCGGTAATTGATTCCACAACAGAGTAGTGCGAGGCAAAAAGTGTCGTGAGAAACGCACAGTTGTGGATTTCCAGACATCGAGATGGTGAGGATGGAACTTTGAATTTTGACGCGATGTCCGATGGTGGAATTCGGCGGCAGGAATTATTCCAAACAACTCGTCGGAGCACTCCCCATCATAAAGACGATAGAAGACGCAGAGTGAACCTACATCTCTGCGTAATGCCAAAGAGTCGAGCTGTTCCGAAATAGCCTGCTCGTCAACGATTCGAACCGCTCTACGCTGTATGCGATCAAGAGGAAGAAGCTGGTATTGGGGAGCTCCGGCCCAGAGATGAGAACAGTACTCCATGTGAGGCCGAATCTGTGCCTTATAAAGTTGAAGGCGATGGGCCGGCAAAAAGTACTGTCTCGCTCTGCTGAGCACACCGAGCTTTTTAGAGGCTAATTTAGCCTTGCCTTCCAAATGACCGCGAAACTGAACGTAATTCGATATGTCGACTCCCAGGATTCCGACACTAGCTGAGGCTGTCAGGAGAGTATCACCAAATCGAGGTGATACGACAAAGGGTGTCTTTTTTGCGGTGAACACGCAAAGCTGTGTCTTCTTGGGGTTAAAAGTGACCAGGTTTTGACGACCCCATTCAGAGACATCGGTAAGTCGATTCTCGACTTCAGACACAAGCTTGTTTCGGCACTCTTCGACGTGTTCCCGAGAAATACCGCTTCGGCCGGAGTATGTAGCATCACCAGTACTGTCATCCGCATAGCAATGTATGTTACGAATTCGCATCATGTCATTGATATGCAGAAGAAACAGAGTCGGTGATAGCACGCAGCCTTGGGGAACACCAGCATTGACAGATTTAAGGTCGGAGCACGCACCGTCGACAACGACCATGATGCTCCGATCAGCCAAAAAACTGGTGATCCACTTGCATAATTTCTCGGGAAGCCCATAGGAAGGCAGCTTCGTGAGAAGCGCTTTGTGCCATACCCGATCAAAGGCCTTCGCTATGTCCAAACTAACTGCCAACGCCTCCCCCTTGGACTCAACTGCTTCCGCCCACCGATGAGTTAGGTATACTAGAAGGTCACCAGCTGAACGGCCGCGACGGAAACCATACTGATGGTCGCTAATCAGCTGGTGCTCTTCTAAATACTTGAGGAGCTGAGAGTTGATGATCGTCTCCATAATTTTGGAGAACAAGGAGGTTATGGCTATGGGCCGATAGTTAGACGGATTAGAGCGATCTCCTTTTTTAGGGATGGGATGAACCAAAGCTGTCTTCCATGAATTCGGTACCACGCCGAGTGAGTAGGAGAGCCGGAATAGGCGTGTTAATACTGGCGCGTACGTGAGAAAAAAATAACATCCCCAGTTTGCATGTAGGGGAGCTACACTTAAAAAATGGTTTTTTCAAGATTACATAAGTTACCAGTTTGTTGACGTGACTAATATGTACATTGTGCCAAATTACAGGTTTCTAGTAACAAGAATCTTAAGCTATCGTCCGGGCAAACGGATGGATGGACGGACGGACATAGCAAAACTATAAGGGTTTCTAGTTTACTTCGGAACCCTAAAAATCGAAATTTTTAGACTTTTTTTCACCGATTAGTGTCATCGCCGCTTTTTTTCACTATCGATAGGGAAGCGCTTAACCACGATCTAGCCTGGTGGTAAGCTAAGATGCGGCCTAGGATGGAACGCTTCCCTAGAAGGTATCTGTTCACTCTTCTCTTGAAGATCCCCAGGTTGTACCCGTCGGGGAACGCAGACTCGGAAAGCATGTTCCAGTCCCTTGCGGTTCGAATGAAGAATATAGAGGCGAACCGCTTTGTCCATGGTTTGCTTGGTACATGGAACGACCACCATATGGCAATGCCTAGAATCTGTGCGCCTCGACGCTCGATAGAAAAACGGGGATGGCAGAATTAAGTCGTGCAATTCCGCAGCGCACTCTCCAAAGTATATCCGATAAAAAGCCGATAAACTAGCCACTCTACGGCGATGAGCGAGGATTTGGAGTTTTTTGCCTACCAAACCATCGTCGTTTATGATGTTTATCTTAAGAGTTTTTTATTTATGCATGTCGCATTGCCATCCCACCATATGGGACCACCACCTCCTTTGCTGTCTATAGGCGATGGTTTCTCCTTCCATTAGAAGATCCATCTGCTTGTTTGCCCTCTTATGATATAGCTTATAAAAGCGTTCGGTGACAATGAGCCGAAATTTTTATTCACCTAAAAAGAGCTTAACGCGCCTTAAGAAGTTTTCACTTCAAAACATCAAGAAATAGTTTATTGCATAAGCATTTATCAACGAAGTGAATGAAGATTTTCTTTAAATTTCTTATTTAATTAAGTTAAATATCTGAGCAAATCATCCATCTTACAATGCTGACACCGCAGTTCGTTACGTCGCCCCCGTTCAGCCCACATATTAATGGTCCGCTTCAACTACAGGGATTGTCTTTTAAATTAATTACTACGTCGTCTTTGTCTCATACTTAAGATGCATTAAGCATGGCCTCTATACGATTCTGACAGAGTTTGGCTTTTTGTAAAAAAATATTATCTTAAAACTAATTATAAGTATTTGCTGTATTCAGTAGCCCGCGTAATTAAAGATTTTTTAAATGTCACGGGAACTCTTAGTTTTGGAGTCTTAACTCCACACTACCCGCTCATACCACCAGCCATTTTCGCTTTTTTTCGCAAAAAACACGGACCGTTACGCGCACACGTTCCGAGTTCATTCCGGTGGACCGTGGTCACAAAAATGGTTCATTTGGATTGAATCCGATACTGTAAAGCGTATATTTTTTAAGAGGCCTTGAGCACTGCAATACACTGGTGTGAGAATTGTTTAATTTAAATGGCTAAAGCTACAAAATAATTCAGGTGTAACACGACACTTTGAGAAAAATATGACTACTTGTTATTCGAGGATTTTTCATTCAAAAAGTAAATCGATGACCTATGCTTTTTATATTTTTTATACAATTGGTAAACATATACATACGGAAAAAATAAACAACATATATTATACTACAAAAGTATTTGTTTACATAAATATTAATATTTTTTTTCATAATTAATACGTAGTTTTTTCCGTAATTTTTAAATAATTTATTCCTTTTTTAATTTTACAACTATGTTAACTTTTTTAAAATATTGTTAAGGATATTTCACATTCACATCATATGATTTTTTTTGAGATCATAGATATCAACACTAAAATTTACGAAAATAAATAAAAATAGGTACCGTCATACCCAAAGCGCTGGTATCATCAAGTTGGTCGTTAACGAAATATATATTTTATTAATTGATATTTACGGCTTTTGACAAAATTATTATCTAAACTGTTACATCTTGAACTAATCTTGATTGTAAATAAAGTTTACTTGTCGATTAATACGCCAAAACCCTTTTAAATTAACCTGTATCATAAACTGCAACCAACACATAACACACAGCACGAATCAAAATGGCGGACTAAGTTCTTTTATTTTTCTCCAAGAGCGTATTTGAAAAAAGAATGCCAATTTGATGTTATTCTGTACAATATTTCGTTCAAAAACAATAAAATACCATAGAGTATTGTATTAAAACTGGTAAATAGTGAAAATTATGTTTTTTTTAATGAAGTTAGCGTTGATCTCTATAGAAACCATAGTGTATTGACGGAGTGATTGCAGAGGTCTCATTAGTTACCAAAGTGAAGGGAGCAGCTACAGGTACAGGAATTGTCTTAAAATTAATTACTAAGTTGTCATTGTCACATGCTTCGGATGCATTAAACATGGTCTCAATGCGATTCCGTTTTGATTTTTGTAAAAAATATCCTCTTAAAACTAACTTTTTATACGTAATTACTGTATCCTGTAGTCCACTAGGCAATTAAATAATTTCGAAATCTCACGGAAACTCTTATTTTTTTGGGTCTTAACTCTACACTACAGGTATGGTGATTATCTTTAAACTAATTCCTTCAACATTTTTGTCTCATAATGATGCATTAAGCATGGCCTCTATGATTCTAAAAATATGAGGAAAAGCAATAAACATAAACACAAAATAGTCAAGATCACACTCCCTATTTTTTATTTTTCCCTTCTGTGTTCTAGTAAAAACAAATACCACCAAAAACATTTTCATGTAAATTGTTATGTAGACTAAACCATAAGACTCGCATTGCTAAAAAGTTATCAGATATTATGTAGAGCCAAGCTTCTAACTCTACACGCCCTAACTCCACGAACTCTACACCTTAATAAAATATATGGCTTGGGTTTAACTCATCACACTTGGTCGTTTTACTACAAGAAATATCTTATAACAGAAAAGTAATGAGCAGTGACTAAATTTTTCACCTTACGGTAGTGTCGGTAGCCAAGCCATATAAATAGAATAAATTGTAGAGTTTATGAAGTTAGGAAGGAATTTGCAAATTAGGCAATTTTTATAGTTAGAAAATTGGCTCTACAAAAGATCTATTAACTTTTTAACTGTGGGAATTGTATGATCTCGTCTTGGCTACATTTTACATGTAAATGTTTTTGATGGATTTTAAAAAAGTGATTTTTTTTTGTAAGTTCAAGTGTAAGATTATTTTATTTATACACTAATACTAGTTCACATAGTAAATTTCAGCTTTATAAGACTTCACAAAATATCTTAAGAATTTTGATGATCATTAGTAAGTGACTCAGTGACGAATTCGGTTTTTTAGATATTTTATTTATTTAACACTTTATTGTACACAAAAAATACATAACAGAGAATAACAAACGATAACAGTACAAAAAGCGAGCTTATCCCTAATAAAAGATATCTTACAGCTAACCCAAGACAGGGAAGTACAATGTTAAAACAGAACAGGTAACAATTTTTATTAAAAAACTCAAAAAACTAACTCTAATTTTTAGCTTAGCTGTAACAGTGTAAAATATAGTTCATAGATATGGAAGAGCGGGCCCCCCTAGTACAAGTGATTTTACGCTTAAAAGGGGATCCTAAACTTTCTCTTTGTTTATTGTTATACTGGTTAGTGAAATAAACATTTTTTTTATTTATTTATTTAAATTAATTATATAATAAAGAAACAAATAGTTTAATAAAGAAACAATAATTGTAACTTGCAGACAATCAAAACAAAGATAAATGTAGTTATTTTGACAAGACAATAAATGATGAAGTCTCAATTGTTTTTTAAATGAGCAAAGTGAAGTACTGTTACAGATATGATGTGGGAGTGAGTTTCAGATTCTTATAGCAGTGACTGTAAAAGAGTAAGAAAAAATATTCTAGAAATAATATTATTAAAATTGAAAGTATAAGAGCTAGGCTATTAAATGTAAAACTTTTAATAATTCTAGTGTACTTATTGACATTATGTCTCGAAAATTTTAAATCTGGTATATGTAGTACAAACCCAAGTTATAAAGGTTCATAAAAATAACGAAACGCTTCGAGAACAGGTAATTTGGGCCTTTGGCCGCGTTCCGATCCGGTAGCAGTTTTTAAATAATGTTGACGTGCCAAAATAACTTGTAAATTTTTTATTGAATAAAGTTCTTCTGATTTCTGATTTCTTGCACTTCGTTTGGTTCGTCTTGGCGGGATACAGCTATGCCTCTAGATAAAAATGTCCCTATCATAACGTTAAGTTAGGTTTTGCGAGTTTTGCGAAACCGCCTGGGTACGAAACCACCGCCTTAACTATTCGACTGTAAAAACTTTAATAAACGAGTTAAGTTTCTCACGAATCCCTATTACCTTATAACTATAACTTAATAGATTATTATGGAAATGATAGCTGTAATTAATCTCTTTAAGGATATAAATCGCTTATTAAATTAATGCGACCATTCCGTGCGATTTTCTCATAAAATTAGCGATAACTTTTAATATTTTTCCATATTACATTACATTATTAACCGTATATGTGCAAATGGCATGATATATTTTAAAGAATTCATATTGCAGTTTCAAGTAAATAATAAGTCATGGGAAATGATTTGACCTACTAATAATTTGCTGTTAATCCTATTAACTATTATAAATATACAAGTTTGTATGTGTCTGTGTGACTGCGTGTATGTATGTGAGTGTATGTATAATATGTATTTTATTTCTTTCAGTGCGAGAAACTTTTTTTTAATGAAATCCATACTAATATTATAAATGGAAAAGTGTTTGTATGTGTTTGGTTGTCCGTCTTTCACGGCAAAACGGAGCAACAAATTGACGTGATTTTTTAAGTGGAGATAGTTGAAGGAATGGAGAGTGACATAGACTACTTTTTGTTTCTTTCCAACCCTCCACTTCTTCCCCGAAGCCGCGGGCAAAAGCTAGTATATATAGTAGTATGCTAGTAATTTCAATTTTGAAGATATTTACTATTTGGTCCAACTTAAAAGATAGGACAGTTTTTATCTCAACTAAACGCTTCCCTCTCAAGTACGTTACAATACAAAAATTTGTATAGCAAAACAACGTTTGCCAGGTTAGCTAGTTTTTGTATAAAATACATTTTGTACAGTCTCTCGCTTTTTCTAAAATGATATTCAGGTATTTTCCGTCGTATTCATCAGGGTCATTCTTTCATGTAAGTCGTAAAAGGCAAACGACTGAATAAACTACTAGGTGGTACTCTGAATCGTCTTACCAAGATACTAGCGCTTTACCTATTCCAACCGCAATCGAGTCAATGCTAATCATTGTAGTATTGGTACTACCGTACCGTACACCAATTTTGAGGGTAAGTTATATAATAAACACTCATGCTCATCACACAAAATGCTTGTCTCTTTTATATAACTAACGTATCACGTTGTTTGTTCGCGATGAACTCCAAAACTACAGAACCGATTTCAATGAAATTATGTAAATATCCATGTTTGGTCGAACTTACAGAGAATAGTTTTTATCTCAGTTAACACCCTCCCCCCTGCTCCTCTCAAGTGCCCTACCAAAAAATTCAATTGCCGTACAACAACAAGTATTCGTACGGCAAAAAGACGTTTGCCGAGTCAGCTAGTAAGTGTATTAATAGTACACTACAAACACTAAACCACAAATTTTGATGGATAATAAAGTTCTTTTATGGATGCAGTGAACGAGTAGGAAGTTCACCTAATAGTAAATGATCCGCCGTGTTGGTCCCGGCCTCCTTTGTAGAATAGGCCAACTGCCGTTCTGCCAGGCAGGTCGTAAAAGGCGACCGATTGGCTATCGAGTCACTACCATCGTGGCTACTAGGTGGTAGAGTTCTGCATTGTCTCGCCTGGGTCTGGTACCACCGCCTTACCTATTCCTGCCGCAATAGCGTCAGTGCTTGTCGCTGTCGTGTTCCGGTTTGGAGGGTAAGGTAGCCGGTAAACTTATGCATGTGGCATTAGACCTCGCCACAAGATAGCAACGCACCATTAACATCTTTGGTGTCTATAGGCGATGGTTGACTCTTTCCATCAGGAGACCCATCTGCTTGTTTGCTATCTTATGATATAAAAAAAAAAAAAAACTACCGCAGCTTATTTGCCTGTAAGAGCAGATACCTGCAAGGCCATGGTCAGTACATTACATTGGTGGTCTGCGTGTGTAAATTATCTTAAAGATTTCTAAGTCGTATTCACATATATGGTTTGTGGTCGTATACGTTCGGAAAAACCTTCGCCGAAAACTGGTTCCGAAGAGTTGCAGAGCCGGTAAATTGTTCTTCAAGGAATGTCGTGTACTTCCAAATATCGATATTGAAAGGGTGGAACTTAAAATTTTACCGATCGAAAACTCCACTACGCCACATAAGAATATCTTTATTATTTACTAACTGTTGCCAGCGACTTCGTCCGCGCGGACTTCGTTTACTCAGCACTGCTCCTCCCCCGTAGTTGATAGCGTGATAATATGTAGCCTATATGTTGACCCGACTTGTTAGTAATATTCATGCAAAATTTGAAGTAAATCCATGCAGTACTTTTTAAGTTTACCCCTGACATACGTACAGACAAACAGACAAAAATTCTAAAAACTATATTTTTGGCTTCAATATCGATTGTAGATCACGTCCCAAGTACTTTTTTAAAAAAATATTCAATGTACAGTTTTGACTTTTTTTACGATTATTGGACTGGAATTCAACAATTAACTCAAAACCAAAATTAGCCAAATCGGTAAGCCGTTCCTCGAGTTTTAGCGAGACTAACGAACAGCAATTAATTTTTAAATATATATATATATATATATATATATATATATATATATATATATATATATATATATATATATATATATATATATATATACATATATACATATATATATATATATATATATATATATATATATATATATATATATATATATATATTTTGTAAAGCTTATCTATATATATATATATATATATATATATAGATAAGCTTTACAAATCACATTACGCGTTTCGGGGTAAAATATTACACAATATTGTGTTTGCGTATTATCATTTCTCAAACATCTCAATTACTATTTCCTGGGGTTGATCCAAAGAGATGTACTGTATGCGGTGGTATCGAAATCCCGATTTGCCAAAAATATATATTAAAACTTAAATAATTTGTATCATAACTTTGTTAATTGTAAATATTTTGATTGAACAAAAGACGACAGAACACAGGAATTTGGGTTTCGTACATCCCTTGTGTGGTTTTTGGAGTAACGAATATTAGATAAACTAGAATAAATTTCTACGTCTTTTATCGCTAGGAACAATCACATAAAAATATCAAAACTTTAATTTAATTGACTTCTATCATATTTAAGTGTTACCATTGTATAAAACTTTCATTACATTTGCATTTAAACAGCAATAAGTTTATATATCATAATTTCCATTATAAGTATCAAATAAAAATTCTCTCTGTTTTTGTACTAAATAATAGTTTAAAGCTAATTTTTTTTTGTTATTTTAAATACCTAAAAAGTGACTTGGCAAAATCTTAGCTCAGAATTTTGCCAATCTAACTTAGATTTCTGAGATAAGCAGTTGTAAGTACTAAAGCACCCTATGACAAGATAAATACCTAAATACAGACTACTAAGGTGATGACTGAATGTTTACATTAACCTTAACTAAATTCCAGCTTTATTTAGCTACTATGCCCCAAGTTTAAAAAATATTTATTAAATGCGTATATGATAGGGAGTTGATATAGAATCTTACGGCATATATTAAACTTTAAGGTAATAACTAAAAAAACGATGTATCAAGTCTCGCCCTTGTTCTTTCGTGAATTGAAAAAATATTTTTTGAGATGTGAAATAATTCTTGTAAAATACATACATTAGAATAAAAAGTCAAGCCCGCTGGGTTTCTTACGCTCTACTGGATCTTGTGGCTGCGTTCCGATCTGGTAGTAATTCTAAGGCAAATCAACTTATAGAATTTTTAAATTTCTACGTTTTTAAATTAATTAAATAATAAATTTCTACTTATATAATAATAATAATAAATTTCTAAATATGTTTTTGTTTAATTTTCTCACTATATCATGGTATTACATGTTGGTTACTTTTAATTAATTTTTAGTAACTGGTAATAACAATGGACTTGCAAACAAATATTTTTCATTCATTTGATTTTATATTTATTTACTATGGTCACCTTTAAACTGTAGATTTTTTTGTAATATTTTTTAAATTTTATACAATATAATATACTTTTACATATTTGCACACCGTTTTATGTTGATGACCGGTAAAATATGTCAGTGACTTTAAATTATTTTTAGTAACTTGTAACACCAATATTCCTGCAAATAAATAGGTATTTTTTATTCATTTCATTTTATATTTATTTAATATAGTTATACTGTAAACTGTAGATTTTGTCGTATTATTTTTTAAATTTCATAGAATATAATATGATATTTTTTAAATATTTGCACACCATATTATGGCAGAATATGTTTTTAATATCTTGTAACACCAATATTCTTGCAAACAAATGTTTTTCATTAATTTCATTTCATATTTATTTACCAAGATCGTACTGTAAGCGGTAGATTATGTCTTATTATTTTATTAGGTACAGCACACGTACGGAGCCGGGGTGAGCAGATAATAATATATATATATATATATTTTTTTATATCATAAGATAGCAAACAAGCAGATGGGTCTCCTGATGGAAAGAGTCAACCATCGCCTATAGACACCAAAAATGTTAATGGTGCGTTGCTATCTTGTGGCGAGGTCTAATGCCACATGCATAAGTTTACCGGCTCCCTTACCCTCCAAACCGGAACACGACAGCGACAAGCATTGACGTTATTGCGGTAGGAATAGGTAAGGCGGTGGTACCAGACCCGGGCGAGACAATGCAGAAATCTACCACCTAGTAGCCACGATGTTAGTGACTCGATAGCCAATCGGTCGCCTTTTACGACCTGCCTGGTAGAACGGCAGTTGGCCTATTCTTCAAAGGAGGCCGGGACCAACACGGCGAAAAAAAATGAAAAAATGAAGCTTAACAACGGGTCAAATTAAATACCGTGTAAGATTATAATTTCTACTCGAATAATCCAGCAGTCACGTAGTTCCGTTCAATGAACTAAAAAAAGGAATTTCTATTGTAAGATATTGCACAAGTAAAAAAATGTATTGAAAGTGGACAAATCTTACAATGGAGATTCCATTACTCCGCCATTATTTCATTTTGATTTATTTCGCGGTAAATTTATATGAAACGTTACAACAAAATACTATAACGGGCCAAATAAACCCGAAAACAATATTACTGGTATTTTTCTGACTTTTCCCCAAAGATTAAATTCACTAGTCTTTTAATATAATACTAGAGCTGTTATTAAAAGTGTCATTGAGGTTTTTCGAGGTTTTCCCGAAAATGTAATCCACAGTAGCAGCTCAGAGTCGGGCGGAGTGGTGTATTACCATACCCGTGCCTCGGATGAGCACGTTAAACTGTCGGTCTCGGTTATCGCTAGAAATAGTCGATAATCGTTAACAAGACGGTAAATGCGGCGATGAAGGTCGCCTCTGTGGTCTAGTGGTGCAGCGTTGGCATCGACCAGATGAGGTCCCGGATTCGATTCCCGGGTCGGGCACATAAAAAAAGTGTTTTTTCAGTTTTCTGAGAAAAACAAAGTAGTCCGGGATTAGAAAGTGCACGGTTGGCGATAGGCTTGCCACCTATCACATTTGTGGGACCAAGTATCTTCGGTTAATCGTGGGTGCACTTGTTGTGCCTCTGCCTATCACTTCGGGGATATGAGCGTGAAGATACTTTTAAGATCACCAATTATCTCGCCAACCAACAAACCGGAAAATTGCGGTGCAGTGAAAAGTCTATAGACGTTCGGTTTACTCTGCCTACCCCGCAAGAGAACCGAGCATGATGATACTAGACCTGTAATCTGCTACTTCACTAGAGTGTACCAAAACATTATATTCTTTTCAGCAGATCTTTTTATTCGTTCAGTAATTCAAAAGTAGTTGCAGTAGTAATGTAAGCAGTCAGCTTATTATAGCAGTTGTATTATCATATTATAGCCATGACGGTCGACCAGAGTCGAGGAGAGAGACGAGAGAAAGATCAGATAAACAGGATATGTCAATAGTATATTGGATATTTTAACGAAACAACTGAAATTGCATGAATGCTGAGATGTTTCTATTTGAGAAAATAGGATAAGAGGACTGGCAAGACCAACTGAGTGCTAAGTATGAGTTTTTCTTTTCGCATTCGATCGTGAGCGCGTTTGGAGTTTACTAGGAATTTGTATGTGATTTGTACAGCGCCACCTAGTGGTAAACGTGAGAAACCAGTTTACCACTAGGTGGCGCTGTACAAATCACATACAAATTCCTAGTAAACTCGAAACGCGCTCACGATTGAATGCGAAAAGAAAAACTCACACTTAGCACTCTGATCGGATACATCTCACTCAACTACGGTTGAAAGCACATTATCCTCGGAGTAGGACAAATAATATAGCATTACAATTATGGTATGCTATATTATTTGTGTAATTAAATTATGGTATGCTGCATTATATAATTATATTAATAAATGTGATAATATTTATTTTGATTCAGCTTAACTTAGTCAACTATTTTTTGTTGGACAAATTACACTTACTGATCTAACCCCAAAGTAAGAAAATATTTGCTTGTGTTATGGGTGTTAGTCAACGATACTAATACATAGAAATACATATATAAATACCAGAATATATATAATAAACACCCAAACCCGGAAATACAAACATTTATGCTTATCACACAAATGCTTGTCCCCGTCGGGGATCGAACCCGAGCCCCGTTGATTGCGTAGTCAGGGTGGCTAACCACTTTACCAACAGGGCGGACAATTATTATCTAAAATTATTTTATTATTTTTGTCATTGGATAGCAGCTTGGGAGATAATTATTTTATTGTAACCACCTAATCATCGCCTATGCACAAGAAAAATATTACTTGCGCGTTGCTATATGTGGCGGGGCTAGCATGCCTACATTGAAAAAAGATCATTTGCTATTTTGTCAGTCAGTATAAACATGAATGGTAAGTACTAGGTAATAGAGTAATGCACTCTCAATCATCAATCTGTTAGGCATCTACACCATTTGCTATCACTACGTCTAGCCAAGTATCTTACCCATCGCTACTGGAGTTTGTTTGTAAGTAATTTATTTGCTTGTAGTATGGGTGTCAATGAACAATACTAATACATAGAAGTACATTTATAAATACTTACATAGATTTGATAAACATTTAAACCCAGAAATGCAAATATCTATTCCTATACGGAGCTGTGTCAATATAACTCAAAAACGCCTTGATTGATCTTCATTAAAATTGGTGAATAATAAAAGCAAGTGGGCGCGCAAATAAAAGACAGTAAATACATTTGTCAACGAATTTACACCCAGCGAGGCGTGCAAGTGATAGCTAATAAAAGTATATTATTTAAAAATCACAAAGTCATTAATATAAGCTTAATATAAGGTTATTCTGAAAATTTTACATTTCAGAGTAGCTAATAATATAACTTGAAATGTAAAAAATATGTTAAAGATATTATAAAATATGTGTAAAACATCCCTGATGATACTTTAATAAGCGAAACCGGTTGGATGTGAATAGTAAAAAATTAAAAATATACGTGAACTGGAAGTACAAGTGAGTTTATTTGTAATACATAATTTAAAATGCAGTTTCACCAAGTGCCGACGATGGAAACTATCCAATTTGTAGAGGGTTTTATTATAACTTATGTGTAACAAAGTGTAGGCTAGTTTGTTGTTGTTGCTTGCCATCTTCCTTACTCATAAACCTTTTCAGAATAACCTTATATTAAGCTTATATTAATGACTTTGTGATTTTTAAATAATATACTTTTATAATATACGTGAACTGGAAGTAAAAGTAAGTTTATTTGTAATACATAATTTAAAACCCTCTACATTATTGTTATAAGATAAAATAAAAAATACATACATAGTAAAATACATACATAGACTGCCCCGTTAGTCGAGTGGTTAGCGACACTGACTGCGCAATCGACGCGGCTCGGTTTCGATCCCCGACGGGGACAAGCATTTGTTTGATGAGCACAAATGTTTGTATTTCCGGGTTTGGGTGTTTATTATTTATATACTAGTATTTATATATGTATTTCTAAGTATTAGTATCGTTGACTAGCTCTCATAACACAAGCTAATAATTTGCTTACTTCGGGGTTAGATCAATAAGTGTAATTTGTCCCGTAAATATTTATTATTTATAGTTAGTACGGTGGTATCAAAACCCAAACTAGTCTAATATTGAACTTTGCTTGAATTTTTACAGGTCTGTGGACCAGTACGCAAAGACCTCCTCCAATCTTTTATTTTTTTATATTTTTTTATATCAAAATATAGCAAACAAGCAGATGAATCTCTTGATGGAAAGAGTCAACCGTCGCCTATAGATACCAAAAATGTTAATGGTGCATTGTTATAATGTGGCGAAGTGTAATGCACATGCATAAATTTACTGCTAGCTTACCCTCCAAACTGGAACACGACATTGACAAGTGCTGACGCTATTGTGGCAGGAATAGGTAAGGTAGTGTTACCGGACCAGGCGAAACAATGCAGAATACTGCCACGTAGTAATCACGATGGTCATGTAACATGTAGGTATTAAATAATTTGGTTTTATTTTTATATTTTTATCTGTCTTATATCTGTCGAGCCCCCGTAACTTATTTAACCCTTATTTAAATAACTATTAATTTATTCTACTTTCTACTTTTACAGTATCTTTTTGTGTTATTAGTTGTACCCGATAAATATATTCATCAGCTTAATCAATTAAGGGGTTCCTTGTAAAAGCAAATAAAAAAGCTTTACTAAATCAGTCTTACTAATAAAGAGTAAAAAAAATGCCGCAAAAATTGGCTTTGTGCGAAATAGGAAATAGGAATGGTCAACTAGTTGTTTGTATACATTTTTTACTTCTATGTATTTATTTGAAAATAAATAAATTTGAACATGAGAGTGAGCAACAACCAATAACTACAATAGAAATGATGACAGAAATAGTGATCACTAGATTAAGAAATTCATCCTTTCTGAGGCTCCATAAGAATGCAAAAAATGAAAATTGTTTATACTATACAACTACGAGTATTTGTAATAAAATTTAGAAAAAAGTTTATTCAGCTAATCATATAATTATATTATAAAAACAAATACTTTGATAGCAGATATTATCTGGTAAAAACGAAAAAAAAAATAAAAAAATTGGACTTGAACTCCGGATCCTTGATATAAATATGCGTTGTTTAGTTATCTGTCAGAACAGTGAAATTTGATGTAGAGTTACTATATTTATGGATGTGTGCGTGGCACAAGGGTATGTGTATAGCTTATATTCTATGGAAAAACTTATTTGGGTTTTGATGCACCTTTTCTCAAAATTGACATTATTTATTGATAAAATTATATTTGGAGTATGCTAAGAACTATTTGGGAAATTCGCAAAACTACAAAAAATATACTTTGTTTCTTGCTAACTAATATTTATTATTTCCTTAAGTTGTACTTAGTACTTACTTAAAAGATTAAAGTACCTACTAAATTTGAACTTAATTAGTAGACATGTGTAACACTGCGCTGCGCCGCGCAATTGCTCTAACTCAATTCACTGAGCAGAGTGCTAAGTGTGAGTTTTTCTTTTCGTATTCGATCGTGAGCGCGTTTGGAGTTTACTAGGAATTTGTATGTGATTTGTACAGCGCCACCTAGGGGTAAACGTGAGAAACCAGTTTACCACTAGGTGGCGCTGTACAAATCACATACAAATTCCTAGTAAACTCGAAACGCGCTCACGATCGAATGCGAAAAGAAAAACTCACACTTAGCACTCAGATGTGTCAACTCACTTATTCAAAATGTGTTAGCGCACGGCGCAGTATAGTTATACCACAGACTACTTAGAGACTATACGTAGTAAACTCTCATTCATGTGTACAATTATCATGAGTCATGACTCTAATGTGTCGCGACTCACTCGTTGAGTTACCAATGAACCAACGCAATTCATGCGCTGTGCGCTGTTTGTGTTATGAATCTGTAGCGTGGCGCACGGCGCACGTTTCGCTCGCTGCTCACTTCTCTTTACTCGCGGGCTGCTGCGTGTTGCGCCATGGCGCAATTTTGAGTTAGCGCAATGAGCCGGCGCAGTACACTGCGCTTGAGTTACTGAGTTAACGCAAAGAATTTCGCTGAGTTACCCATGTCTATTAATTAGTCAGTTACGTCAGTTGTCAAGGATAATTAATACCTACTTTAAATTTTAGTTATGTTGACAACGTCAACAATTTCAAAAATTTATTTTAATTCAGATATCTAAGGTATTTTTATAAAGTATGAATATTACCTAAAGAAAATTACTATTAAAATAATAAAACAATTAATAGCGTGATGTATCTAAGTCCAACGCCATCTATGTGGTGTGCTCCACCATGCGTCTAATTGTTGTGAAATTTAATAAGCCTTAAGGTTAAATGTTTCATCCAGCTAAGCAACATTACTAACTAGATGGCGTTTTTCCTCTGAACAGGGCTTTTATTTATTTTATTACAGTTAGCAAGAAATAAAGTACGTTTTATATAGTTTTGCGAATTTCCCAAGAGATTCTTAGCATTCTCCAAATATAATTTTATCTCCAAATATAAATTTAAAAAATCTAGCTCTGTGGGAATCAGCTTTAGTCGAAAAGTTCACTATATTTACTCTTTGATTAACGAGCTCTCCAACTAATCGAACATAAGCAATTATAAAGTTTATCTATCTAGTCATTGTCAAAGATTTGTTCAAAACGTTTTTTGTTACCAGTACAAAACTCCTAAAACTTGATATATAACTTTGATATATATTCAGGAATTTCTGTGTTTTTAAGTAAAAAGGCAAACAAGCAGATGGGTCTCCCGACAGAAAGAGACAACCATCACCTATAGGTACCAAAGAGGATAATAGTACGTCACTATCTTGCGGCGAGGTCTTAATGCCACATGCATAAGTTTACTAGCTACCTAAACCCTTCAAACCGGAACACGACAGTAACAAGCACTAACGCTACTGCGGCAGGAATAGGTAAGCCGGTGGTACCAGACCCAGGCGAGACAATTTAGAATTATAACACCTATTAGCCACGTGGGTAGTAGGCATGGATCTTTTAACAGTTAACATATTAATTTTCGTACTAAATTTTTTTAACACTCAACAACTGTTATTTATATTATTAGCAAATACTGTTAAAAGTAATTTTTATGCATCACTTTAATTACCAATAACTTGATATATGATAATAATGTTATTAAAAATATTTGAGAGAGCGTTTGTTTTGCTCGCTAACTTGATTTATGATAATACTGTTATTAAAAATATTTCGAGAGAACGTGATAATAATAACTGTTAATAGTTATCAAAACTATTCTAGAGGACCTTTATATTTGGTAGCTTCGTGTTTTTACTGCTTCTAATACTTATTATATATAGGTTACTGATATAATATAACATAAATAAATAACTGTTAAATATTAATTAACTTTAACAGCATAATAGTTAATCTGATTTAACAATAATTTCCATGCCTAGTGGGTAGTGACTCGCGTCGCCACTTACGAGCTGCCTGACAGAACGGAAGTTGGCCTATTCTTCAAAGGAGCCTGGACCAACACGAGGTTATGACTATACTATAAATGTCATTGTAAACCTTAAATTTACTGTTTTAATTTGTTATTTTTAAAGGAAGTGCATGATAAATACACATTTCATAATAATGAATCCAAAATACCACATAATATGTTGTAATAATTTTAAAGAATAGTAGATAGTTTGAAAGTAACTAAAATGATAGATCGGTAGAATCTGGCATCACTGAGTCGCATATATTACATAGTTGAATTTTATTGTATTTCAATCTAGATTTTGACAACCGGACTGGCAACAACGCATACCTATCGCGATACTGTTCTCACAAGATATCGTGTACCTGCTTACACGCACGGTTTGACAACATAGCAAACGCACACTTTCAAAATTTTTGACACCACTACAAACGTAAAATTAGTCGAAATTATTAAACTAAAGTAATGTTCTTCCAGGCTATTAAATTGTAACATATTTCTTTTGCGTAAATTGGAGAATAAATAAGGGCTATATTAAGTCACGAGTTCGAAGTCATTGCAAATAACTTAAAGAGGTGCATCAACATTTTTTGTGGAAAACGTTTAACCTTAATAGTATCTTCACGCCCGTATCCCCGAAAGGGTAGGCAGAGGTACAACAAGTGCACTCACGATTAGCCGAAGATACTTGGTCCCACAATGTGATAGTTGGCAAGCCACATAATACCACAGAGGCGATTTAACTTTAATAGAAAACGGTTATTCATCATAATTTGCATGCCAGTTGTATTAGCCAAATATTCATACTGAAACAGAATTTAAGTGCTTTGTAATCGATCAAAAAAAAACTATTGTAACATTATTTATTGCAAAAAATATAATTAAATTTGAGATAATTTAAAAAAATATTTTTATGTCTTTGCGTTCAAGTATTCCTGTTATTTTTTGTGATGTTTCAGCACAAATTACTTTGAGTCTTTTTGTTCCCACGCAAATCATTCAAAACTTCAATATTAACTTTATGTAGAAACAAACACACAAATGTAGAAAAAATTAAAAAAATGTGTGTGCGTGTAATCTCTACGCGCGTTTGAAGTTAGCAAAGTTCACTTCAATTCAATTCTTTTCAACGGCAATGCCCATCTTTTCTACTGAAGATGATTTTACCAAAGTTTATCACTCTCTCTCTCACTTTTACCTACTCCTGCCGCAATAGCGTCAATACTTGTCATTGTCATGTTCCTGTTTTGAGGTAGGGTATTTGGTAAACACACCGTCATACGGATAGCAACGCACCGTTCACACCTTTGGTGTCTATAGACGATGGTTGTCCATTCTATCAGGAGAGACATCTTCTTGTTTGATATCTTATGATATTAAAACATTTAATTTTTTTATTTCGTAAAATAGCAAACAAACAGATGGGTCTCCTGGATGAAAAAGTTAACTATCGCCTATAGACACTAAAGATGTTAATTGTGCGTTGCTATCTTGAGGCGATATTTAGTGCCACATGCACAAGTTTACCGGCTACCTTACCCTCCAAACCCGAACATTACAGTGACTAGCACTGACGCTGTTGCGGCAAGAATAAGTAAGGCGTTGGTACCAGACCCGGTTGAGACAATGCAGAACTGTACAAACAAGTAGCCACGATGGTAGTGACTCCCATAGCCAATCGGTCGCCTTTTTCAACCTGCGTGGCAGAACGGCAGTTGGCCTATTCTTCAAAGAAGCTCGGGACCAACACGGGAAAAAAATCAATTTTATTTATATTCAATTGTAAATTAACACCAATATTAGGTCAGAGAAAAGGGTTTTTGTATTTATGTAATAGTAAAATTTTGTGGTAAAATCTCTTTAGTTGTACTGTTTGAATCTGGCTGGTGTTGAAACCATTAACTAGATGACTTTTAAAAAAATAAATTGAAGATGACTAGTTCATATTCAATGATATAATTTATATATCAATGTTCATATCAATATAAGCTTGTATAAAATGTATCACATTTACGCCCAAAATTCTATGTTTAAATAGCGGAAACTACGTCAACAGAGTAGACTACAGTGCGTTATTTCCGTCCAGAAAAGTTACTCTCATGTCACGCCTAAATAAATTTTACTTCAATACCTATCAATACATACCTAGATACATACATTATTTAGTTCATCGCTTAGCATGCAGATGTCGCTGAGTCGTGACTTGCATACATTGACGTGTATACTTGCATGTATAACGTGTCAATGTATATATATTAGTATATTAATAAAATGAAAGTGACAGAATGAATACCAATAAAATATGTTGTTTAAACCGAAGTAAATGCCTCGCTAAAGTAATATATTAATATCAAGTCATTCGATTATACACATTCTATAATATGGCACGTGCTATAAATACTTGTTAACAATTTACATTATAACGTTACAATTAATGCGGTATTGTGAATTAATAAATTTTTATGTGGTTTTAATTAATAGAATACTGGACATATTACAAATTTATTCCGTAGAGTGTTGTTAACTAGTTTATTTTATAAATTATAATATAACGAACAAGCAGATGTTTCTTTTGATGGAAAGCGATGACTATTAGATATAAACACCAGTATACTTTTTATTATTATGACATGAGCATTAAAAACCAAAGATTTTGGTAAATGTTGCGTAAAAGTGAATTTTCGTGACATATTATAATGCCACATGCACTTAGTTTTTTTGCAATAGAATTGTTGAAGGAAATAGGTAACTATATTATTTTACTTCAACGAGATGCGTTGCTATCCGTGTTGCAGGTATATATTATAAAATAAATCTATATATATATATATATATATATATATATATATATATATATATATATATATATATATATATATATATATAAAAATCAATTGCTTTTCGTTAGTCTCGCTAAAACTTGAGAACGGCTGAACCGATTTGGTTAAATTTGGTTTTGAATTAATTGTTGAAGTCCATGGAAGGTTTAAAAGGTGAGAAAATATAGGAAAAAGATAAGAGTAGTTAAAAAGGTAGAACAACGTTTGCCTGGTCAGCTAGTATATTAATTATAAAATCGTTAGTTTGTATTCTACCTAAGGAGTTTATAACTTGGTTAAGTTAAGTTAGCATTTTTTATAATATTACTATGGTAGATTATAATCTAACGGTATTTACAATTTTATGATGAGCTATTTATTTAAAATTCATGTACAAACATGTACAGAGGTGGACTTAATGCTATATGGCATTCTCTTCCAGTCAACCTTAATCAATGAGAACAGTATTAAGGATGGGGTGCACAGAAAATTCATTATATTCTTTTCTATTTGTTCTATTATATATTGTATTGTTTCTATTTGTGTAATTTTTTTCTAATTTCCTTTTTATAAATGGGAGGCTAACGGGTAGAAGCTCACTTGATGGTAAGCGATTACTACCGTCCATGAACTGTTGCAATACTGAGGTCTTCAGGTGCGTTGCCAGCCTTTGAGGAACAAATAAGCTCAGTTCTTGAAGATTTTCAAATCGTATCGGTTTGGTAACACATCTGTTGATAATTGGTTTTACAACGTCATTATGTGAGGTAAATACTATCTTAAGTGTAGTGAACTTCAAGACATCAAGATCAATGCATGACCTTAACCTCAGGAATGCAACACAACAGGCAAAAAAGTTGAGGTGGTGATACTTGACCGCCCCGTTGGTCGAGTGGCTCGTGGCGAGACGGGGCTCGGGTTCGATCCCCAACGGGGACAAGCATTTGTGTGATGAGCATAAATATTTGTATTTCCGGGTTTGGGTGATTATTAATTTTATTCCAGTATTCATATACATATTTCTAATTATTAGTATCGTTGACTAACATCCGTAACACAAGCAAATAATTTGCTTACTTTGGGGTTAGATCAATCAGTGTAATTTGTCCCGTGAATATTTATTTATTTATTATACTAAAAAAAGATAAAAGATAAATGTTATGATGGTAGTAACCTGACTGTTGTTAACTTTTAGTCAAAGTAATATTAAGTTCTCATGTTGACTTTGAGCTTATTACATAAATTTAACCTTTCATATATTTTTTTATCCCCCCTTTTAGAGCATGATAGTAATTTTTGAAAAATAGTTATGTTTGACATCGGGTCTTCAGCTACCTTTTTGCTAAATTTCATCAACATCGATACAGTGGTTTAGTCATGAAACCTTAATAAACAGACAGGCATAAAGACAAATAGACTTTCGCATTTATAACATTAGTATAGATACAAGTCTTGCCGATAAATTCTACAACAATAAAGAATGTCATTAAGGCAAAAGTTCAGATTTTTGTTCTTTTAATGTTAGTAAGACATATTTAACTATTTAGGAAATTTTAAGAATAAAGATAATCAAACCATCCGATGAATCCCTCCCGGGGGTGTCAGGGAGTGGAGTTGACAGCAGATGATGGTGAAAAATCGCTCCTTCCGTTTTTTGCGCTGTGAGGGATGTGTGCCACGCCTAACGACACTCGTCTTGCGGATTTGTTATTATATCAAGAAAAAAAGGAAATTTATTTGAAATAAGCTGGCTAACTGAAAAATGTCCAGCTTAAATCTGCTTGCGGGTGTTGTATTAAGTTATTTGCTTATAATATTGTTACAGCTGACCTGCGCAGCTTTGCCCACAAAGACCGGTACAGGTAATAAATTAAACAAAATTTACAGTACTTTACGGATTAATAATTCAGCTTTATACGTATATATTTTTCAAAAAAACAGCAAACGCAGTAATAAGGAGTGCTGACATAAATGTAATTCAAAATAACGGATTGTGTATACTATGCAGGCTGATTTATAAAAGATTGTACATATTAAAAGACATGATAGTTAATGGTAAACAATAAAATATATATGTATTTTTGCATCATAAGATAAAAAACGAGCAGATGGGTCCCCTGATGGAAACCCGGCTACCTTACCTTCCAAACCGGAACACGACAGCAACAAGCACTGACGCTATTGCGGCAGGAATACAATAAAAAGAAAATATTGCATATAGTAAACCTCAACGAAATTTCTAAAATAATATTTAAATGGTATGAGCATTGCACGACGTACAAACACTCGTTAATTGCAAACCGTTTAATCGATGTTTGTAAACAATGAACTTCTATCGGCCCTACGCGGGTGTCAGGTTGAAAATTTCGGTCAAAATTTAAGCACTTTTTGATACATTTTTTTAATATCAGAATCGAATACTGAAAATTTCTCTTCTACCAGAAATCACCTCTGCGGTTTAGTGATCCGGTGTCGGTGTTAACCACACAATGTTTCGGGTTCAACTTCCGGGTCGGGAAATTAAAAAAAAGCGTTTTTTCGGTTTCCTAATAAAAACGACGTTGCAAGGTATTGGAAAGTGCCCGGTTAGCGATAGGTTTGCCACCTATCACATTGTGTGACTAAGTATCTTCGGACAATTGTGGGTGCACTGATGCTACCTTAGTCTACCTCTTCGAGCATATGGGTGTGACGATACTACTACAACTATGTAAATAATTTAAATGCAACAGAGCTGCGACAGCTGATATTTAATCTCCAGTAGGTATCTTTGGAATCCTGGATCAAACTTTAACCAAATTTATATGGGACCAAATGGGAAATAGGGTATAAGTATCAGCTATGACCACTGTACCATTTGTAGCCATTTAAAAATATCTACTCGCTCGTATCCCTGAAGAGATGGGCAGAGGTACAAAAAGTGCACCCACGATTAGCCGAAGATACTTCGTCTTATAATGTGATAGGCAGCAAGCCTATCTTAATACACAAGAATAAAATTCCTGATGAAGGCTCAGTTCGACCCGCAGAAATAATAATATATTAATAATAACCTTTTTAGAAGAATCGTCAACATTCTCGCGATATCATATTCAAATAAACATTAGACTTGGATTATTTCTCAGTACATTAAAATATTTGGTTTCTAATTTTGATGCATATAAAGCGGACAAATATGTCTTTCCAGTTATATTCCAAAGTTGCGATGCTTCACGAAATACCATTTAAAATGTTATAATCAAATCATTTAACACTACATTAAAGCCAAATAAAGCACGCCCTCTCGTTATTTTTTGCGACGTTCTGAGGTAACTCGGCTGAAAAAATAGCCTGAAAAAACGTTTCAAAAGTTTCCAGATAGGTGGCGCCTTTCGATATAACTTAGAATATCAAATTAGCACCTTAAAACTAGGATACACAGGGATGTTTAATTATTTTATATATGAATGCGAGTGCAAAAGGTGTGGTCACCTTTAACAATACATTTACAAATAATAGCATTACGACTTTAAAATATTGAAATACGTTAAAGTTCACATTAATATATTTTCAAATAAAAATAATTAACATCTTAATTTATTGAGAATTTTTCGTTCTTATTATTATTATAAAACATATTATAAAGTTTAAAAAATAGTATTAAGTAAATTATCAGTGTTAATAACCATAACTATGTAATATGAATTTCATTTGAATAGTAAATTTTAAATTTAAATTTGAAATAACTATTAGAAATTATTCAAGAATTTTCATAGTTAATACATACGATTTTCTATATATTTACTCATTTTTTTTAAATAAATATATTACACTTATTTATTCAAATCAAAGTTGGAGTTTTAGGTAACAAATCATACACTTTTATGCACTCTTATTTAATTTAAATAATAATAAATTAGTAGATAATAACAAATACAATTTATTTACTTACAATTGTTAATTTTGAAAATAATTATTAACTAAATCCATACATAACACAAAGAATTATAGAAATTGGGTATCCTTTGACAACGAATTACAAATAGATACACTTAATATTAATTAACTCACTAATACTTCATATGTATTACGTAAAATTGTGCTGTATTGTAATTTGTTTATCGATACGTAATAACATTTATATTTTTCATAACATCTAAGATTTTTTCCAAGAAAAGGTTTTATTGACAATGCAAAACGCCACCTTAATTGCGGTAAAAAATGGAACTAATTACATTGTATAATCCCTCCAAATCAAAAATCACAATCTTAACCGGTTAACCTGTGTATAAAGGTACCTATTCGATTTCTCGCATCAAACCACCTTAACCCTTTACTGCGCAGGTCTTTATACATAAGTAGGTGAGGGAAAAAAACACAAATTTATACCGGGTAAATTTTAAACCTATACTTTTTTTTCCTCTCCCGCATTTTTATGTCGATCCTTTGTATGTGTGCGTTGTGCCAGTTTTAATTACGTATCGACTTAATTTGCCTGCGAGCCTGGCTGTTTCTAGGAAGCTTATCGTTTCTTCGGAAAAAGAAAGGTGTTTTTACCATTTTTCTTCGTGGTTTGAAGGGTGATATTTTACTTAGTGTGTGTAGGTTATGTTTTGATTGTCGTTGGTGTGTTGACTTGTACGTTTTGGTGGGAAAATCGAGACATGTGCTGGCTTACATTGAAGAAGACATAACCTTTGGATTACTTTGGTTACGACACTGATTTTGATAACGAAGATGTGACACAGGTAACATTTTAATGATTTTAACATTCTATTTAAATTTGAAAATAGAATAGAAGTAATTCTAAATTTCAGTTGGAAAATTTGAATCATATTTATTTTGTGTATGACGTGCTATGACCACCTGTTGATGATTTTAACACCTTAATTTTGAAGATAAGTGTCAGATTACATTTTGTATATTATCTCGAATTATAACATTAATTTTTTTTTAAATAATTATATATAATATTCAAATAGTAAACTTAACTTATTTTCCTTAAACAATAATAACACATCAACATCATTAACACAGCACAACAGTGTAAAGCACTAAATTAATTGTGGCAGAAAAGATATGCACCGCACACAGCCGAGACATTGCAGATGTCTAACATATCACTTTTCCCTCAGACACTGGCCCGGGTCTAGCACTACCGCCTTAAGTATTCCTGCCGTATGTCGTCAGTGCTTGTCACTTATGTGTGTGGCATTAGACTTCGCCACAAAATAGCAATGCACCATTAACATCTTTCTATATATATTAAAGATGTTAATAATGCGTTTGCCATACTTTTAGCGGGGTCTTAATGCTAATAAAATGTTAATAAGGAGTTATTACTTAAACTCAAGTAAAATTAAAACAACACTATGTATCTCTGAAATCCTCCCGTATCTCTGAAACTTTAAAATAAAAAGAAGTAGTATCTTCACCCCCGTAACTCCAAAGAATTAGTCAAGGTACAACCAGTGCACCCACGATTAGCCGAAGATACTTAGACCCACAATGTGATAGGTGGCAAGCCTATAGTCAACCGGTCACTTATGCAATTCCGGGTGAAGTTGTGTTTTTTATCAGTAAACTGAAAAAACACATTTTGATTTGCCCTACCCGGGAATTGGACAGAGACCTCATGTGGTCCACACAACCAACACAAAACGTGGACCACAAGACCACAGAGGCGATATTTACTAAATTTTTATGTGACTAATGATAAGGCATACACTTTCAAGCAATAAAAGAATTTTTCTAAATCCATACTTTCCATATTCCATACTAATATTATAAATGCGGAAGTCTGTCTGTCTGCCTGTTACGCTTTCACGGCTAAAACGCTGAACCGATTTTCATGAAATTTGGCATGGATATAGTTGAAGATCCGGGGTCAAACATAGGCTAATTTTTTTTTCAAAAATCATTCCCTGGAGGGCTGAAATAGGGGATGAAATTTTTATTAAAAGCTATTTGGACGACTTATTAATATACTCGCGGGCGAAGCTGCGCGGGTCAGCTAGTCGGTTTATAAATTAACAAGTTCAGAGGTAACAAACATTGAAAAGCGCCGATGTTATTGCGGCCAGAATAGGTATAGTGGTGGTGCCAAACTCGGTCGAGATGTAGTGGAAATCTACAATCCAGTTAGTTACCCTGACTAAGCAATCGGCGGGACTCGGGTTCGATCCCCGACGGGGACAAGCATTAATGTGATGAGCATATATGTTTGTATTTCCGGGTTGAGTGTTTGAGTGTAAATATATTCTAATATATTTATATACGTATCTTTATTTGTAGGTATCGTTGACTAACACCCATAACACAAGCAAATAATTTGCTTACTTTGGAGTTAGATCAGTACGTGTAATTTGTCCCGTAAGATTTATATTTATTTTATAGACCATCTGCCTTTCCGCCAGGCAGTTTGTAAAAGGCTATACAAGTAACTACTATCGTGACTACTAGGTGGTAGAGTACTGCAATGTTTGCAAGAGTTTTAGTACCACCACCTTTCTTATTCCAGCTGCAATAGCGTCAGTGCTTCTCACTGTCATTGTCCGGTTTGGCGTGTAAAGTAGCCGGTAAATCTATGCTCGAGATATTACCATCCCGCCACATAGACAGCAACATATATTAACATCTTTGGTTGAAATGTACCTAAATAAAAATAGTATTACTGAGTCAAAACAGTTAATTTTCTAAATCACAATTTATTTTCTATTTCAAGAACGATAAGACAAAGAAAGGTTTATATCTAGTTGAGTTCTGTATCTAGACAAAAGCGACGCTGAGTTAATATGTCTAGATAGTCTGAAAATAGTTCACTTACCATCCCGGTAGATGGTGATATTATCAAAATATTAATTTGAGACCAAAATTTTAAATACACCTTTTATTTTAATGCGCTAGAAGGAAAATATTATTTCTTATATTTTAAACCTTATATCTTCATCTAGCAAGGCGCTATAAGTGTTAAAAATTTTGGGATTCCCAGTTTTTGAGGAAGCATTCGGGCTTAGAAAAAATATTTATTATATTTACCTAATAGTGGTTTCGATCGGTTTTGAAGCACATACTTACCATCTTGTCTTTCTGCCGGCAGAAATACAAGATGGTATGTATCTACTCTCTAGTTTTTTTATCTGTTCTGAAGAACTGTTCAATTTAATTATATTAGTTGCAGTTCGCAACCGAACTATTCGCCGCAGTGAAAGCTTCCATATGCACCACTTAAATACATCGTTAACATCTCTTACACGGTTTTTTAAAACCTATAGATATAATATATTGATATTATAATCTTTCTAGCTCCGTTCTCTCGAGGAGCTATGACTTAGGTGAGTTTAAGAGACGGACCTCATATTATAGGTCCTATTCTAGTTGGAACCTATACTAATTAAGCGGAAGTTTATTAGTTTTAACATATGTACATGTTTTAACATTGTACATACATATCTTTACACTAAATCCTTACGGGGTAGACAGAGAGAACTAAGTGCCATATATTACGTACGATCCTTGCAGAATTGTCCTGCTTTCCTTACATTCATTACTATCTTTATTCCAGGCGCAAAAACTTTTAATACCATTTGCGGACAAGATTTGATCAATCTGATCATATTTTTTATATCATAAGACAGCAAACAAGTAGCTGACTCCATAAAAATACTAAATTAACTACAATTAAATGTCAAAACACAAAATGTTAAGCTTGTTAAGCTTACACATAAGTACATGCCTGTCTCTAAATCATTATGCACCTTGTTGCGCAGTTAAGTAATATTCTGGAACGTGGGATAGTTCCAGGACACATTATTTATTGCTAAAATAATGAACTGACAAGTTTACAGACCCATAAAGGCTGTGTTCTGCACAGTGTATTTTATGTGTTGACGCCCAGGGACTGTAAAAATCAGAGCCATTGACTAACAAAAGTAACAACCAAATTTAGAGTTCCGTAAATTGAGAGAAAACTTTGGATTGGATTTTACCCTGTGTTGGTTCGGATAAGGTAGTGTAAGGTAAACTTACAAAAATAGAATTTTAACCCCGCCACGTTTAGCATTCTAAACTTAGTGGTGCAATTGGGAAGAAATTTAAATCAAGGCCTTTAATAAAACTATCATACTATGAGTTCCGCAATTTGAAAGAAAATTTAATCAGAATAATGAATTAACTTCTAACGAAACAAAGTACTACATTTAAAGTTCCAGAATAAGAAAGAAAACCTAAATTAAAATAATTGTCTAAAGCCAGATAAACTACCAGGCTTACAGTATTTAATTTTTTTTAAATAATAAAAAATATGTATTTTTAATTTATTAAAAATATTACAAAAAAAATTAAATCTCAACAATAGTCTTTTATAAAACAAACTACCACTCAGACTATCGATTTTCCACGGATTGAATTTTGAAAGAAAACTTTAATCAAAATAATTATCCATAATAATATTATAAATGGGAAAGTATATGTGTGTGTTTGTTTGCCTGTCTTTCACCGCAAAATGGAGCGACGAATTGACGTGATTTTTTAAGTGGAGATACTTGAAGGGATGGAGAGTGACACAGTCTACTTTTTGTCTTTCGCTAACTCCCCTCTTCCCTAAATTGGGGGGTGGAAGTACGAAGCATTACGCAATTTTCAAGGTAGAAAGCTAAAATTTATTATGCGGACTATTTGTGATTAACAAAAAAATTGTGCGTCATTTTTTTTTCGAAATCTGCTCCAATTTAACGCCAGCGAAGCCACGGGCCAAAGCTAGTCTTAATAAAACCAGCTCCTAAATTCAGAATTTGGCAATTTGAAAGAAAACTTAAATCAAGACATATCTTTAAAAATACCACACTTTTAAAAACTGGATTTATGTTTATATGAAGAAAAATTGTAATGCGCACTCGATAAATATGAGTAGGTACAATGAACAAAAACAGTCTTGGTGTGTAACAGTATTAAATAATCCAAATTTTTATTGGACAATGTATAAGTTTCTACACTATTTTTTATGATATTAGAGATTTGCCAGATAATCAGAGCAACCACGATTAGCCGAAGATACTTAGTTCCACAATATGATAGGTGGCAAGCCTATCACCAACCGGGCACTTTTCCGATTCTTTACAAATTTGTTTTTATCAGAAAACTGAAAAAACACATTCTTTGAATTTTTCGACCTGGAAATCGAACCCGGCTCCCCATGTGGTCAACACCGACACTGGACCACTAGACCACAGAGGCGATTATTGTACAAGTTCATTTGAAATGTAAGTAAACTTTTTATAGTGCCAAAATTCACGAAAAGATGTATGCAAAGCATCGATATAAAAAACCCAAGACACAGAATCAGTGTGTCAAAAACGTCCTCCAAAAATGAGTGCACAATTTTAAATTGTGCGCTCATTTCAAATAGAATCGCGTCGGTCGCGACAGTGTCAATTTTATTTCTTTTCGTACATTGCTTTGTAAAAACAACTATAAGTCGTGCACTTAAGGTTGGATATGCAAAGACATATGTTTTTGCCATATCTGTAACTACTTAAATGAAATTAGGGACACTTTTGAGTGTCACTTTTGTTCGGGACTGTGCATCTAGGGTTTTTTATATCAATGATGCAGAGATCAATATTATTTAAATTCACAATTATTATTATTATTACTAGGTGGTAGAGTTCTGTCTCGCTCGGGTCTGGTGCCACCGCCTTACTTATTCCTGCTGCAATTGCGTCAGTGTTTGTCAATGTCATGTTCCGGTTTGGAGAGTAAGGAAACCGGTAAACAAATGCTTGGGACATTAACTAAGGCAGTAACGCACCATTAACATCTTTAGCGTCTATAAGCAATGGTTTCTCTTTCCATCAGGAGATAAATCTTCTTGTTTTCTATTTTATGATATAAATAAAAAAAAATTATTACATACGATTTTAAGCTATTCACTTCGGAATATATCGTCAACATATTAGATAATTACTAGCAAACGTTGTTTTGCCATATAAATTATTAAAAAAAAATAAGGGTTGGTGATAGAAGGGTAATTTGAGAGTTGTATGTATTTTTCAATGCTGAATCATAAAAAAAAAATTCAATAAAAAATTTGTCTATAAAATAAAAGAAAATTTAAGAAGTGGAAAATCCTTATCACTAAGGTGTTTGAAAAACAGATTTTGGCCGATTTTCAAACCTAATATGCATAGGAAATTTCATCAAAATCGGTCAAGCCATTTCGGAAGAGCACGGGAACGAACATTGTGACACGAGAATTTTACATATAAGATAATGCGTTTTTGTAAAACTCATCATGAAGATTATTCGATTTTAACTATTTAAACGTTAACAGATGAGCAACGTTAAATATATGTTACTCGTTTATATTGGTTCATAGATATTTACCGCCCCGTTGGTCGAGTGGTTAGTGACCCTGACTACACAATCAATGGGGTCCGGGTTCGATTCCCGGCAGGGACAAGCATTTGTGTGATGAGCACAGATGTTTGTATTTCTGGGTTTAGGTGTTTATTAAATTTATTGAGTATTTATATATGTATTTCTATGTATTAGTATCGTTGACTGACACCCATACCACAAGCATATAATTTGCTTACTTTGGGGTCAGATCAATTCGTGTAATTTGTCCAGTGATATTTATTATTATTATTTATTATAGATTAAATAGATGACACTTGTTTTTTTTTTTCTTTTCTTTAGGATGATAATGCGAGTAGCTTGTATATACAGCATTCTGTGTTGTAAGTTTCGACTATGGTAATAAATACTATAATCTTTGCTGCTTTTTATACAATAGTTTGTTTAAAATTTTGCATCTTACCTATCCGATATTTTTTTAATTTGTTGGGTTGGTCGTAAATATAAAAAAATGTTAACTATATGGCAGAAAAGAAAAGTCTTCGCTTGGTTAAGAAATAAGAAATAGTGTACAAGTTTAATAAGTTTCATGACTTCCAACTATATGCCTTTTTAAAATTTATTTGTTATTAAAAAGAATCCATTGAATTCTAATATGAGCTTATCGTACATTAAATTAATTTGATAGTTTCGGCTGACGCTATATTCTCTTAGCACTTTTAGGCCGATTTCATCAATCTGTTTTCGTACTACATCTTTCGCGCAATTGTCTTTAAAAGGGGTACAAACTTTTTCCTTCGCGTATATAATATCGCTTGACAAACTACACAAATCGATCTAACTCCAAGTAAGTAAATTATTTGCTTGTGTTATGTGCCAGCGATACAAATACATAGAAATACATATATAAATACTGTTACATACATAGTAAACACCCAGACTTAGAAACACAAACATCAAAGCTCATCATACAAATGTTTGTCGCCGTTGGAAATCAAACGTGAGCCCCATCGATTCGTAGTTCGTTTCGTATTTTCATTAGTTCGCTACCCACTCAACCAACGGGGCGGCCAAAAGTACTTACTTCATTTAAAGTTTCGGAATTCGTAATAAAACTAAAATTAGAACGATTTTCTTAAGCAAAATAAACTACCACACTTAGTGTTTAATTTTTATCTCAAATATATAGATAACTAGCTGTGCCCGCGACTTCGTCCGCGTGGAATAAATTCTAAAATTAGTCTAAATTACTCCTTATTACCATGATTTCAAAGATGGACAGCTCCAGGGTTTTACTCGCATAGTTCCCGTTCCTGTAGAATTTTCGAGATAAAAACTATCATATGTCTTTTCTCGGGTCTCAAATTATCTTTGTGCCAAATAACATCCAAATCGTTATAGTGGTTGAGGCATGAAGAAGCGACAGACAGTCAAAGTTACTTTCGCGTTTACAATTTAGCATGATGATTTAATACTGAACCCACACAATTAAAATTGTTCTCAAGCTCAACAGATTATAAAACTCGAGTATTTGTTAACGTATTACTCGTGATATATGGGATCTTGTCAGTGATATGCACTGTACCTTCTCAGTGTAACAAAATATCTGCCTAGTACTTTGGGAGATTTTTATGTTTTTCAGATGATTTATTTTTTTCTGGGTGGTAGTAAATCTGGAATCCTTATTGAGGATAGATAATATAGATAGATAAATAATAATAAATAAGAGTTTTATATTAAAAAAAGTAAGCAAGCAGATGGCTCTCCTAATGGAAAGAGAAAACTATCGCCTATAGAGCAAAGATTTTAATAGTGTTTGTTTTCCTTGTGACGGAGTTTTAATGCCACATGAATAAGTTCACCAGTTACCTTACTTCCAAATCAAAACACGACAGGAACAAGCGACGACCCAATTGCGGCAGAAATAAGTAAGGCGTTTATACCATATACTCGGGCGACACAGCCTATAAATATTAAAGGTATTAATGGTACGTTGCTATCCATTTTGTAAGATGTAAATGCTATTTCATAATTTGAATACGACAGTCGCCTCTGTGGTCTAGTGGTCCAGCGTTGGCGTAGACCACATGAGGTCCCGGGTTCGATTCCCGGGTCGGGCACTTAAAAAAAAGTGTTTTTCAGTTTTCTGATAAACACAAAGTTGCCCGGGATTGGAAAGTGCCCGGTTGGCGATAGGCTTGCCACCTATCACATTTGTGGGACTAAGTATCTTCGGCTAATCGTGGGTGCACTTATTGTACCTCTGCCTACCCCTTCGGGGATACGGGCGTGTAGATACTCTCTCTGAATACGACAGTAGAGTGGTAGAGCTCGGCAACTACTCGCCCTGGAATTTGATACCACTAACATAATTATTCCCGCCACAACAACGGCAGTGTTGGTCACTGTCGTGTTCCACTTTGGAGGGTAATCTAGCCGGTTACCTTTTGCATGAGACATTAAGATTCCACCACAACGCAACATTAACATCTTTGGTGTCTATAGGCAATGGTTATCTTTTTTTTATGTTATTGAGATAGGCAAACTGGCAAACGTACTACCTGATAGTAAGTGGTCGACATCGTCAATGAACAAAAATAGGATACCTGGGCTGGAACTAGCCAAGGTATTCCATTTGTGTGTTGCCTATCCTGAGACATAAGATGTTAAGTCTCGGTTTTTTTCTCCATCCGGAGAACGATCTGCTTTTTCGTCATCTTACGATATACAAAATGATAGATTTCTGATTTAACAATGATGAAACAAACAAAAAAAATACAGCTGAAATGACAACCTCATTTTTATCGATTTTATTAGGAAATCGATTGAAAACGGAATGCAAAATTTAGTGTCGATGTATAAACATAGATTATATATTCTTATCTCTCTCCATAATAACATAATCTACTCGCAATAGAACAAATACGTAATAAAGATCAACTTCAAATGAGATGTACCGAAAAAAACCTAATGATACCGAAATTCGTTCCGCACCGAACGAAGCCAGCTTCCGCTCAGGTTTTGAATTTAGAACTTTTTCTTTTTCCCTCGTATCGGCCATCTTTTTTACTGTGGTAATGGTTTTAAGTTTATTTTTTTCTTTGTTATTGTTTTTGGGAGTTCTGTCGGTTAATGATGATTGTTCGGCGTAATACGGTGGTTATAATGAATTGATTTCATTTTAATCTCATTGGGAAGGTGATTTTTTGCGCGCAAAAACGTACGAAAGCCTAATGAAATTTTCAAAGTAATTATTTTTCGGTAATTATATTGAAAGGATTAGTTCTATGTTGGATTATTATTAATCTAATATATGAAACAAAAAGAGGTTTGTTTTTAGGTTTAGTTTTTCCCATCTATGTCTTGTATTTTGTAGTTTATACATTTATTCTTATAATAGTTATTAAAGTTATGTTTTTCTTTTAGCCCAATCTATCTTTAGTGAAGTAGGAATGTTTAAGTGCCCGGAAAGAAAACCTATGTATTAAAATAAAATCTTTTGATCCTTTTTATCCTTAACTTTTTTTAAAACTTGCTTTTGGCCAGGCAGTTCATAAAAAGTAAACGATTAGCAAAATGTTTCATTAACGTTGCGTAACGACTAATAAACCTACATAAATTGAAATGGATTTTAATTATACATGTGTTCCTTAAAGTACTATTTAATTAATTTTTAACTTTAATTTTAAATGCGCTCCTCTTTATACATGTTTTTTCTTTGTGTGTATTGTACATACTAATAGTTATTAATTACTTTTGTTTTACACTATTTAAATAATCCTTTGTTATTGAAAATTACAAAGTCGTCTGTGCTTAAATATAAATAGATCTATACATAATGTAAATCCATAATTGGCCATAGTTTTAGCAATATTTTTTTGAATTGTTTTCATTTTTAAGCGCTGTAGATTTAATATTATAAATGCGAAAGTTTGTGAGTATGTATGTATGGATGTTTGTTACTCCTTCACGCAAATACTACTGAACCGATTACGATGAAATTTGTATATGGATAGCTGAAGACTCAGAAAAATACATAGGCTATTTTTTATCCCGGAAAAGTTAGGTAATCCCGCGGTATTCACTAAAAACTTTTATAATGCAGTGGGCTGCACGCTGCAGCTAGTAAATAAATAAATAAATGAATCTTTAAATGTCTCTAAAACCAAACCCATTTGTTGCTAAACGCAAAACTCGAGAATGGTTGGATCAATTCGGCAATTTTTTTAAAATATTCATTGAAGTCCAGGAAGGGTTTTTGTACATAGAAACAATGGAAATATGTAAGAAAAATAATAAAAGCAAGACTTTTATTTCCTACTAGCTGTTGCCAGCGACTTCGTCCGCGCGGACTTTGTTTACTCCGCACAGCACCTTCCCCCTTAGGTGATAGCGTAATAATATGTAACCTATATGTTGACCCAACCTGTTAGTAATATTCATTCAAAATTTGAAGTAAATCCATGCAGTACTTTTTGAGTTTATTTCGGACATACATACAGACAAACACATAAACAGACAAAAATTCTAAAAACTATATTTTTGGCTTCGATATCGATTGTAGATCACGCCCAAAATATTCTTTTAAAAAAATATTCAATGTACAGTTTTGACTTTCCTACGATTTTATTATATGTATAGATAGGAACATTTTCTAGTTGTTAAACATTTCGTTAAATATAATGTTCGGCTGTATATTCGTTCATGTTAGAATACTGATAACGATTATCGCATATTCCTAGCGACAACAGAGTTAATAGCTTTAATTATTCATTTGATGTACAAGATTATTAATACACTACCAGCTGAGGAGTCAGAATAGCTGGTACATAGATTTGAATTTTCAAGAAAATCCTCGAAAACACGACAATCACACTTTTGCTCGATACGGGCGTCAAATGCAGAACTTTATAATCTGAGCTATTTAGTTCAATTAGCAATCGCCTGTGATTTCGACCATATACTGTACAATAAAAGACAACTGACAACATAAAAGAAAATAGTATCTAAGCAATGTATGTCAAAGTATTGTGTGTAATGTTTATTATTATTAATTTAAAAAGTATCTTCACGCCCATATCCCCGAAGGGGTAGGCAGAGGTACAAGTGCACCCACGATTAGCCGAAGATACTTGGTCCCACAAATGTGATAGGTGGCAAGCCTATCGCCAACCGGGCACTTTCCAATCCCGGGCAACTTTGTGTTTCTCAGAAAACTGAAAAAACACTTTTTTTAAAGTGCCCGACCCGGGAATCGAACCCGGGACCTCATGTGGTCAACGCCAACACTGGACCACTAGACCACAGAGGCGATATTATTATTATTATTATTATATTAATTATTATATTATTATATATATTATTATTATTAATTTAATGTATTTTTAATACTTTTTATTCAAAAATATCAAGTTTCTGCAGTCTTCTACAATGTAAAATTTAACTATGCAAAATGTCATATCCACTGTTCGCGGAATTAACTTAAAAAGGGGGCCAAAGTTGTCCCTTCACGTATTAATATGTAGATTTGTCGCATCTCAGGTTCGATTCCCAGATCGGGCAAATCAAAAATGTGTCTTCAGTTTTCTGATAAAAACAACGTTGCCCAGAATGCATAAGTACCTGGCTTGCGATAGGCTTGCCACCTATCATATTGTGGGGCTAAGTATATCCAGCTGATCGTGAGTGCTCTTGTTGTACCTCTGCCTGCCTTTTTGATGCACGGGCATAAATATATTTTTATATAGTATTTTAGTTAGTAGTAACAAAAATGACAATCAGTCACAGATTTTTTGTAAACTTAGCCACTAGAAAGTAAAATCATAATATCTAAACGCAGTGAAACTGAAGCAACTGACTTCTCATTTCCTATATTTTCGGAACTCTACATCAGAGTGCTAAGTGTGAGTTTTTCTTTTCGCATTCGATCGTGAACGCGTTTCGAGTTTACTAGGAATTTGTACGTGATTTGTACAGCGCCACCTAGTGGTAAACTGGTTTCTCACGTTTACCACTAGGTGGCGCTGTACAAATCACATACAAATTCCTAGTAAACTCCAAACGCGCTCACGATCGAATGCGAAAAGAAAAACTCACACTTAGCACTCAGATCCTCACCAGATTAAAATGTAACCACACGGGAGCATACCCTCTCACACAAAAAAAAAAAATTAAAAATCGGTTCACAAATGCCCGAGGTCTGACAAACATAAAAAACACAGCCGAACTGATAACCTCCTCCTTTGGAAATTCGTTTGAATAACACGCATCTCCCCGTGTTGGTTCCGCCCCGTTCGAAGAATAGACCAACTGCCGTACTACCAGGCAGGTCGTAAGAGGCGACCAATTGGCTATGCAAGTCACTACCATCGTGACTACTAGGTAGTAGAGTTCTGCATTGTCTCGCCCGGGTCTGGTAACACCGCCTTACTTATTCCTGCCGCAATAGCGTCAGTGCTTGTCACTGTCGTGTTTCAGTTTGGAGGATAAAGTAGTCGGTAAACTTATGCATGTGGCATTAGACTTCGCCACAACATAGCAACGCACCATTAACATCTCTGGTGTCTATAGGCGATGGTTAACTCTTACCATCAGGAGACCCATCTGCAAACAATGCTATCTTATGATATAAAAAAACGCAAGCAAACTAGTGCTCAAACCAAACAAAAGCGTACTTGTATTGAAAGTTCCGAGTTTTTGTACTTCACCCTGATTGCTAGTATAACGACCGGTCATCCGGAGCACTTTGTGGTCTCAACCGCATAACGATTGGCTCCCTGTATCCGATTTAAGATAACGATCGCTGGCAAAAAACGAGATTACATTTGAGGGAATCAGTGTTAGGGAGGCTTATGAAATCGTATAACTAGTATAGAGATTAGCCGTTTCGTGAACACTGGAATTAGTTATTAAATTTTACTTATTTATATATTATTAGGGGAAAGAAAAACTTTGGACCCCTTTTTAAGACAATTGCGCGCATGGCGAAATATGAAATTTGCCACAGTTAAAGTTTACATAGCGGAGGACTGCAGAAAACTAATATTTTTAAATAAAATATATTAGAAATACGTTAAATTAATTAAAATCTTTACGAGTATATTATTACGTAAAGGAAAAACTTTGGACCTCTTTTTAAGACAATTGCGTGCATGGCGGAATATGAAAATTGCCACAGTTAAAGTTTACATAGCGGAGGACTGTAGAAAATTAATATTTTTAAATAAAATGTATTAGAAATACGATAAATTAATTAAAATCTATACAAGTATATTATTACGGGAAGGAAAAACTTTGGAACGCTTTTTAAGACAATAGCGCGCATGGCGAAATATGAAATTTGCCACAGTTAAAGTTTACATAGCGGAGGACTGCAGAAAACTAATATCTATATATATACTCTATACATATAATAAAATCGTAGGAAAAGTCAAAACTGTACATTGCATTTTTTTAAAAAGAATACTTGGGGCGCTATCTACAATCGATATCAAAGCCAAAAATATAATTTTTAGAATTTTTGTCTGTTTGTCTGTTTATCTGTTTGTTTGTCTGTATGTATGTACAGGGTAAACTCAAAAAGTACTTCAATTTTGCATGAATATTACTAATAGGTCGGGTCAACATATAGACTACATATTATCACGCTATCACCTACGGGGGAGGAGCTGTGTGGAGTAAACGAAGTCCGCGCGGACGAAGTCGCTGGCAACAGCCAGTTTTTAAATAAAATATATTAGAAATATATTAAATTAATGAGATTAGATAATATTACACACACTACATTCATGTGACATACACGATAATATACACACATGTATACTAAACTGCTTTTATTTACAGCTAAAGTCAGTTGTAAAACTTAAGAGATTTTATATCTATAGTCAAATTTCGGCCACATGTGATCGCCAATCTATACTAATTTAATGTTATAAAGCAGAAGAGTTTGTTTGTTTGTTTGGTTAAACACGCTAATCCCTGAATGTACCAGTCAGATTTGAAAAAATCTTTTTGTATATGATAGTCAAATTAACGAGGAAGTCTATAGGCTAGCTTTTTACCCCACTGAGCAAAAGAAAGTAATGTTTTTTGGTCACGCGAACGAATTTGTGGGAAACAGCTAGATTAAGTATAAAGGTCAATAGATATTCCGGTTCGCCATGATTCACCGGTTTGGCGGTTGGCGAAATAAGTGGTGATCCTATCGCCATATTTTGCTTAACTGATAATGACCAGGATCGACAAGATAACATAAGACTACTAGGTGGGAGATTTCCGCAACAACTCGTCCGGGTATTAAGTAAATCTAATACTAGATATCTAGAACCAGACTTTTATATCTTAAGATAGCAAACAAGACAAGAGAGACAAGCGTCATGTAAAGACGGAAGATGGTAATATGAAATATTGATCTATCATCTATCATAGCAAAGAAGAATTTCGCCACGTCGAGCTTGTCAACACTAGCTCAAGGGTAGAGCGTCCCGGCTTTAAGGAGACGGTCGCAGGTTCAATCTCTACGGGTCGATATTTTTTTTGTTGTTTTTAAAAAGTTTTTCAAGTTTTCCAAGCACAGCCCTGAAAAAACATTGCAGAATTCAATCACCTAGTAATCACGAACGGAACGTATTGCCAATCATCAGCTTTTTATAACTTGGCATAAAAGCAAATATGTAGTTTATTCTTCAAAGGTCTGGACTAACATGGGGACTATTCAGTTACATTAAAAACTTTACGTTATATCTAAAATGAAAAACATGGGACTATTCAGTAACATTAGAAAATTTACGTTATATCTTAAATTAAAAACATGGGAACTATTCAATTACACATTAAAAAGTTTACGTTAAGTATATCTAAAATTAAAAACGTGGGGCCTATTCAGTAACATTAAAAACTGTACGTAATATCTAAAATTAAAAACATGGGGCTATTCAGTAACATTAAAAACTGTATATTATATCTAAAATTAAAAACATGGGGACTATTCAGTAACATTAGAAAATTTACGTTATATCTTCAATTAAAAACATGGGAACTATTCAGTTACATTAAAAACTTTACGTTATATCTAAAATGAAAAAGTTTTTAGTTTCTTGTATATTTACTTATTTTCACAACAAAACTTTGAATATCTGTTGGGCAAACTTTACACCAAATTATATTAGTTTTCTTGAGCCAAATGTTAATCATCAAATGTTACCTAATAGCCATTTTTAAAACAACTTTTTGGTATCGTATGATGGCAAATAATCGGATAGCTCTCTTGATGGAAACAGAATTAACTTTTTCCATTTTATAGGAACGTTGAATCTAACTATTCTATGGTCTATTGGTCTAATGTCGGCGTTGATTACCTGAGGTTCCGGGTTCGATTCACGGGGCGAGCAATTCAAAAAATCTATTTTTCCCTTTTTCCGATGAAATCAACGTTGCCTGGGACTGGAAAAGTGCCCGGTTGGCGATAGTCTTGCCATCTATCACGTTGTGAGACTAAGTATCTTCGGCTAATCGTGGGTGCACTTGGGTACCAGAATCAGCATCACAATTTAATAAGTTATATTTATAATAAGTTTTCGAAAAATTGACAAGTTTTTCATCTCGTCCAGGTCTGGTACTACCACGGATTAATCTAGAAACGCCTTTTTTATGTCATAAGATAGCAAACAAGCAGATGGGTCTCCTGATGGAAAGAGTCAACCATCACCTATAGACACCAAAGATGTTAATGGTGCGTTGCTATCTTGTGGCGAGGTCTAATGCCACATGCATAAGTTTACCGGCTACCTTACCCTCTAAACCGGAACACGACAGCGACAAGCACTGACGCTATTGCGGCAGGAATAAGTAAGGTGGTGGTACCAGACCCGGGCGAGACAATGCAGAACTCTACCACCTAGTAGCCACGATGGTAGTGACTCGATAGCCAATCGGTTGCCTTTTACGACCTGCCTGGGAGAACGGCAGTTGGCCTATTCTACAAAGGAGGCCGGGACCAACACGGCGGTCACCTTTTACGGCAATTTCTCAGGTTTTCAGTGTAGCTTGCATTTACACCAAAAATACAGATTTATAGTACTTTCCGATAAAATAAAATTACACCAGGGGAATTTTGGAAGCCTTGGCTCCTTATTTGCACATACAATAGCACAACATGGCATATGGCATATTTCTTTTTACCCCATTGTAATGTTTAATTTTTTGGGCCTTACGTTTTTCAGAGAACGTAATTTTATTTTGTTGAGGTATAGGGAGGGTTACTATAAACATAAATTCAAGTTTGTGGGGTCGCAACCCTAGTCCATCAGCCGCTATCTTGAAAAAGGGCGTGCAAAGGGTTTTCACGCTGTATCTCGTAAACTTGCAACCCTACCGAAAAATTTATAAAAATATTATTTATAGTAATTTAAATTGTCTACAACTTTATTCTTATTACTTCTTAATTTTTTACCTTTTCTTCAAAAGCTTAATCATCGAAATTTCTCAAAGAAAGTGAATTTAATGCTAATGAGAAATAAACCTTCTTTATGAACCTAATGTCGAAATAATTCTTTTTGATTTAAATCACGTATATTTTAACTTTTTAAACAGTCCTAGTTTCATGAAAATCAGTTCAGTAGTTTGTGAGATATGAATATAGTAGACAGATCTTTTTGACCACCCCATCGGTCGAGTGGCTAGTGAACTTATCACAAATAAATTGGACTCAGGTTTAATTCCCGAGTGGGATAAACATTTGTGTGATAAGCATAGATATTTGTTTTTTTTATATCATAGGAAAACAAGCAAGTGGGACTTCTGATGGAAAGAGTCGACCATCGCCTATAGACACCAAATGTGTTAACGGTGCGTCGCTATCGTCGCCATATGCATACGTTTGTATTCTTGAATTTGGATGTTTATTGTGTATGTATTTGTATAGGTATTTCTATGTATTAATATCGTTGACTAACACCCATATTACATACAAATAATTTGCTTATTTTAGATAAATTCGTATAATTTGTTATCTTAGTTATCATATTTGAAGTTGGTGTTTTTGCATTAAATTGATCTTATCTAAGTAAAACATTAAAAAACCTCAATAATAACTTCAAAAATCTGCTGGAGTCTACCAAACAATCATGGGCATTGCCAAGATTACTTTCAGTGAAGTGCGACTGTATTTATTATGCTATTAACTAATATAGAACTTACATCTTCTTATGTTTTTGTCCTCTATGGATTCCTAAACTACTGAACAGATTTCAATGAAATTGTCTAAATAGCTACTGTTTAGTCCAAATTAAAAGATAGGATAGCTTTTATCTCAATTAAACCTCTCCCCAAGTATCACACTGAAATGTTTAATACAAGTAATTTGTATGGCAAAACAACGTTTGGCTCGTCAGCTAGTCTTAATATAATAAATTAATTACGTGTCACGTTGTTTGTCCGTTAAGGGCTCCGAAACTACTGATTCGATTTTAATGAAATGTTATAGATATCTACTGTTTTGTCCAACTTAAAAGATAAAATAGTTTTTACCTAAATTATCCCTCCCCCACCCTCCTATCGAGTACCCCCCCCCCCCCCAAATATTCAATTCAATATAAGTAATTTGTATGGTAACACAACGTTTGTCAGAACTTTAAAAACAACAAAGAAAAATATCGACACGCAGGATTTGAACCTGCGACCGTCTCCCTAAAGCCGGCTTTAGGGAGAATATCGCAGGTTCAAATAATGTATGTCGATATTTTTCTTTGATGTTTTTAAAGTTTTTCAGGTTTTCCCAAGCACGGGGTGAGTGCTATAACACAAAAATAACGTTTGCCAGGTCAGGTAATATTTATATTTTATTGACTCAGGGATGAATATCTTTTAGCAACAACCTGGACGCCTTCAGTTTTTATTCTGACAGTAACTTAAACAGAAATAGTATTTTTTGTATGTATTTTCTTTTCTGGCAGGTGGTAGCAAATGCACCCCCTTGTACTGCAACCTGCGACCATGCAAACAATAAAAATTTAAATGAATATAAATTTGGCAAAAGTTTTAAAATACGTACAAAAGATACAATAATGATTTGCGATAAAATATCTTCCATACATATATATGAGAATTTTCTATACCATAAAGAAGTTCTTTAATGCATTATCCGAAACTATAAGTTATAGCAAGAAAGATAGTATGGAGGGTCCGCAGAAAAGTTACATTCGGTTAGATTATATTTTTATAATAATATACTACTCGTTTCCCACGGAATAACCCGCATAGGTTTACTGAATTTCGGTTCTGTACTTGCTATAAACATACTCATAATATTACAGACTTAATTTGTTTTTTTTATATCATAAGATAGCAAATAAGCTCACGGCTCACGCCACCTATGTATTTCGTGACATTGCTTTAGGATTAAAAATATATAAAAGATGTATTGGGTTATGTACCCGGCTAATTTGAAACACATTGAATTTCAATTAAAAGAAATTATCTGTCTTTTTTAATAGTTAATTACAACACAAACATTAAACTGGAAAGCTTATACGTACAAGTCCATGGATTACTTACAAAAACAAAGCGTGAGTTTAATTATATATCATATTGATATTTATATACACACATATCTTCATGCCAAATACCTTACGGGATATGCAGAGAGAAATGAGTGCCATAAATCACGGTCCAGACAGACTTGCCTTGCTTCCTTCATATTCATAACATGCAAATACACGGTTTTCGAAAACTCTTGATACCACCTTCGAACAGCAAACAATCAATTTGATCAGTCTTGGTTTCCTCCGGTACCTACATCTATCTACATTTGCATAGTATATCTGTTTTGTTAATCGTTCATCTGCCATTTATATTGATATTTAGACGCGTCTGCCATTTATATTGATATTTAGACGAAGAATACACCCCATTCTTAAATTCAGAATTTAGAAGTACTTTAATCACTAAACTTTTTACAAATTATTTTGACACGTCAACACATTTTTCAACTACTACCGGATCGGAAATGTGGCCACATTAACATGACATGAGGTGACGTAAAATGATGTACGTTATTAAACCGCGAAATACCTGACAGAATAGTAAAAATTTCCTCTCCATGTACTTCTGCTCCATGGACAGTCGATTACTACGGAGTGGAGGACGTGTTCTCGGATTGTAAATAACTGTACTAGATCTGAATATTTTTCATGTTAATAAATTATTTACTTGAATTTTAAGATTGATTATAATTATATGAAAAACCACGTTAAAAGCCTATCAGACCCATGAAAAACAATGAATATTAAAATAATCACAATCTTTATATTTCGAAACGTCTTATTCAAATTTTTAGATTGACCTAGTGTGTTTAATTATGTATATAAATACTAGTCGTTTTTTATGTTGAAATAATTATTACTGGTTTCAGCTTATTATTTATTCCATCGATAAAAATATTTCGTTAGGACTTAAAATAAATGTGATAAGTTTCACAAAATATTCTCAGGTATGTTTGAAATCTTCTGAAATAAATTCATAGAATATTTTATGCATTTTCTGACCGTACGGAGCTTCACGTTGTAATGCAGGCCATGAAATAGAACGCATACTGGAGAAAAATTTAACGTTAGTCAAACATTTCGTACTGAATGTGACAGTAAAGTGTTGTTGAAGACCGTTCTTTGCAGCCGTAGCGCTGGAGTAACATTCTAAAGTGCAAATGTAACAAAAAATAATCATCTACTTCCATTCGTACATACATACTACGATTTTGGTTGGAAGTTACGCAATGGTTTAGTAAGTTGATTGAGTTGTTAGTGACTATGACATTAATTTCAATTTAATTAATGCGACTGGGGTTTAATTCTCAATATGAACATGACATGATGGACATTTTTTGTATCATAGGGCAACAAGCAAGCAGATAGCTCTTCTGAAATTATCGCCTATAGACACCAAAGAAGGTGTGTTTGGCTTTGTTGATATTGGGTTTTGATTTGTCTGGCTACAAATATGAGGTTTTTTGATATTCTAAGATAAACAGACGGGTCTTTTAATGGAAAGAGACAAATATTGCCTATAGGCACTAAAGATATACCTATAGGCGGTAGAATGATAATACCACACATGAAAGGTAACGTAGTCTACGTTACCTTAAAAACTAAAATACGATAGTGTAAAGCATTGGTGCTATTTCAGCAGTAATAGGTTAAGGGGTAATACCAAGTCTGAACGAGACTTTGCGGAACTGGTGTCGTGTTTAGCCAACCTTTCAAATTTTATTAACTGACTGACATATTAACAGATAGTCTATAACTCATAGACCAGCCTGCCAGTATTTGCTATTGCCATACCATTCATATACCTAATAAAATATTATATAACTAAATCTTGGTTCTTATATAAAAAAACGGTGGTTATATAAAAAAAAACGTTGGTTCTCATGTGAGGTAGGTAGATTGAACCAAATATCGGTAGAGATAATTCACTAGTTCGTCAACTTGCACTACAACAAAATGGGTGGTGGCTCTTATCGCTGTATTAAATTAAATTACTTTTGCCTAATAAATAGAGAAGAACCACGTAAAAGTGATGTATCCAGTAAAGAATATTTTATAAAATACTTAATATTTTGAGACATTATCTTACATCGATTGGAAATTAACATATATTTAAAAAATTATATGAGATTATTTTAATCAAAACAAGTAACAAACAGGAAGTTTGCAATAACAGTTCCAAAGGTCTGTCAAGTGCCATACTTGAAATTTTATTAAAATTAATACCAGTAAAATCTGTAAGAGTAAATCAATATTTTATCTGTCTATAAACAAACATTTGTGGATTATTATATCTATTATCTATTAGGCATCAAAATAAAGTAATATTGTTATAATTTACTTGAAAAAAACGATGACACGGAAACGACTTTTACCAGCCCTTATTTTTTGTTACAATGATTTATTTCTTAATTAAACTTAATATCTAAATACAATATTATAAGCTTAACAAACCTTTTATAACAAAAAATACAGTAATAACAAGCGATAATCCAATAGATATAAGGCACAAGACATACGTAAGTAAGGCGTTACTGACATTTGGCGCTAAAGTGAAATCATTTTAAAAGCTAAATAATCATAGACTATTTTAAATATTTTTAATTAATGACGAAAGAGATATACCAAAGAGCGTAAGCCATACAACTTCTTCATACTGAAGTAGTCTGTATTATTAGTAATTGAAGATTCAAAATCAAATGGGAACGCGGCTCGATCGGGGCTATACGTTGTCCAAAGATATCGCGCGCAGCTTGATCGAAGCTCTTGGTTCTAGAAAGGTTGAGCATTTTAAATTGTTTCTAACAGTAGTGGAATTTCACCAAGTGCCGGCTGTGGACAAAAATAAACTTAAAATTGTGTGGAATACACAATTTTAAGTTTATTTAAAAATATTGATTCAACTTGATAGATTGTGAACTGGTAGATGTTTTAGGTTGATAGATATCAGAAAATATTGTATTTGTCGTATAATTTGATAGTTAGCTTATTCAGTTTACATCTTTATAAGCTAAGTCTCTTTATCCGAGTTCCAGGTTCAATCAATCGAAATAGGTTAGCGAGATTTTTTTGGAAATATTTTCAGTAGCTGCTGCTGGTGATATGCTAACAACTTTTTACATATAACGCTTTTGGTTTCAGTCAAAAGCGTTATGAGTTAGTCGTTTTATATGACTAAATATCTAACTCGAAACTATCATTTATTTAATCAGCTGACAAACTGGTGAATTATAGTTGCCTTTTTTTAATATTCTAATATAGCAAACAAGCAGATGGGTCTCCTGATGGAGAGTCAACCATCACCGATAGACACCAAAGATGTTAATGGTGCGTTGCTATTTTGTGGCGAGATCTAATGCCACATGCATAAGTTTACCGGCTACCTTACCGTCCAAACCGAAACACGACAGTGACTAGCACTGACGATATTGCGGCAGGTGAGGCGGTGGTACCAGACCCGGTCGAGCCGATGCAGAACTCTACCACCTAGTAGTCACGATGTTAGTGACGCGCATTTTACCACCTGCCTGGCAGAACGACAGTTGGCCTATTCTGGCCGGGACCAACACGGGGAAAGTGTCTGCAAGATAATTGGCATGATAATACGTGATACTATATTTTGTTTAATTTTAAGTCGATTTTAATGTTATATTTTCAAACGCAAATTAATAGATGATGTTTAATTCAGTCGATTCAGTTCACTTTTTTTGCCATGAAGTGTATTCTTAGCGCTTGCGAAAGAAGGTCGTAAGTACGATATGAGCTCTAACATGTATGTACATGCATTTTCTCTATGTGTATGTGAACGCAGATGTAGATTTTTAAATTGTGCCGTGTTAATTTTAATATTTAAATAATATTTGAATAATTTATATTTTTTTATATGTCATATATCACATATTTAAATAACTTACCCAGTTATCACGTTATCATAGTATTAGCACGTAAAAGCCGCCGGTCCCGACTATCGCTAGAAATAGTCGATAATCGTTATCAGGTGGGCAAAATGCGGTGATGGGGATCATAACTTATCTCACCAAACGATAAACTGGGGAATCGTGATGAACTGGAAAGTCTATAGACGTTTGGTTTACTCTGCCTGGGCCCCGCAAGGGAAGCAGTCCAAATTCTCACCAAATCGGGACTAAAGAGGACTATAAATAACTTCAATATAATTCATAAAACTCGCCTGTGGCCTCGCATGTGTGTGTATTCGACAATAGACTAAACAATAAAATCTCTTTTAAGTTTGACCAATAAACTTTACCCGTAAAGAAAATAGTATAGATGTGTATAATATCATGTACAGTACCCGGCGATAAATATTGCACATCGACCTTTGGAAAGAGACAATCGGCTAATTTCGGCTTCGTAGAGCGTTATCTCTGTCGCACAAAATACAAACAGTCCGGTACCTATTAGGAGCTGTTAAAACAAGTATGATTTGCTTCTTTTGATATTTTTATTCTTTGTATAAAATACACTAATTTTTCTATAAGTGATGGCTTTAGGTTGGGGTAAAATAAAATAAAAAAACATTTTTACATTATGTTTACGTATTTAATTATTTTGGAACATTACAGCTTTAGTTTACATAATAAACACCATTATACCTATTGCTAAAATGAGACATTGCAATAAAAATAATAATAATTCTAATTCTCAATTACTTCCATTTCACTATCTGTGCTCTCAAAGAGGTCAATATCACTGTCACTATCAGCCGTATTTATTACTAATCTATCAGTGTAATTGTCTAAACTGTGTTGAATGCTTCTATATTCATTCTCACATTTGATTGCATGATCGCAAACCTTTTTCCACTCTTCAGCGCCGATCATGTTTACTTTTTCAGTCAATAATGTTTTTACTGTAGTTAAGTTCATACCCACATTTCTAGAGGCTACATAGCCTTTCAGTTGAGACCATATATTTTCAATTGGATTAAAATCCGGATGATATGGTGGCAATCGCAACACAGTGTGCCCATGTTCGGCAAGTATTTTGTCCACAGAAAACTCTGTATACCTCTCCGTGTGCTGACATATAATAGCGTAAATCTGGGTTTTTGTTAATTTTGGATCAACTGGAATTTCATGTCTGTTTAACCAGTTGATCATTTCCCGTTTAATGGTGTTTGAGTTGGGGGGTCTCTCAACATACTTGTTGTGATAGGGTGCGTGGTCGATAACTAGAACAGAATCACTGGGTATATTTGGGATTAATTGGTTAACCAGCCATTTCTCATAGTTATCGTTATTCATTTCATTGTGATAGTCACCTGTAGTGTCCGTGGATTTATACGTTAAAAAAGCACCGGGTACAAAGCCTTTTTCATTTCCCGCATGAACTATTATCAAACGTTGACCTTTTGAAATTGGCTTTTTTACTCCTTTTTTCTTATCGTCACTCCAAGATTTCCCTTTAGTGTGGGATGCATGTATATATGATTCATCCATGTAGACGATATTTTTTCCTGTTTCGCGAAATTTGCGTATTTTATCAAGGTATTCCATTCGTTTGAGACTAACGTCGTGCTTTTCCATTAGAATTTTTCGATTATCTTCCATTTTAGTGAACTGAAATCCCATGTCATGAAGTATTTTTCTCAACGTTTTTTCAGACCCATTGTAATTAATAGCTTCAGATAACTTAGCTTTTATTGTTGGCAGTTCATTAAATCGTAAGTGAAAATCATACACCATTCTTCGAACAACATCGTAATCAAAATCGTCCATATCCAAACGAAATTGCTTTTTTGGTCTCCCTTTTTTTGGAGTGCTAAACTTAATTTCAGTCGAATGTGTGAAGTACTGACTTCGTTTAATATATTGTTCAAAGTTCTTCTTGAAATTCCAGTGGCATTTTCAACTCGCTCTTGAATCTTCTTAAAATAACAACTTACATTTTCATCTACTTTTTTTTTAAATCTATCAGCTTCGCTTACAAAGTATTTATAAACATTGTAGATAATTTCACGTGACTGACCTCGTAAAGGTTTCCCTCTTTTTCCGAAAGATGCCATATTACAACTTTAAATTATTTAAATTTGTGGGTGTTATCAACTCTAAATATATATTTTTTTTCGGGACGCGACTGCACTCTATCGTACTTGAACAACGACTGACTAAACGTCACATAGGTAGTGTGGGACAGAGATAACGCTTTACGAAGCCGAAATTATCCGATTGTCTCTTTCCAAAGTTCGATGTGCAATATTTATCGCCGGGTACTGTATGTCACATTGCTTTTTATTTAAAAACTAGCTGTTGCCAGCGGCTTCGTCCGCGCGGACTTCATTTACTCACACAGCACCTCCCCCGTAGGTGATAGCGTGATATATGTCACCTATATGTTGACCCGACCTGTTAGTAATATTCAAGCAAAATTTGAAGTAAATCTATGCAGTACTTTTTGAGTTTACCTCGGACATACATACAGACAAACAGACAAACAGACAAACAGATAAACAGATAAACAGACAAACAGACAAAAATTCTAAAAACTATATTTTTGGCTTCGATATCGATTGTAGATCACGCGTCAAGTATTCTTTTAAAAAAATATTCAATGTACAGTTTTGACTTTTCTTATTATATGTAGATTTTATTATATATATAGATATAGATATTAGGTTTTTGCAATCCTCCGCAATGTCTACTTTAACTGTATTACTTACACTCGCGTAAAGTGAAATTGTATTCGTTTCTCCTGAAGATGCTTCGGTTTCGAAGTGAAACGTGCGTTGAGTACGTAAATTGTGTGTTTTTCTGCTTGGTGCCGGCGTGGGATGTGGATGTAAAAGTGCGGTAGATGTGGATGGATAATTGTACCGCTGGGGTCTTCTTTTTATCCAGAACATCGGTGAGTTTTATCCATTTATTAAATCGATGTCTTTCTTTTTGCCATTGACGACGACGACGACGCCATTGCGAAAAAAACATAGAATACTTCGCCGATCATAGCAAATTTTATTTAATTTCATCTTTTTTAATAATGAATTTCCGCAAACTAACTCTTGAATCAATAATCTACTTTAACAGTATCAAATTTCATACCCCACCGCCCGCGCATTTATTTTAAAAAGGGGTACAAAATTTTTCCTTCAATAATTAATATATAGATATAACTGCTAACTATAAATTTGAGATATACATGAATGTAAAATGTATGTTTTTATCTTTAAGACAGGGATGATAGCCTAATAAAATTGAAAAATCAGAACTATTCTAGTATATTTTCTCATATCTGTGATAATACTTCATACGAGAAGGTGCATGCACCCACACATGCTCAGTATCGTCTATTCGGTCTAGGAACAGCACATTTTGAAATCCATAAAGTAGTCATGCTTTTACATATTTTCGCTTTTTTAATATATTATCCTAAAAAATCTTAAGACGATAAACAAGCTGTCCCGAAACTTAACGTTAAATGGGTGGCTACAGCGTAGGATATATCAATTCTGATAAAAATAAAAAAGGCCAGGTTACTTAGTTAAAGAAAAATAAGAATGTTTTTGATAGTAGATGGTTTATTTTAAGGATTACTTTTTTTTTGTTTTTTTTTATGTATCTACGTTATTGGTTGCATTCATAAATTCAATAAATAATATGATCACTTAATTAAAAATAATAAAGTTTATTGGAGTCATATTCAAAACATTCGTTGGTTTCAAATTGGCGATAGGCTTGCCACCTATAACAATATTGTGGGACTAAGTGTCTTTTACTAAACATGAGTGCGCTGGTTGTACCATGTACAGCTCTGCCCACATCTTCTAGGATACTGGCGTGAAGATAAAATCGTTCGTTCGGTTTAATCTGATTTCCGACAAGGGAACCGGGCGTAATTGTATATTTTGCATATCTCGCTAGACTTTAAGTGTGATTAAAATTACAAGCACAATAATGATTTTTTTTTTTTTTAATATTATAAGATAGCAAACAAGCAGATGGGTCTCCTGATGGAAAGAGTCAACCATCGCCTATAGACACCAAAGATGTTAATGGTGCGTTGCTATCTTGTGGCGAGGTCTAATGCCACATGCATAAGTTTACCGGCTACCTTACCCTCCAAACCGGAACACGACAGCAACAAGCACTGACGCTATTGCGGCAGGAATAGATAAGGCGGTGGTACCAGACCCGGGCGAGACAATGCAGAACTCTACTACCACCTAGTAACCACGATGTTAGTGACTCGTTAGCCAATAGGATGCCAATAAAATGTTATTAAAAAGGTTTGCTATACACATATTTCACCCGTCTCTCTTTTTCTTTCATCTCTCTCTCTCTCTCTCAAACATGTAACCACATTACAGATATTATTATATGAGTATAACGTACGATAGTCGTGACAACTTTTCGTAAGAATTTTTTTTATATAACGTACGATAGTCGTGCGGTTAAAGTGTCAGTCGGCCATTTTTCCCGTATAGCTCCCATCCACTAAACACGAGAACACGATTCAGTGAGCTCCAATTTACAAGCAAAATATAATGGTCATATTGAAATACAAAAATTATCGTTAGAATTTAGAAACAATTTAGTCCAAAACCACGCCATTCTCGTCTCTGCGATCGGTCGCACACATGCACACCCCCACATAGGCTCTCACCTGTGTGCGGTCTCGTCTTGAGAATAATATATTTTTGTTGCTTTTATATATTTTTTACTTTTATTTTATATTTCTCATGTATATATGTGCAGTATATTTTTTCCTCTTTCGTTGAAGGCTTTTCTTTGGTAACGGGCTTTTTGAAGTTTGAAATTTTTAATTGAATTCTAAATTTGGTTTTGAAATTGGATTGAGTCATTGCCTATATTCTTGTCATACAAAGATTATAAAAGAAATTTCTTCGAAGTACGTTTGGGTTTGACCTAGCATATTTGATTTAACCTTATTGAAGAGGAATTTTATACTTCACTCTGTTTTATTGTTTTAGTAGCATAGCAAATAAGATAGCTCTCGTAATGAAATGAGCCAACCATCGCTAATAGACAAAAAAAGACTTTTTTTTATGGAAGAAGAAGCAAACGGACATGAGGTTCACCTGATGATCTATCGCCCTTAGACAGCTACACTAAAGGTCTTTCAGTTCGACGCGCCATTTTTTCCTCGTTTAGAAAAACTGACAATAATTGGTTCCATATATGAGTAGTGTGAGGAATAAGTGCCTCGAGAATTGCACAGTTTTGAATTTCCAGACATGTAAATGGTAAGCATAGCACTGATTTTTTATCATGTCGGGTAATAAAATTCAGCGACAGGGATTATCCAAACGGTATCTCTGAACACTCGTCATGCAGGAGAAGATGCAAAGCGAAATATATCTTTAAGTAGGCACCAGAAAATAAAGTCGATGAGCTGATAGTTATGTTATCAATGATTAAAGCCACTCTACACTGAATGTGATCAAAAGTAAGCTAGTACCACAGAATAATACATATATTCTGTGCTAGTTATGAGGAGTAACCGTCAACAAATATGAACAGTACTCAAAATGTAGCTTGATTTGCGCCTTATAAATAAGTAGACGATGGGATAGTCTGTCTAGCTCTGCTGAGCCCACCAAACGTTTTGAAGCCTATTTAGCCTTACATTTCAAGTGACCATGTAAGTAAATGTCACTCGATATATCAACTCTAAAGATTCTAATATAAGCTGAGTCTAACTGGTGAGTATTTTATAAACGAGAAGATACGACAAAAATGATTTTTAGTGATAAACACGCAAACTTGAGCCTTCTTCGGATTAAGTCGGATTAAATTAAAACAAACGCAATCCAAAGCTATGAAAATTTATGCCTCAACTGTGACACAAGTTAAATAACTTGAGATTTTTTTGGTTTTTGCAAAGTTCTCAAAATCTCCTGTGGGCCAAATCGATTCATATTTTCAAGAAGTCTAAGTTGAGCGGAATCCAATCGAATGCCATCAACCGCGTTTCGATCGGCCATCCGTTCAAAAGTTATGAGATTTTTCTTTTTCCCCGTGTTGGTTCCGGGCTCCTTTGAAGAATAGACCAACTGCTGTTCTGCCAGGCAGATCGTAAAAAGTGACCGATATATGCTATACGAGTCACTAACATCGTGACTACTAGGTGGTAAAGTTCTGCATTTTCTCGCCGGGGTCTGGTATCACCGTCTTATCTACTCTTGCCGCAATAGCGTCATTGCTTGTCGCTGTAGTGTTCCGGTTTGGAGGGTAAGGTAGCCGGTAAACTTATGCATGTGGCATTAGACCTCGCCACTAGATAGAAACGCACTATTAACATCTTTGGTGTCTATAAGCGATGGTTGACTCTTTCCATCAGAAAACCCATCTGCTTGTTTGCTATCTTTTGATATAAAAAAGGTGTTTGCATACACACACATACACACACACATACACACACACATACAGACATTCTGACGTCATCGTGAAAATAGTCGGAAAAGGTTCCTAGGACCTCAAAACATGGAGATCTAGTGAAAACTCGATTTTGTAAATCGGGGTAAAATCAGTAACTTCCTTATCTACATACGTAGCGGGAAGTTAAAAATACAGCCTATAATTTTACTCGCTGATAATATACATAGCTTTCTATTTGGTAAAAAAAATTTCAAAATCGGTATAGTTCTTTAGGCGTAAAAGCGGAACACATCCATACTAATATTATAAATGCGAAAGTCTGTCTGTCTGTCTGTCTGTTACGCTTTCAAGGCTAAACCGCTAGACCGATTTTCATGAAATTTGGCATGGATGTAGTTGAAGATCCGGGGTCAAACATAGGCTAATTTTTTTTCAAAAATCAGTCCCTGGAGGGCTGAAATAGGGGATGAAATTTTTATTAAAAGCTATCTGGACGACTTACTAATATACTCGCAGGCGAAGCTGCGTGGGTCAGCTAGTAAACAAATAAACTCACTTTTGTATTTATAATATTAGTAAATAGTTTTCATTTTTGGCTAACAAGGCGTTGAGTCATAAATAACAGCATTACGATTCCTTTTTTATTGCTGTCTGAAGTCGCAAAACTAACGTTTTTGTGTTAATTTAATCTATAGAACCAATTATAATCGCACTTTTGTATATTTTTTGTGTCACGGAAATTTGTATTCTCTTTTTCAAATTTAGAATTCGTCAAAGGAAAAGAATTCGTGATATTTTTAATAGAAATTTTAATTGGAAGTAATTTGGTGTAATTTTTTTTTATAACCATCCACAAAAAGGTCTATTAAATTAGTTTTAGGTTAGAAATTAGTTTTCGCTTCGTAGTAGTTACAGTATTGCGTTTTTCTGTTAGTAGATAATTTATATTTTAGACTTTTTTATATCTATGACGATATTTTTAAAACATATTATTTAAAACATATAATATATATATATATATATATATATATATATATATATATATATATATATATATATATATATATATATATATATATATATATATATATATATATATATATATATATATATATGTTTTAAATAATATGTTTTAAAAATATCGTCATAGATATAAAAAAGTCTAAAATATAAATTATCTACTAACAGAAAAACGCAATACTGTAACTACTACGAAGCGAAAACTAATTTCTAACCTAAAACTAATTTAATAGACCTTTTTGTGGATGGTTATAAAAAAAAATTACACCAAATTACTTCCAATTAAAATTATATATATATATATATATATATATATATATATATATATATATATATATATATATATATATATATATATATATATATATATATATATATATATATATATATATATATTTGTGGCACCTAGTATCTTCGGCTAATCGTGGGTGCACTTGTTGTACCTCTGCCTACTCCTTCAGGGATATGGGCGTGAAGATATATATGTAGCATTGACCTGTTCCGTTTTCGAGAATGGGATAGCCAGTAGTAGACTATGTGAGTGCGCCCGCCGCATTGATAGCAACGCACCATTATCTTTGATGTCTATAGACGATGGGTTCTCTCGCCATTAGAGGTCTGTCTGCTTGTTTGCTATTTAATGATATAAAAAAACAATAATTTAAATACAGTATCTACAAGAACTATGGAACTAAATACGACTATTAGTCCTGATCTCTGGATTCTATCATCGGAACGGAACTTTAAACGCCCAAGTTATGCATGCAGCATTGCTATCTCATCACCTGAATAGCACCGCACCAATAATATTTTTGGTGTCTATAGGCGATAGTTCCTTTTTTCATCGAGTGAGCCACCTGCTTGTTTGGTATCTACTAAAAATCTTCTCACACTAGTAACTAGGTTTTTTTTTATACAATAAGATAGCAAACAAGCAGATGAGTCTCTTGATGGAAAGAGTTAATCATTGCCTATAGACACCAAAGACGTTAATGGTGCTTTGCTATCTTGTGGCGAAGTCAAATGCCACATGCATAAGTTTACCGGGTACTTTACTCTCCAAACCAGAACACCGCAGCGACAAGCAGAGTGGTGTGAAGCAATTTAGCCTTCCCCGTGTTGGTCCCTGGCTCCTTTGAAGAATAAGTCAACTGCCGTTCTGCCAGGCAGGTCGTAAAAGGCGAACGAGATGCGCGTCACTACCATCGTGACTACTAGGTGGTAGAGTTCTGCATTGGCTCGACCGAGTCTGATACCACCTCCTTACCTATTCCTGCCGCAATAGCTTCAGTGCTAGTCACTGTTGTGTTCCGATTTGGAGGATAAGGTAGTCGGTAATCTTATGCATGTGGCATTAGACCTCGCCACAAGAAAGCAATGCACCATTAGCATCTTTGGTGTCTATGGGCGATGGTTGACTCTTTCCATCAGGAGACTCATTTGCTTGTTTGCTATCTTATGATATAAAAAATCACTGATGCTATTGCGGAAGGTGTAGGTAGGTGGTGGTACCAGACCCGGACGAGACAATGCAGAACTCTACCACTTAGTAACAGGTATTCATATTATTCTTTATTTTTTCTGACTATTCTTTCTCCACCTATAACTAAATATTCTACCTATTCGCCTATAACTAAACTACTCCCTATAACTAAGTAAATAAATATTAATATTATACGGAGAGTACGGAATATTGACTAATTAAACATTAAATTTTTATTAGTTAAAATATTTAGTTGTTATTAGTTAAAATATTTAGTTAAAATTTGTAGTTAAAATAAAGTACAAGGTCATCATAACCTAATTTTAACTAACATCATTACATTTTTCTCTATCTCTAGAAATCTGTTATTCAAACTATAACGATCTTTTCTAACCGACATCCCAAAAGGAGGAGTTTATTAATCCAGTTGTTTTTTTATGTTTGATGTCAGAATTCGGTCATTTATGAACCGATTTTAATAATTATTTTTTTATTTGAAAGAATATACTTTTCGTATAGTTTTATTTAAATTTTGTGAAGATCTGAAGCTGGATTCCGAAGTTACAGGAAATAAAAAGTCGTTTATTGCAGTTATACTATTTAAATTTTTTTCTACACTAATATCTTCTATACATATTGTAATACAAAGTTTCCGCCACGTACAAAAACCACTGAACGGATTTTCATGCAGTTTTCACCAATGAATAGAGAAATTCATGAGAAAGGTTTAAATATACAATTTGTCAAGGTTTTTTTGTATATTACCCGTTCGAAACCGGAGCGGGTCTCTAGTTGTAAATAAGAAATATTTGATTATTTGAATGTTAGTGATGGATAAATCCAAGAACTACTTAACTGATTTTATTAATTCTTTCACCTGTAGAAACCTAGATTATTCCGAACACATACTGGTTTTTTATCCGACTAAGCGAAGGTTCCTCAAACTAATATCTCAATGTACCCCCGTCAGTTTTTATAGACAACAGCAAATAGAAATATTATTTAAATGGTAAAGAAATACAGATGTAAAATAAAATCTATATTATTATTCAATTAATATTTGAGAATTGAGGTTCTTTTGGCGTAAATTACTTTTTCTCTCAACATAACGGAAGGTAAACTGTGAGAAAATATTTAATAGCATTAAGTTACGCCTTTGCACCATTTTTGTGCAATAAATAATTTAAATAAATAAATGAATCGAGGCAATATTAAGAGCAATTTTGCTTCAAATATATAAACAGCATATAATTAATCGATTAAAGCTCAATTGAGTGCAATGATTCAATTCTGATTTCTCATCTGCTAAATAAACTAAGCAGCAATTTTTACTCTTACTCTTACAATTGTTTATCACACTCCGAGAGGTATACGTACCCCACTTTGAGAAACCCTGAACTAAGCAACAGGAAGTAAGGTTATTGGGTCACACGAACGGGCAAAAACTAGTTTAATATAAATCTTTTTAGGCCAAGCTTTCTTACAAGATGAGTAGAATGAACAAATGACTACAGCAGAATTCACCCACGATTAACCTAAGATACGAATGTGGATTGTAAAGTATTCGGCCTAACCAAGAAAATAAACACATATGAATGAATGAATGAATGATAACTCTTTATTGTGCACATAATTACATAAAAATACATGATTAGTACAAGAAAGTGCACAAAGGCGGTCTTATCGCCAAAGAGCGATCTATACCAGAAAACCTTTGTTGACAAGAACAACATTTTAAGGTAGAGAAGGATATCCGTAAAATGTACGTGTAATGTACTAAGCTTACAATATAAATCCGTTATATTTTTATTTTTCTACATAACCACCATCAAGTTCGATGCACTTTTGCCATCTCCCATTCAAAGCATTTAGACCGTTGAAAAAAAATGATTCTTCCTTAGAGTCAAAAAAGGCGAATGCGGTAATAGCTCAAGGCCACAATTGTGGATTTCAGCCATTGATTGCACAGACGTGTGAACACGGTGTGTTATCTTGATGAAACAGGATTTTTCTTCTCAACATTCCTGGACGTCTTTCTTTTATTTCCTCTTGTAAACGACGTAGTGAGACACAGTAGTAATCAGAGTTTTTAGTCTGACCACTTTCAAGATAATCAATCATAATCACACCCTTCGAGTCCCAGAATACTGAAGCCATTACCTTATTTGCCAACAAAAGCGCCTTAGCCTTTTTTGGGGGGTGGTGAACCAGGTCTTCTCCATTGTTTTGATTGTTGTTTTGTTTCTGACGTACAGTAATGAACCCATGTTTCGTCAATTGTAACAAAACGATTCAAAAAATCATCTGCATCGGCTTCAAATAACTCCAAACAATCACGTGAAATAGTCAATCGCGTCCTTTTTTGTTCAACTGAAAGCAGTCGCAGAACCCACCTCGCCGGCATTTTGTGGAAACCCAATTCGTTGACTATTATATTTTGAGTTCGTTCATAAGAGATGCCTATAATCTCGGCTATCTCGCTAATTTTTAACCTGTGGTCTCCCATAATTAAATCAAGTACTTTTTTAATATGTTTAATATGTCAGTAGTGAATTCTGCTATCCATTTTTTGACGTATGAATAAGACAGCAGAATCCCTTAATGTACTGACTATATCATCATGGATGGCTTTCGGTGATAGCCCCTTCTTATGGAGGTACTTAATGACGGCACGCTGCTCGATTCGCTCCATTTGCAGAAAGTATGTCTGATGGCATTGTTAAAAAACTTAAAAAACACAACAAATTATTGCATACGTTTCGAACTTCACACAATTAACTACTCTGAACTGAACTAAATAATGTGGGTAGATTTGATTTTTAGAATTGAATGGATGTGTGTTAGGCCGAGTACTTTTCAATCCACCCTCGTACTTATTCCTACAATGTATTAGGTGGCAAGCCTATCGTCAACCGGGTACTTACTTGGTCTCAAGCTACATTGTTTTTGACAGAAAACTGAAAAAAAAATTGTTGAATTGCCCGGCCCGGGAATCTTGTGGTAAATATTTATTCTAATACAATTTTAATCAATGGTAAAATATTTAATAAACTGCCCAATATAATAAAGGAAATTTAAGAATTGCAGTTGTTTAAGAAACATTTATTTAAATTATATGCGAAAAATATTATTACAGTACCATTGACTAATTGAAGCATAAAACTAAATAATGACAATGACAAAAATATTATTATAATACGAATTGGTAGAACATAATTTTTATTTCATTTTGACATTTTTTCAAAAATAAACATTTTTGTAATCTCTTGACATTAAATACAATTTTTTTTCAATACTATTTATTTAAAATTTGTTACTGTCTACTTTTTAATAATTTATTTAGGTATAAATGTAAAAAATATGAGTTTTTCTTAAATAGTATATAACAATAATCTGAAGTCATAAATTTGCATGCCATTTATCTGGCAAAATAGGTTTAAGCACATCGATATATGTACAAAATCTTTTCCAACCTTATTTTGTGCAAATAAAGAATTTGAATTTGAATTTGAATACCGACACCGGACCACAAGACTACAGAAGCGACTTGATCTCTATATATCCAATAAAATAAAATAAAATAAAATAAAAAAACGTTATATTACATCTCTGTCACGCGGATTACAACGCACCATCACAGTCTTTGCTGTCTGTAGGCAATGATTATCTTTTCAATAAGGAGAGCAGAAGAGAGATTTACTATCATGTGACATGAAAAAATCACAGCACACCGGTTTTCTGGGGTGGCAAATAAACAGTCTAGTTGACTGGCCAACTGTTACGAATTCTTTTTTAGAAAGCTATATTATATAGGAGTGATATAAGTTACCCATATATAAGTGTCCCAGTGGCTGTTGGTTCAGGTACCTTTGAATAATAAATTAACTGCCGTTCTACCAGGCAGGTCGTAAAAGGTGATCGATTGGCCAAACGTGTCACTACCATGATGACTTTTAGGTGATGTCCTCTAGATAGTCGGTAGGTAACTAGGTACGTCTCGCCCGGGTATTAGGTACCACCGCCTTACCTATTATTGCCGCAATAGCGTCAATATTTGCCAGAGTCATGTTTCGGTTTATGGGGTAAGGTAGCCGATGAACTTATGCATGTGGCATTGCCATCCCCGCCACATTAACATCTTTGGTGTCTATTGGTGATGGATTCTCTTTCCTTCAAGAGAGTCATCTACTTGTTTGTTTTTAATGATGTAAAAAATATATACAATAAGCTATGATAATACTTTTTTACCCGACTAAGAAAAGGACAGTAATAAGTTTTGGTAACGCGAACGAATTTGCGATTATTGCTAGTTATGACAGAATAAGAATGGGCTATTTAATGTGCTCTCCGAAGTTAGTAAAGATGTTAATACACCAGGTACTGACTTTTGAATGCTACGAAATTTACCATATTTGTATGAGCTTCCTTTGAAGAGTAGAAAATCTGCCATTCTGCCAGGCAGTTTGTAAAAGATAAATGATTGGTTAAACGAAATCATCCTGACAACTAGATGAAAATTGGCATAAAATATTGATCAGGAATAATATAATTTACTTTTTTTTATATCATAAGATATCAAATAAGCAGATGGCTCTTCTGATGGGAAGAAACAACCATCGCCTAGACACACCAAAAGTGTGTATGGTGCGTTTTTACTGCATACCTCACCCTCCAAACCGGAACACGACAGTGACAAGCGCTGACGCTATTGCGACAGGAATAGTTAAGGCGATAGTACAAGACCCGGGCGAGACAATGCAAAACTAAAACTCTACCACCTAGTACTCACAATGGTAGTGACAGCCAATCGTTCGCCTCTTACGAACTGCCTGGCTGAACGGCAGATGATCTTTTCTTCAAAGGAGCTTGGACCAATACAATATTCCTAATCCATATTTTATTCCAATCTACTAGTGAAAGAACTTTCAAAATCAGTATAGTAGTCTCAGAGATTACTTTCAGAGGTCACACAAGCTGACAAACTCGCAAACTTTAATATATCTATATTAATTAATTATTAATTTTAATTAATTAATTAACAATTAATTAATTAATATTAATATTAATTAATAATATTATAAATGCGAAAGTTTAGATGTTTGGATGGATGTTTGTTACTCAATCACGCAAAAACTACTGAACGGATTTGAATGAAATTTGGCACATAGATAGGTGATGACCTGGAATAGCATATACTACTATTTTTTATTCCGAAAAAAGATGGTGATCCCGCGGGATTCACAAAAAAATGCAGCGGGCTGCACGCTGCAGCTAGTACGTTATATAATGAAGGATTAATGAATATATAATAAACAAAAATAAATATAAACATAGTATATTTTATCGAAAATACATCGGAAGCCATTTTATTCCTTTTATATTTCCCAACTCACGTCATACCTTTTTACTTTAATAATAAAAAAACCTTTAAAAAATAAAGAAAAACCATAAAAGCTGCCGTCTAGCGATGCGTTATCATTTTTATATGTTCCCTCCTCAACCCTTTTACCCCCTACACCCCAATGCAAGCTCACACACACATGAACAAAACATCTATAAATGGGTTAAAGAAAAATGTGTCTACCTGAAAACGTACGATGCATGTTTTTTTTATTCTTCTTGCGTTTTCTTTCCATCCGCGATTCTCATATCGCCGATATAAAACTGAAAAATACATTTACGCCTATCAATTGAAAAAAAACTCTAAAACAAAACTACAGAGTTGAAAATCTAATGAAACATCATAAAAAACAGAACACTCATACACGAAAAATTCATCGTACACACGGAACCGCGCCGTTTAGAAAAAAAATAAAGCACACATATATAAATTGCATGCAGTTCGAAAGGGATGCACTCAGAGTCATAAAACACACACACATCGATTCGAAGGCTGCACACAGTGGCGGCATGCCTCAAGTCTGGATACACAGACACGTATGAAGCTATCCGAAGCCCACACACATGCACGTTCCAAGAAAACCTTTCATGTGTTGTGAAAATGCTTTTCCTTGCAGCAATCTCTCGGGAAGAGTTTCATAGCGAATACCTCGCGGTAAAGACATCTAGACGTTCTCTTAAGTTCCAAATTTAAAATTATAAAAAACAAAATTACTCTATAATCGATCGGCCATGGCCGTTCGGTATTCAAAAACATTCTTCACCCGTTTCGCGGCCTAAAAAGCGCATTCGAAATATAAAAAACAAAAGTTTTTTTTTTTAAGAATCCGGTGCTGACAATTCGCGCCCAAAACGCGTAGTGATTGACCGTGAACGTAGCTTAATTTGTAATTGAAAGTTTTTGGTTCAAGTTAATGGTTCAAAAGACACGTGGTTGCGTAGTGATGTAAATGTGTACGTTAATGAGTGTGTAGGTGTGTGCGGCGGTTCGTGTAGTTGCCCGTAAGATAACGATAATCAAGCGTCAACGTGAAAATAAAAACATATTGAATTTAGAACTTACTCTTTTTTATTTAAATTTTTAATTCGAATTAATAATGGATGTTTAAAATATTTGTCACTGGATATTACTATTACGAATATTTCATAAATGTTTAAATTTATTTATCAAATATTGTATTAGTTATTATTGTTATATATCTACACATTTTTGAATTGTTCGTTTATATAAGCTCGAGACTGAACACATTATGTCGATCTTGTATTAAGGTTGACCGAATTTTAAAAAAGTGAAACTAATTGACTAAAGTACCTACCAGAAATATATGTGTTTTAAATGTATAGTAAGGTATAAATTCAAGTGCATTAGCTACACATTTTATTAGAAAAAAATTGTATTTGTGTATGTTTTTTTTCAACTGATTTCCAATAGGAGGTTATTAATTCCGCTGTATGTATTTTTATGTATTTTCTTTACCTTAGAATTCAGTCATTTACGAACCAATTTTGAAAATAATTTTTTTGCTTGCAAGGAAAAACTCCTCTTATGGTCCCATTTTAATTTTGTGAATATCTGATGCAGGGTTCCGGATAGGTATACAGGAAATAAGAAGTCAGTTTCTGCATTATTACTTCGTAAAAAAATTTAATGTTTGTTACCGTAAAACTAGATTATTAATTAACCGATTCGGAAAAAAGTATCTTCACGCCCATATCCCCGAAGTTGTAGGCAGAGGTACAACAAGTGCACCCACGATTAGCCGAAGATACTTGGTCCCACAAATGTGATAGGTGGCAAGCCTATCGCCAGCCGGGCACTTTCCAATCCCGGGCAACTTTGTGTTTTTAAGAAAACTGAAAAAACGCTTTTTTTATTTAGGGAATCGAACCCGGGACCTCAAGTGGTCAACGCCAACGCTGGGCCACTAGACCACAGAGGCAATACCGATTCGAAAAATTATTTTATTAATAATGGGAGGACTGATTTTCTATTTTGTTCCATATAATCTCAGTGAACATTTGATCGATGGTGATTTAAATTCGGTTTCGGTTCAAAAAACAATTGAACCGGTTTTAAATGTTCTATTACTATTATGTACTACCCTATCTTAGCGTAACATAGGCTACTTTTTATCTGATTAAGCATAAGGAAGTGATGTTTTTAAGTCATACGAAAGCAGTCGCGGTTATCAATTAGTTATCTATATATATAAAATCAATCCCTATTTTCCTTGGTCACGACATCACGACTGAATGGCTGAACCAATTTAGGTAATTTTTTTTTATTGTGTTCGTAATTGTAAGGAGAAGGTTCATATAAAAGAAAATATTAAGAAAATTGCGCGGAAAATTAACCACCATATAAAGTTTAATGCCATTTTGGCTGCGTGGAAGGACAATCCCGTAGACTTATATAAATTACGTGTCACGTTGGTTATCCGCTATGGATTCCTAATATGAATGGCAAAACGACGTTTGCCGGGTCAGCTAGTTTATTATATTTATCTAATGATAACGGATATCTTCAAGTACCAACATTGGAAAATGCAAAATATTTTTATTGTTTTGTATGAATAACATCTAAGGTACGTGATGTTAATACATTACCAAAAGAATTCGAGCTGCTAATAAAATTCCAATTTCGGAGGAATCTGCCAAAACCCTTCATGTAACTTTTCCCCGACCGAGGGTCGAATCTGGAGCCTGATATTCTATAACTACTAGATGAAGTCTAAAAATCGCCACCCTTAAGGTAGAAGATTTCAAATCGATTGAATCTATTTTTATTTATGTTAAGCAATATTTCCTTATGTGTTAAGTACGGTCAGTTCTGGTAACACCGCCTGGCCTAGTCCCGCCGCAATAGCGTCAGTCTGTCTGTCGTATTCCGGTTTGGAAGGTAATGTAGCCAATAAACTTATGCATGTGGCATTAACACCTCGAAACACGGATAGGAACACATTATTAACATCTTTGGTGTATAAAAGTGATGGTTGTCTCTTTCCATCAGGAGAAATATCTGCTTATGTGCTATCTTATGAAATGACATCGTCTGATTTTATCATACCATTTTTATTTGTAAGGAGACACTTGAGGAGTCATTGAGTCCACACTCACCATCATAATTTAGTTTTTTTTATATCATAAGATAGCAAACAAGCAGATGGGTCTCCTGATGGAAAGAATCAACTATCGCCTATAAACACCAAAGGTGTTAATGGTGCGTTGCTACCTTGTGGCAAGGTCTAATGCCACATGCATAAGTTTATCGGCTACCTTACTCTCCTAACCGGAACACGACAGTGACCAGCACTAACGCTATTGCGGCAGGAATAGGTAAGGCGGTGGTACCAGACCCGTCGAGCCGATGCAGAACTCTACCACCCAGTAGTCACGATCTTAGTGACGCGCAACTCGGTCGCCTTTTACGACCTGCCTGGCAGAACGGCAGTTGGCCTATTTTTCAAAGGAGCCCGGGACCAACACGGGGAGAACCCGGGACCAACACGGGGAAGCCTGGGACTAACACGGAGTTTATACATTCCCTTCCGGTAGTGGAACCTAGAGATATAAGATTAGTACTTAGTTTCTCGATTCTTATAGGTACTGTATTTATATTATTAGATTTGATTGGATGGCAAGCAAGCAGACGAGCCTCCTGACGGTAAGATAACTCATTGCCTATACACACCAAAGATGTTAATCTTTAGGTTGGAATGGTAATTCCCCATGCATAAGTCTACTGGTTATCCCGTCCTTCAAACTGAAAAACGTCAATGTTGCAGCAGGAATAGGTAAGGCAGTGGTATCAAATACCCGGGTGAAACGTTGCGAAACTCTGCCACGTCTCACGTCTCAGTCACGATAGTAATGACACGAATAGCCAATCGGTCGCTTTTTATGACCTGCTTGGCCGAACGACAGTTGGTCTATTCTTTAAAGGGAGCACGGGACCACACAGGGTAAGAGCGTTCTAAATTCGAGATAAACCTTGAAAATCCTTATTGGTCTTTTATATCCTTATATATCCTTGTTGGTCTATTCTTCAAAGGAGCCTGGACTAACATGAGGAACTGATGCTGGATATAATTCGCTACTTTATTTGCGTGCCCAAATTAATTACTACCTTTTGCTTATTCGGGTAATAAGAGTCTACTCCAGGATAATCTAGCTTTATTATTACAAATAAAAGAAGACTTTTTATAGCAGTGTGTGACTGAAATCCGTACTTTAGTTACGCTTTCCGTGGTATAAATAATGTTTTTTTACACCGAAAAGTGTGTCTAAAGTTGGGTTTTATATCATATCAAGTATAAAATAATATACGATATATGACTGAAGTTGTTTAATATCGCAGCGCTAGCATCCTCCCTGGGCCAAAATTTTAAAAGTATAAGTGATAGCTCAAAATATTATAAAAGATTCTGAAAGAACAGGAAATTTTAGTATCTAAATTATCTACTCTCGGAATTGTAGCTCTTATATTTACAATTTTTATTTAATGTTGAAAATCGACTTTCGCGCGGCAGTTTCGATATGCGCGCGCCGTCACTGTAATGAGCGTAGGTTTTAAATATTTTTTTATGCAATTAAATATTAATTCTAGAATTTTAAAAAAATGGCGTCGTCTAGAAACTTCAAAGAATAATATGATTTCGTGATAATAAAAGTTTTATCACCATTTTTCGAAAAGTTATTCAATTGTTAATTAATAGTTTTTTTACTGGTTTGTGTTGTCATAAATGGCAGTATAAAAGTTTAAATAATTAATCTATGAGTTTTTTGTTTCTTGGAGACCTTTTTAAAACGCTCTCAATAAGATGATGTCTTAAAAGTTTATAAAATATTTTATTTGATTAGTTATTAAGATAAGAATCGACAGATGTCGAGCATGAGACAGACCTCTCCGGCTAACGTTAAAATAGTTAAGGCGAGGCATTCGAACAAACGGGGAAAAACTGGTTTGCTAAATCACGTTTTTATGTCTTGATTGTTAAATAACAATTTTGCAAAAATTACACAACATACCTGAAGATATTATCTAAGGAATGTGCTAACTTATTACACGATAGAATGTACTTTACTCAATCACATAAAATTCCGAAAACAGGCTAAAATAATCTCTAAAACAAGTAGACAAACTACTTGTTTTAGAGATTTTTTTAGCCTGTTTTGTAATAATATTTCTAGTCTTCCACATGATTTTTATATGGTGATATTTAGTTTTAAATGCAAAAAAGAATGTGCTAAATGTTGGTGTTCAGCAGAAGTCCTATATTTATTTATCCGAAAATTAACACGTTTCCCAGCGATTTCAGAACATACCGCGCCACCCATTTCCTATAGAATTGACGCGCGTCAAAACACCTCGCCTTAATATTTATTAAAAAAAATAACAACATTTAAAAAAGATAAAAAATTAACATAATACAACTGCAGCAACCAACTTTTCATTTCTTGCATTTCCGGAGATCTTCACTAAATTAAAATGTCATCACACGGAAAGCATACCCCGCCAAAAAAAAGTTTCTAAATGAGTTCTAAGGAAACAAAAATTAAAATAACTTACAGCCCAATTGATAACCGAGGAGGTTATCAATTGGGCTGTAAGTATTTACTATGGGGAAACACTGGAAAAATTTCTAAAATAAAAGTCCCGGGGTTTTTACCCGCATAGTTCCCGTTCTTGTGGGATTTCCGGAATAAAAACTACCTAGGTATATCCTTACGGGTTTCAAACTATATTTGTACCAGATTTCATCCAAATCGGTTTAGTGGCTTAGGCGTGAAGAAAATACAGACAGACAAAGTTACTTTCGCATATATAATGTTATTTTATTTTCTATTTGGTGTCACTACTATGTTTCTCTGTTTTTAACCGATTTCCCTAAAAACCAGAGTTTTTTAACCGATTTCCCAAAAGACAGAAGTTAACAATTCGGCTGTATGTTTCTTTATCTTTATTTATCAGCTATTTTGAAAATTCCTTTCATTTAGTTGGATATATTTCACGTATAATTTTAATTTGTGCCATTATATAATAATATCTATATTATAATGCACATAAAATTAAAATTATTAGTATATATATATATATATATATATATATATATATATATATATATATATATATATATATATATATATACTTACGCGTCACTACCCTTCAATCTTTACAGTATTTCCTATATCCACTGGTTGCCTGGTAGAGATGGCAAAAATACGATAAGGCCGCCAGATTGTACATCATTAGAGTATATTAGAAAAACTGTAAATCCATGTGTTTTGTATGTTCTGATGTGCAATAAAGTATACTGTATTGTATAAGGAAGACCATCTATTTTTAAAACAGGGCTCATTCAGACCAACAAGGAATTTGTTGGTGTGCGAAGACTCCGACCAAGACTGTAAAACATTGGATTACAGTACCCATAAAAAATAATCCAACAATTATAATGAACAGCAATGATTAACAACATTCTGTTTATTTCGTCTACTTTGCAAGAGAATCGGTGAGATGTTAATTTCCGTCGAAAAGATTTCGTCTTGTGTAGTTAGTATTAAAACATTCCATTCAAACAAAATCATACATCTAATACTAAAAGGTATTCCGACAAGTTTCCGTCGCCATTACGGAATAGTATTTTGGTCGTATCTTTGAATTTCTTTTTGAACTTTTCACATTCAAACCATTTCATTCGCCATACGACAGAAATATGAGGGTAGCCGAAAATATTTTTACTCCGACCTACATTCGTGAATGCACCAATCGATTTTAATTTGACTGCCTTTATTTTAAAGCTTATGTAGACAGCCACGAAGTAAACTGAGTGAATGGCAGTTTTTGTTTCATACACGCTACTTTTATGTTGCTTATCTTTATATACTGGGTAATTATTTACTTTTAAGTTGCTTATTAGGTGACTAGCTGTGCCCGCGACTTCATCCGCGTGGAAAAATTTCGAAAAAAAGTAGCCCAAATTACTCCTTGTCACATCAGCTATCTGCCAGTGAAAGTCCGTCAAGTCCGTCCGTTCCAGAGATTAGCCGGAACAGACAGACAGACAAAAATTGTAAAAAATGTTAATTTGGTTTATGTACCGTGTATAAATCAATATGCATTCAGTAAAAAGTGGTTATTTTAACATTACAAACAGACACTCCAATTTTATTTATTTGTGTAGATGTGTAAATAGCAAATTTATGTGTAAGTAAAAAAAAATATTTATATGCAAAAGCTACTAGCATTACTAATAATTGTGAAAGTTTTCGATCTAACAATAGATTCACTCTAACAATGGTATTCAAAATAGACACATTACATGTTTATTTGTGAAAATTTCACAAAAGGTGAGCTTACCTCTTTAAAAGACTTCTTCCTGCAGCAACTCAAAAGAATGAGAGTGCATATAGAGTTGTAGAATATACAGTAGGTATTCAGATTATAAATTACTCGCGACTTCGTTCGCATGGTCCAAAAACATTACTTCCTTTTTCTCACTTGGTTAAAAGTAGCCTATGTCCTGCCCTATGAACTCCTCTATCTTTCAGTGAAAGTTTTATCAAAATCGGTCCAGCAATTCCAGAGATTGCTCCGTACAAATAAAATGATAGACAGGAATTTAAAAAAAAATAGCTATCAGTAACGTAAAAATATCAAACTGCACTTGAAAAAAAACATAAACTAGAACCCTTATACTTTCGCTATCTCCGTCCGTCCGTCCGCACAATTGCGGACGGACATAAGTATATCCGTGCGAAATTACAGCTTTCTGCTACTAAGTATCAGTGAGCTATTGAGCTCAGAAATCCTTAGTACTAGAAAGCTGTAATTTGGCACAAATATACATATTAGTTACATCGACAACATGGTAACATAAAATCTTGAAAAATATATTTTTTTCAGGGTAGCTCCCCTACATGTAAAGTGAAGATGTTAATCTTTTTCTACGTAACCCATACTGTGGGTTATCATTGAATAGATTTTTAAAAAATATTGTAGTTTTGAGAAAACAAGTTTTCGATGAAGGGACTCGTTTGTAAAATATTAAGCTTTTAAGTGCTAATTTTTGTTAAAGTCAAGTGTCCCTTCCCCCCCCCCCCTGCAGACTAAACGGATGGTTTTGGAGGTGGAAAAAAAAAAATAGTAATAGTAAATATAATAAAGTTAAAACTATCACGGCTTAGAAGTCTATACAAGTTTTTGAGTAATAGTCGACCAACTTATAAAATGTACTTAGAGAATTTTTTATAGGCAGTGAACCACCATAGGTTCAGGTGGATATATATTTGTCATTGACATGTTCATAGTATGAAACTATAAGAACCTCTTCTTAGTCCGCGTTATTGTGATGGGCAACTTCGGAACCCTACTATATAATATGTAGTCACGACCAAAAGGTCGTAATCGCCCTGGATTTCATGGCGCATCGAGCTCTGGCCATCATGAACTGCACCTTAGTGTAAAACAAGTAGCATGGTGCATCATCATCATGGAGTCAAAGACTTCTATGTACTAACCTACTAGACAAGGCATGCACCGTGCATGCCTTGTCTAGTAGGTTAGTACATAGAAGTCTTTGACTCCAACCTGATCCGTAAGAACGTTAAGCATAGTCGGATAAAAATTATATGACCTACTAGTTGTGCCCGCGACTTCGTCCGCGTGAAAAAAAATCTAAAACAAAGTAGCCTAAATTACTTTTTATAACCAAGATGAGGTTTAAAAGATACCCGCATAATCCCCGCTCCCGTGGGATTTCTGGATAAAAACTATCCTATGTCCTTTCTCGTTCAAATCGGTTCAGTGGTTTAGGCGTGAAGAAGAGGCAGACGGATAGACAGACAGAGTTACTTTCGCATTTATAATTTTAGTAGAGATGTAAGTCACACAATTAAAACAAATCTAATCGCCTTTTATACTTAAATCCATCAATTCGTTTAGGCTGATTTTACTGTCACGCTGACGGCACACTAATGGTCGACGCTGATACATGTAGCCTACGGCCGTCAGCGCTGAGCGGTCAGCGCGACTCAAAAACGCTACCTATGACTACATACATATTGACCCATCAGCACCGACCGCCAGCCAACGGTCAGCGTGACACTAAAATCAGCTTTAGACTATATAACGTGCCAAAGAAACATACATATCTACATGCAGTCGAAAAACATAACCCTCTTTTATCACAAAATCGGGTAAAAATGTTCCGATGAATCGAAAATCCTCTTGTTGGAAGCCAGTTTAAAACGTATCTTAACAAGTTTCCGTATCCATTATGAAATGTTATTGCCTTTATTGATAATTGAATTTCTTTTTGAACTTTTCACATTCGAATCGTTGCATTCGCTATACAATTATATGAGTGTTATCCGAAATATTTTTACTCTGACTTACATATTTTGTAAATGCTCTGATCGATTTCAATATTTCTGACTTTTTAATCTTTAAGATTTAAGCATTGATATAAAAAACCTAAGATACACAATCAGTGTCTGAAGAACGTCCTCTAAAAATAAGCACAATATTTTAAATTGTGCGCTCTTTTCAAATAGAATCGCGTTGGTCGTGATACTGTCAATTTTATTACTTTTCAAACATTGCTTTGTAAAAAAGAACTATAAATCTTGCGCATAAGGTTGGATATGCAAATATCCAATATCCATAACTACCTGTGTGAAATTAGCGACAGTTTTGAGTGTCAATTTTGTTCGGAACTGTGCATCTTGGATTTTTTATATCAATGGATGTAAGCCACAAAAAAAACTACGAGCAATTTTTATGTGACGTCGTTTTTATCACACGAGGTTTCGGGTTCGATTCCCGGGTCGGACAAATCAAAAATGTGTTTTTTCAGTTTTGTAATAAATGCAATGCTATTCGGGATTGGATAAGTGCGCGGTTGGCGATAAGCTAGACACCTATCACATTGTGGTACTAAAAGTGTATTCGGCTAGTCGTGGGTGCAATTTTTATATTTCTGCCTACCTATTCGGGGATATAGGCGTGAAGATACTTGAGGATATTTTATTCGAAGAACTGTTTAAACTAGTGCCTGCATCTAGGATTTGTCATCACAATCCACGCCTTCGGTTTCTTTCTTCTTGGTACTTGATTATCTTTGATTTTTCGATTTTGTTTATACGAACAAAACAATTTTAAGACTGTCTACCTTGTACAACTTTCCTAAGGAGATTCGATATGTATTTTTAATAAAAGATTATAGTAAGTTTTGAAAGCCTGCATTGCATTTACACCTAACTCTGACTATTAAGTAATAAAGTTCTGTAGCTTCGTTGATGATCGGGTTAATGTTACCGCCTCACCTATTTCTATCGCAATAATTTCAGTAACTCGTTCCAGTTTGAAGTGTAAATATATGCCTTTAGCATTAAAATGGAAAGTATAGAACTTTCCAGCGTTAGCACTTGGTGACATTCCATTATTGTTAAACAATTAAATTACTACTTTCACATTAATTTCACTTCACAACTTTATTTTTTGTATTTCACTCAATCTCAACTCACGTTAAATATAAGATGACATAAGATGGCTCTCCTGATGAAAAGAGGTAACCATTACCTGTAGGCACCTAAGACGTTTTTGGCGCGTTACTATTCATACGAAAGATTTTAATGCTAAACAAGATAGAATTACCACTTGTCCATTAATTTCACTTCACAACTTTATTTTTCGTATATCACTCAACCGGTTTCACTTTTGTAAAGTATCTTCAGGATGTAATATACTTAGTAAAGAGGATGCTTTAAAAAAGTAAACCGGTTGAGTGATATACCAAAAATAAAGTTGTGAAGTAAAATTAATGTACAAGTGGTAATTCATTGTGTTTAGCATTAAAACCTTTCTTACGTCTAGCAACGCGCCAAAAGCGTCTTAGATGCCTGCAGGCGATGGTTACCTCTTTTCATCAGGATTGCCATCTTATGTCATCATATTTGACATGAGTTGAGGTTCAGTGATATACCAAAAAAAATTGTGACGTGAAATTAATATACAAGTGGTAATTCAATTGTGTTTAGCATTAAAATCTTTCGTATGACTAGCAACGCGCCAAAAATGTCTTAGATGCCTACAGAAAATGGTTACCTCTCTTCATCAGGAGGGCCATCATATGACATCTTATATATTTTTACATGAAGAAAAAATTATGATTTTATCTTTTATATTATAAGATCGCACGCAAGCAGATGGTGTCCTGATGGAAAGGAAAACCATCGCCTAGACACCAAAGATGTTAATAGTGCGTTGCTATCCATGCGGCAGGATGCAATGCCCTATGCATGAGTCTAATGGCTACCTTTCTCTCCAAACTGAAACACGACGATAAATAAGCGATGTCGCTATTGCAGCAGAAATAAATAAGCTGTAAATATCATGTACCCGGACGAAATATTGAGGAATTCTGCTATCGAGTAATAACGATGGTAGTGGCATGTACAGTCAATTGTTTGCCTTTTACGAAATGCCAGGCAGAATGACAGATGGTCTATTCTTCAATAGGGCCCCGGATTGACCCAGGGTAAATTAAATTTCCTTAGACATTCGTTTAAAATGATGTAATTCATAGTTAAAAAACTTTATAGCTTACTCGTAACTCTTTTATACCATTTCCGACTCATAAAAGACACTAAGCGAAACAGCGGCGATTCTTACACAAAGTTAGCATTTTTGGGATAGTGCCCAAGTTATTGAATTAGAAACTTGGATTTTGGGTTAAACAAAAACTAGCACACAGATTTCATTTCGCATTTATTTCATTTGATTTTTACTTGAATTTTAATATTTATCTGGTATTTTTTTTGTTATCAAAAAGTGGTAATATTTAGATTAAACAAGTTATATTCGGCCACGGTTCTTTGTGGCTATTATCGTATGGAACCTTCGAAATCAAGAGAATATATAAATCTAATCTTTTGTTAAAGTGCAATGTTAGGTAATGAATAGGTTTTAAATCTATTTATTCACTATTTTCCGATTAATTTTTAAATACAAATATTGAAATGGGACACTAATGGCCAATTGTAATCCCCCGTGTTGGTCCCGGGCTCCTTTGAAGAATAGGCCAACTGCCGTTCTACCAGGTCGTAAAAGGCGACAGATTGGCTATACGAGTCACTTACATCGTGGCTACTAGGTGGTAGAGTTCTGCATTGTATCGCCCGGGTCTGGTACCATCGCCTTCCCTATTCCTGCCGCAATAGCGTCAGTGTTTGTCTCTATCGTGTTCCGGTTTGGAGGGTAAGGTAGCCGGTAAGCTTATGCATGTGGCATTAGATCTCGCTACTAGATAGCAACGCACCATTAACACCTTTGGTGTCTATAGGCGATGGTTGACTCTTTCCATCAGGAGACCCATCTGTTTGTTTGCTATCCTATGACATAAAAAAAACATTGTCTCAGCTTAGGATATTCCTAAAAAGTATGCTGCCCGATGCTGCCACATTCTCTTTATTTAAGACAAGAAGTGACAGCACACTATTTAGGATTATCCTAAGACAATGTTAGTGCAATTGGCTATATATATAATTTACATGTAGAGCTTTAGCTGTTATTTTCCTTTGATCAAATGATAATTTCCGTTTTGTTTAATTTCTTTTTTAAAACTTTACTATTTATCATCCTTTTTTCTTATTCAATTTAATTTGATGTAAGTAATAAAGTATCAATGAAGTAATTATACAGAATAATTAGTTTTTCATTTTATCAGGTATAATTTAATTATTATCTCTTGATGTTATTTATGTACATTATAATGTCATGCTACCTAACCGCCAGATGTTGTTTTATCCAGATATATTGTCACATTTTCTGCTAATTTTTAAATACAAGAATATCTTTAAGGTTGTATTCCCGAAAAGGTAGGCAGAAATACAAGTGCAATGTCACATTGTACACAAGCACAATGTGATAGGTGACAAGTCTATCGCCAGCTGGCCACTTATCCAATCTCGTACGACGATGTTTTTTATCAGAATACTGAAAAACAAATTTTTGAATTGCCCGACCGAGAATCGAATCCGGGACCTCATTATGGCCAACACGAACACCGAACCACTAAACCACACGATTAAACTAATTATAAAAATGAAATATATTTTATTACAAAAACCTCATTCGGACTATGACAAACACTTTATTTATCCAAATCAGTCCAGTGATTTTCAAATGCCTTGTCACGACATTTTATTTTTATTTATTTAAATTAAAATTGATAAACATTAAAAATCAACGTTTTATAATTAAAAAAAAAAACAAAATACCGCCAATAAACAATGAACGCGAAACGGGTGAAATGTTAAAATACCAACTAATAATTCAAAATGATAACAATTATATTTCTCTAGTTACGGTCCAGTCACCTCCTAACCCAACGATAGTTCCTATAAATACCTACTTAAATAACGAAGAAATATTTATTTTTAATTAAAAAATTATTACAATTAGTGTAAAGAGATATATTTCTAAAATAAGTGATAAATAGTGCCAACAATGTCAGTTACTCTTTCCAATTCTAACGTGTTCATGAAAAAACAAAATGAATTTCCTATGAAGAGAGAGTTTGAAGAATTCAACCCTGACGACAACAAAGATCAAAATGATAATAGCGCTTTTAGCGATGCAAATTCTGAATCAAGCGATCTAGAAAACTCTCCAAATGATGAAAGCGCTAATATAGCATTAGATTATTCAGAAAATGCTTTATCAATGCACCCTGTCGCTAATTTAATTAAAAAAGAATTCCTACCAGATCTAGACTTTACTAATCCTTTTAGAAACCAAAATTTCCCTTTCAAAGATGGATTTCAAAGTGCTCGTTCACCGTTTCTCCTTCCTACGCAACTTTATAAAAGTTTCTTGGCAACTCTGGGAAAGAGAAGAAGAAATGTCACAGATTGTTATTCTTTATATGCAAGAAACATGTTATATACAAATAATTTTGGATTGGAGACTTCGGACGATGAGAACAACGCAGATAGAATGACAGAATCACCTGATGAGGTAATTTTTGCATTACTATATTCTTTGAACTTATTGTAAAATAATTGCTGATTGATATGTAATTAGGGATTGTTCTTCGTCTTTGTAGTTATTGTATTATAATTTGTTTTGATTACTGTGATTTCTACATTATATATATTAATTTATTAACATCTGGTGTTGCTCAACGCTTCACATTTATGAAGGTCTCTAATGTTAATAAATTTAAATATAACTTAACTTACTAAAGGTACAATTTTTTTGAAATCTATAAATTCATCTATTATAAATATATGAACGTGTGCTTATATGATATTTATAGATATATGTATTTTTTCGTATTCGTATGTCATTAATTCATTCTTAATTCCTCAGACCAATTTTTATGATTTTTTATGTTCATTTAAGTATTTTCTTGTGCGGTTTAGATTCACAATAGGCTTGTTTCCTCATAGGATCTCAATCGGATATATCGTAGTTTCTAATGATTAATTACGATATGGCGATAACAAACAACTAAAATATTTACTTTAAAAGATAGAGATTAATAATGTTTTTGAGATATAACTTCGGCTAAAATAGACATTAAGTCTCGTGACAGTAAACGTAAATCTGGAACTGTTAATAATTTTCTATACTTTCCATCGTCGGGACTTGTTACTGTTTTATTAATTGTGTCTAATAGTAAATCCATTACCGTTAGACACAATTAACAATGCACTTGTACTTAAATTTCTGGATGTAATATACTTATACAATAATATACTTACCTGATCAGTTAAGTATATTAATACATCCTGAAGATATTTAAAAAAGTGAAACCGGTTGAGTAATATACCAAAAATATATTTTTTGTGAAGTGAAATTCAAGTACAAATGCATTGTTAATTGTGTCTAACTGGAAGTACTTCGTCACACCGTGGTTTAACGTTATACTGTTTTTTACATTTTCATAGAAACCACAGAGTATGTAATGAATGTATGGCCACGTCGTGATACCATTTAGACTCCATGATAGTCCAGAGCATTTTCACGGTAAATTTTGTATTTAAATTTTAAAACGTAATTCTTTTATTACAAATGCACGATATTAAAAAAGTTTTGTGGTATAACTATAGCCAATAAGGTAAAGTATTGAACAGTTTTACAAATTTAGTAAGCTAGCCTATTACATCCGATAGGCAAAACGACAATGTCTGGTGCTAGTCTAAAATACCAATTTAAATATTTCTTCTTAGTCTTTAGCCTTTCTCAACCGCCTTTTTTAGTTTATGTCATCTTTTACGATCTTGAACTTTTGTTTTTGCCAGTTTTGGATAGCGACATCCTCTTATTGGACTTTTTCGTCCTATAACTACTTCTTATATTTAATTTAGTACATTATTAGTAGAATTAATCAAAAATCTATACTTATTAGTCCTATTTACTCCTTTTTATTTATACATATCTTCCACTCTAGATCCCTTACGGAAAAGGCAGAAAGAATCGAGTCCTTTTGTCACGATCCTTGCAGATTTGTCTTGCTTTTTCCATATTTATTACTCTCTTTATACAAAAACTCCGGTTGCAAAGACTCTTGATACCACCTTCGGACAGTATTAAAACAATCTAATCACGATATATCTTCTTTGCTTTGCGTCTTGGTCTTTCCCGGTAGCTATATCCTTTTACATTCGCATTATAATATCTGTTTTGTTAACTTTCATCTACCACTTCTTCTACATTTTCGAACTAACGGAGCATGTTCTTCCTCACTTTTACACCGACACTTTCTTTCAAGCCTAACCTCTCCTCACTTCTACATTACGGACCCCGTCCGCGAGTATGTCAACTCATATTCTCCGAAGCGATGTTATCTCAATCACTTTGATGATGTTAGTAATGATAAATGATAACGTTTTAGTTAAGAAAAGTATACCAGTTTTTCAAAACTTATCATCACCAACAACTTTTTTAATTTAATTATTACTTTATCAATATAAATTTTATCATCATTGAAATTATTCATTTTTAAGCAAAATTATTTTATTTCAGATCATTTACTGGCATTAATATTATAGTTTTATGCTATTTAGTTTATCTACAATTTGATCATCCTCAATCGTATGATTACAGTCCAAAAACTTGAGAAATCAAATATTTAATTTTTATAATTTGGAGTAAAAAACTTTAAAACTACTAAGACTTTTTACTAGACATAAATTCAGCTTTAAATATTAAAACTCTCAGTACTAGATATAAAAACCTGAAAAAGCACTATTCATAAAATAACTTTATGAACAAAATAAATACAGATCTTGATCGTAAGATCTTTTATAATATTTTATACAAAGTTTTTCAAATTATCATTTGGAAGAAATACATTTAAATATTATTATAGTAACAAATTCAAAACATATTTCCATTGATATATAAAAACTCCTTATGATTTTAAGAAGCTCTGAAAGTTACAACTAATAAAAAAAATCAGTGTTTTCAATTAATTAAAATTCGGAAGGCTTATTACAACGAAAAATATCAGAAACTAACCGCGGTAAGATCCCGTCAATTTTTAATCACCAATAAATGTTTTGCCTTATCAATATTTTTAACTCAAAAATACATTAATGTCTTAATTCTCATTCATACACATTTCAATATGTTATTATTACGAGCATCGAGCAGTATGAATATTAACAGCTTGGTGTTATCGTAGATTATCATCTCAAGTGGAAAAGTGAAAATTCTTCGCTAATTTCAATAAGTCAACGTAACAGCAATAGCCTTACTGCTGGTCATATTGTAAAAGGCAAGAAGATGGAAAGAGACAACTATCGCCTATAGACTGATATATACAAAAAATTACAATGGTGCGTTGTTATCTATTTGGCAGAGTGTTATTGCCACACGAATAGCATCTGGGATATGGAGTTTATTAAATATATTTCTAATACTTATATTATATATGTATTTCTTTATATTAGTATCGTTGACGAACACCCATAACATAAGAAAATAAGTTACCTTGGAATTAGAACAATTTGCGTAATTTTTCCAGTGATATGTTATATAATTATATTATATTTACAGTCAGGCAGACAGCGGTTGCACGGCATTTCAATACTTTTAGTAACTCTTATTGCTATCCATGTGTAGGAGGTGGAAAGTCAAATGCATAAGTTAATAAATAGGTAAAATGGTGGTTATGGTACTAAATCTGGTTGAGACGCTGCAGAATAGACCATAGACCATCTGCTAGTATATAAAGATACTAAATATAAAGAAATACATATATAACAATATAAAGCATAACATTATTGACTTTTCTGTAACATTAATTTAATTATTATTAGATAAAATTAAGGATTTGTAGTATACTTTATACATAAATTTTATTTGGCTTATGAATAGTACTAATATTATCGATGATAAATATTTCTCATGTTCCTCGGATGATGACTTTTGTAGTGTTGGCAGTGATGGTTCTTCTGGGCAGTCGTTGCATGATGAAATTAATTCAATTTTTTCTACTTTTACTAGAAATGTTAATGTGGTGCATATTAACGCGCAAAGCATTCCAGCTCACTATACTGATCTTCTCACAACTTTCAGTGGTACACCCATCGACGTCATTTTGATCTCCGAATCTTTTCTTAAGCCTTCTCTTTCTTCATATCAATTCACTTTACCTGGTTATAAGCTGATTCGGAATGATAGAATTGGAAAAGGTGGGGGTGGCGTGGCTTTGTACCTTCGCTCGGAGCATTCCTTTAAAATTGTATCACTATCCCCAAATCCCTACAGCGCTTCTGCTGAATACATATTTATTGAAGTTACAGTTGGATACAGCAGAGTTCTATTGGCAGTGTTATACAGTCCTTCTCTACTCATTGATTATTTTTTCACTTTAGATAACTTACTTAATAATTTCAGCCCTCTTTACGAACACATTATCTTACTAGGAGATTTCAATACATGTCTCGTGAAGAATGACCATCGTAGTAATAAGCTACTCGATATCATTAGTTCTGTCAATCTTCATGTTCTTCCTCTTTCTCCGACTCACCATTTTCCAAATGCCAATCCTTCACTTTTAGATTTAATCATCGTTTCATGTCCTGACCGCGTTAGTATCCATGGTCAACTTCCTGCTTGTTTCTCCTACCATCACCTGATTTTTCTTTCATATAAACTCAAGACCGTAAAGAAGAGAATATATCTTATATGTGTTGCGTCGCTGTTACAAGAATATTGATTTGGAATTGTTGAAAAGTGATGTCAACTCAATTGACTGGTCCTCCGTGACTGAGTGCCTAGATGTCGATGGAAAAATTGACAAATTCAACAATATAATTCTAAAACTTTTTAATAAACATGCGCCGATAAGAAGAATCGGACTAAAACATGACCCAGCTCCTTGGATTAATATTGAAATCAAAAATTTCATGAGAAAGAGAGACAAGGCCAATCAGCACTATAGAAAGTTCCCTACAGCTGAAAATCTAGCCACTTATAAATTGTTGCGCAACCGATGTAATCAGTTGTGTCGTCGTGCTAAGCGCCGTTACATTCACGATACTATTGTGGCATCTGGTTCTGACTCAGGCAAGGTTTGGAACCTTTTAAGGTCCCTTGGCGTTGGCCGTGCAACTATTTCTGGTGAATGTAATGTCGATTTAAATGACCTTAATGCTCACTTTTCTACGCCACCGGTAATTCTGGACAACATTTCTAAGAGATCTACTATCGCAAGCTTAGCCTCCAGGGCGCTTCCGCTATGCCCAGAATTTAGTTTTACACCAGTCAATGAATTAGATGTCAAAAAGCATGTGCTTTCTATTTCGTCTGCAGCTATTGGTAGTGACGGTGTGTGCTCGCGTATGGTCCTTCCTATTCTTCCAGAACTTCTTCTTACACATATTTATAATTTTTCCTTTACATCGAATTCCTTTCTGACAGCCTGATAAATGGCTTATGTTATCCCACTTTCAAAAATTCCTAATGCCTCTTCTCCTACGCATTTTCGTCCTATTTCAATTCTATATATCTCTCCAAGGTAATTAGAACACATAGCTCACTCTCAGCTGAATGATTTTCTCAGAAGAAATTCTCTTCTTCACCCTCACCAGTCAGGCTTTCGGCCGGGACATAGCACCGTCACTGCTCTAATCCGAGTAACTGACGACATCCGTCAGGCCATTGATGACAAAAAGCTTACTATTCTTGTTCTTCTGGATTTTAGCAGTGCCTTTAATTCAGTAGACCTTGATGTGTTACTAAGAGTACTTGCTTCCCTTAATATTTCTACATCAGCTCTCGACTGCTTTAGATCTTATCTTCAAGGTCGATCGCAAAGTGTAATATCTGGTGAACTTAAATCTGACTGGATCGATTTATATGCCGGTGTGCCGCAAGGTGGAGTCCTTTCTCCACTTTTATTTTCATCATTTATTAACACTATTACTTCTATAATTAAATCAAATTTTCATCTTTATGCTGACGATCTCCAGCTCTATCGTCACTTTAGTATCGGAAATATAGCGGAAGCTGTTAGGAAAATGAACGAGGATTTGAATGAAATATAAGTGGGCTAAATCTTTTGGTCTGGTTGTTAACCCAAATAAATCTCAAGCTCTGATTCTTGGAAGCCGACCTATGAAGAAGTTGATTAACTGCAGTGACATACCAACATTAAGTTATAATAATACACATATACCTTTCTCTTCCTCTGCCTCTAATCTGGGAATAATTTTCAATTCCGACTTTTCTTGGAACTCTCATGTAGATAACTTGAGTCGTAAAGTACATCATGCATTTCAATCCCTTAAACCCTTTAAAAATGTTTTACCTGTTAATACAAAAATTTTATTATTGCATACCCTCATACTCCCTATAATAGACTATGCCGATTCTTGTTACCTTGACGCAACTGAAGACTTGGTAAACAAGCTTGAGAGATTGCAGAACCTCTGTATCCGTTTCATTTATGGTATGAAAAAATTTGATCATGTTTCCAGTTCTCGGGCTGAGCTTGGCTGGCTTCCAATAAGACAGCGGAGAAAAATGCATATACTTTGTTTACTATATAAAATTATTTTCAATCCACAATCTCCAAAGTATCTTCGTGATTCCTTTAGTTTCTTGCACTCCCCTGAGTCCCCATGTCGCTCTAATGTTAGAACCTTGTTACGCTTTCCTCCTAGCAACTCCGCTGCTTATTCGCACTCATTCACAGTACTTGCTGTAAAATTATGGAATTCTCTGCTCAGTGAGATTCGCCTTTGCCAGACTTTAGTATCCTTTAAAAAACGAGTTAAGGAACACTTTCTAGCTGAAGTCTAAATTTCTCTTGTATTGTATGTATATTTTTCTACTTTTTTTTTTAATCTTAAATATATGTTAGGTTTAGTTACGTAATTTGTATTTTTTTTTTGTACACTAGGTCTACTCATTTCTTTTCTTTCATTATTTTATTCTCCTTTAACAGGTTGGCTGGAAGAAATCTCTTTAAGTAGAGATAAGCTCGCCCATTGTAGTATAGTTACGTTTGTATTTTCTTATTAATGTTATTTTCTGTGTACAATAAAGTGTTAAATAAATAAATAAATATAATATAAATATTAGAAATATATTTAATAAACTCCATATCCCAGATGCTATTCGTGTGGCAATAACACTCCGCCAAGTAGATAACAACGCACCATTGTTGGAATTGGACGTTATGTTACAGAAATCTATCACCTAGTAATCATGATGATAGTGGTTGTATAGCCAATCGATCGCCTTTTACGAACTGCCTGTAGACTAGCAGATGGTCTATGGTCTATTCTGCAGCGTCTCAACCAAGTTTAGTACTATGACCACCACTTTACCTATTTATTAACTTATCTGATTTTCCACCTCCTACACATGGATAGCAATAATAGTTACTAAAAGTATTGAAATGCCGTGCAACCGCTGTCTGCCTGACTATAAATATAATTTCTTTTTTACTCAAACTGTAAAATGAAATAGGTTCATTTAAGTATAAGTAAAACATAGAAACCGGATAAAAACAAGAGCAGAGTCCACTATGTCTTATTCATTTTTGACTCTATGTATCGTGTAAGTGTGAATAAGATAAAATATCAATATTTTTTCTACTCAAACTGGACAAATTACAATGGAATAGACTTATTTATGCATGATATCAAGTCTAGTAAGTTTAAGTAAAACATAGAAATCGGATAAAAATAAGAGCAGAGTCCACTATGTCTTATTCATTTTTGACTTTTTTTCTACTCAAAATGTTAAATGACACATTTATGCATGATGTCAAGTCTTGCAAATAGAAGTAAAACATGAACACTGGGTAAAAGCGTATAAAAATAAGAGCAGAGTCCGCTATGTCTTATTCATTTTTGACTCTATGTACTCTAAGTGTGAATAAGATTAAATATCATTTCTTAAGAAGTAAAGTAGAAACTCAAACCGTATAATAACACATATTTTAAAACATAAAAGCCGGATAAAAATAATAATTGAGACCGCTACTTATTTATTTTTGACTGTATGTACCTATTATGTCTAAAATAACATAGAAAAGAAATGTCATAAAATAACATTTCTTTTCTACTCAAACTGTAAAATTGCATAAGCTCGTTTATGCATAGGCTCATTGATATCAAGTCTAGAAAGTTGAAGTAAAACATGGAAACCGGATGAAAATAAGAGCAGAGTCCGCTGTCTTATTCATTTATGACTCTATGTACTCTCTATGTGTAAATAAGATAAAATATCATTTCTTTTCTACTCAGACTGTAAAATTACACGTTTATTTATGCATGATCTCAAGTCTAGGAAGTTGAAGTAAAACATAAAAGCCGGATAAAAATAAGAATTGAGACCGCTACGTCTTATTTATTTTTGACTCGTATGTACCGTGTAAGTGTGAATAAGATAATATGTCATTTCTTTTCTACTCAAAATTTAAAATGGCATAGGCTCATTTATGCATGATGCCAAATCTAGGTAGTTAAAGTAAAATATGAAAACCGGATAAAAATTGAGACCGCTTATTCTTATTCATATTTGATTCTATGTACCCTGCGTGTCAAAATAAGATGAAATAACATTTCTACTCTACTAAAAGTGTAAAACTACTCTACTAAAAATGTGACCTAGACTTCACAAGTTGATGTAAAACGTGGAAACCGGATAAAAATAAGAACCAAGTCCACTATATCGTATTCATTTTTACTCTATATATGTACCGTGTAAGTGTGAATAAAATAAAATATTTATTTTCTGTTCAAACTGCAAAGCAGTGAAATTTTTTACTAAAAAAATGTCGGGCGCCAAAGCGCCTCAATTCACTAAATAATCAGTATGCGTAGTCTTAAAAAAAATTATGTAAAAATAACGGTGATGATGATATCATAATGAATATAATAGACAAATATAGATAAGAATATTCAAGCATACTTTTGTTTCAGAAGGCAGGCGCATCATCAGCGTTTGTGTGGAGTGGCGGGGGGGTGACTGGAGGAGGGGGGCAGGAGCAAGCAAACACGCAGCCCGCCGCCGTATCTACTGGTAAGAGCTTTTTATATAAAATCTTCAAGGTCTTATGTAGGTACCTTTTTTATATCATAATATAGCAAACAAGCAGATGGCCCTCCTGGTGGAAAAAGACAAACATCGTCTATAGATGCGAAAGATGTTAATGGTGAGTTGCTCTCCCTATGGCGGGATAGTAATACCACATGTAAGTTTACCGGCTGCCCCACTATTCAAACTGGAATACGACAGTGACGAGTATTAACGCTTTTACCTTACAGAAAGAGACAACTTTATATACATCAAAGATGTTAATGCTACGTTGCTATCCTTGTGACGGGGTCTTAATACCACATGCATGACTTAACTGCTGCTACCTTATCCTCCAAAACGGAACACGGGAGTGACAAACACTGAAGCTATTGTGGCAGAAATACGTAAGGCGGTGGTACCTGAACCCGGGCGAGACATTGTAGAACTCTACTACCTAGTAGTCACAATTGTAGTGACACTTATTGCCAATCGGTCGTCTGTACCTACCTGGTAGAACGGCAGTTGGTCTATACTTCAAAGGAGCCCGAATCAACACAGAGAAACATTCAAACATTTCTAGGCTGATTTTAAAAATTATTTTACATTTACGGGATAGGCAGAGAGAACCGAGTGCCATACATCACGATCCTTGCAGGCTTATCTCGCTTCCTCCACATTCATCACTCTCTTCATACACACACGCCAGCTGCACACACTCTTGACACCACCTTCGGACAGTACTCGATCAATCTGATCATGGTCTTCCCCGGTAACTACTCGGTACTCGCTTCTCTCTGTCAATCCGCTAAGGGATCTGGCGTGAAGAAATGTATATATGTGTGTATTCTACATTTAGAAATTTACACCATCCAAGAGTATCATAGACAACTACGCCCGACTGAGCTAAAGGAAGACATAAATTTGGGTCCCGCAAATAAAGATATAACTTCTGTCAAGATTATCTTCAATTGCTACTTGTATTTTTAGTTTTTTTTTTTGTAAGGAAATTGTTGATAATATAAATACATTGCCAACTAAAATATTCTACCAAAACTAAACCTTTAGAATTCAAATAGCACAAACAGCGAATTCTACGAGATATTTGAACAGTTTAAATATTCTATTGAGCTTTGCCAACAAATTGATGCTTTGTGATCTGATCACGTTAAGTCAGTTAGCTTTAATTTCAAATTAAATTGAATGTTATCTGCTGGAAATCTTTATTAAAGATGTTTTTAAACTTTTATTTCACTTAGACTATACCTTATTTATAAACCCATACACTAATAGGCTCTGACCTGATCCGAGACAAATAGTTTATGGGTTTAGGTACCGCGTTGAAATCCGGGATTAGTCGAAAATCTTAAATGTCAATAGAAACTTTGAGACCGGTAGGTGGTGATACCACCCCCATACTTTACATGAGCACGCAAAGTTATAGGTCCCGGTTATTGCTAAAAATCTTCTTATATATAAAAATCAGTTGCTGTTCGTTAGTCTCGCTAAAACTCGAGAACGGCTTAACCGATTTGGCTAATTTTGGTTTTGAATTAATTGTTGAAGTCCAGGGAAGGTTTAAAAGGGGAGAAAATATAGAAAAACAATAAGAGTAGTTAAAAAGGCAGAGAAACGTTTGCCGGGTCAGCTAGTAGGCAATAATTATTATCGGGAAAGCTGGAGAATTTTAAAATACCAAAGCAATTATATTTGTATACCAAAATATACTTTTTTTAAATATAATTATTTCTATACTTTTGAACTTGAATTTATATACTTATACAAAGAGATAATGTAAATCATAGAATATTTTACAAATCTGACATATTAAATTTCATAAGACATAATTTAAATAAGTCCAATTGGACTCAAGACTATTTTAAATAACTTTATAACAGTTTATTTCGTGGACTGATGTCATATATTCATTTGATACATATAAAAATATGGCATCAATTGTCATAGAAAATCTTATAAGATTAAGCTTATAAACTCGATTAATCTTATATATCTTATAAGATATAAATTCAATAAATATTTAAAAAAGAATTAGCTGAATCCGTCCAGCCATTCTCGTGTTTTGCGCTAAGCAATTCATGTACCCATTATTTTTTATATACATTTATAGATACTGAATAAACGTTCACTATATAAGTGCCACTAAAAATCATAAGACGTAGCTTACAAAACCAATAGGTTTTTATTCATTCCATGTAATAAGAATAGCTATTACATGGAAAAGTACTGGGCACAAAAGGAGGTCCTCAAATCGCAACTACCAATTAAATTCACTTTATAAGTGCCACTAAAATCATAAGACGTAGCTTACAAAATCAATAGCTTTCCATTCATTCCATGTAATAAGAATAGCTATTGCATGGAAAAAAAACTGGACACAAAAGGAGATCGTCAAATCGCAACTACCAATTAAATTCACTTTATAAGTGCCACTAAAAATCATAAGACGTAGCTTACAAAACCAATAGCTTTCAATTTATTCCATGTAATAAGAACAGCTATTACATGGAAAAGTACTGGGCACAAAAGGAGATCATCAAATCGCAACTACCAATTAAATTCACTTTATAAGTGCCACTAAAAATCATAAGACGTAGCTTACAAAACCAATAGCTTTCCATTCATTCCATGTAATAAGAATAGCTATTGCATGGAAAAGTACTGGGCACAAAAGGAGATCCTCAAATCGCAACTACCAATTAAATTCACTTTATAAGTGCCACTAAAAATCATAAGACGTAGCTTACAAAATCAATAGCTTTCCATTCATTCCATGTAATAAGAATAGCTATTGCATGGAAAAAAACTGGACACATAAGGAGATCCTCAAATCGCAACTACCAATTAAATTCACTTTATAAGTGCCACAAAAAATCATAAGACGTAGCTTACAAAACCAATAGCTTTCAATTTATTCCATGTAATAAGAACAGCTATTACATGGAAAAGTACTGGGCACAAAAGGAGATCATCAAATCGCAACTACCAATTAAATTCACTTTATAAGTGCCACTAAAAATCATAAGACGTAGCTTACAAAACCAATAGCTTTCCATTCATTCCATGTAATAAGAATAGCTATTGCATGGAAAAGTACTGGGCACAAAAGGAGATCCTCAAATCGCAACTACCAATTAAATTCACTTTATAAGTACCACTAAAAATCATAAGACGTAGCTTACAAAACCTATAGCTTTCCATTCATTCCATGTAATAAGAAAAGCTATTGCATGGAAAAAAACTGTACACAAAAGGAGATCCTCAAATCGCAACTACCAATTAAATTCACTTTATAAGTGCCACTAAAAATCATAAGACGTAGCTTACAAAACCAATAGCTTTCCATTCATTCCATGTAATAAGAATAGCTATTGCATGGAAAAAAACTGAACACAAAAGGAGATCATCAAATCGCAACTACCGATTAAATTCACTTTATAAGTGCCACTAAAAATCATAAGACGTAGCTTACAAAACCAATAGCTTTCCATTCATTCCATGTAATAAGAATAGCTATTGCATGGAAAAAAACTGAACACAAAAGGAGATCCTCAAATCGCAACTACCAATTAAAATAAAAAGAATAATTTTAGAAATTACAATTCTAACCTGTCTCACCTACGACTGTCAAACGTAGATCTACGATTACCAGGCGAGAAGTAAAATATAAACGTTAGACACAATTAACAATGCACTTGTACTTTATTTTCACTTCACAACAAATATATTTTTGGTATATTACTCAACCGGTTTCACTTTAAAATGAGTCAATGATCTGTTAAGTATATTCTGATCCTAAAAATGCTTTAAAAGTGAAACCGGTTGAGTAATATACCAAAAATATATTTCTTGTGAAGTGAAAATAAAATGAAAGTGCATTGTTAATTGTGTCTAATTTTAATGGAATTTCACCAAGTGCCGGTGATGGAAAATATAGAATATATTAAAATATAAACTACTCGGAGCTGCTTAAATATAAAACTGAGAGATAGAGTAAAAAGAAATTCGGAAAGTAACCAAGGTAAAGGACGCTCTGCATTTCTCTCAAAGTTTAAAATGGACAAAACCAGCCCACCGCTGATTATGTTGCAAAATATGATGACAATCGATAGACGAGATTGTGGCCAGCACAGGAAGAAACTGGATGACCTATACGAAAGACAGAAAAAGTGGAATTGTTTGGAGGAGGCTTTCACCCTGAGGGAGTCAACAAAATAAGCATGCACAAACATTTTATTAATTCAATTTTAATTCTCAATTTTCACATTTGAATAATCATTCAATGAATCTCTATTGTAAATATTTAACAAATTGCATCATATAATCTTAATTTTTATTTAAATAAAGCTATTTTATGATTATTATTATATAAGTGCCAATAAAAATCATAAGACATAGCTTACAAAACCAAGGCGTCTAATTTTATAAGGTACTAACTGTTGCCTGCGACTTCATCCGCGCGGACTTCGTTTACTCCGCACTGCTCCTCCCCCGTCGGTGATAGCGATGTAGCCTATATGTTGACCCAACCTGTTAGTAATATTCATGCAAAATTTGAAGTAAATCCATGCAGTACTTTTTGAGTTTACCCCGGACATACATACAGACAAACAGACAAAAATCTAAAAACTATATTTTTGGCTTCGATATCGATTGTAGATCATGCCACAAGTATTATTTTAAAAAAATATTCAATATACAGTTTTGACTTTCCTACGATTTTATTATATGTATAGATATAGATAAGGTAAATCCAGTCCATAGGATCTCTTTAAAACCCAAAGTTTTTTTATATATCATTAGATGACAAACAAGCAGATGGTTCTTGTGATGGAAAAAGAAACCATCGCCTATAGCCACTAAAGATGTTAATGGTGCGTTGCTCTCCTTGTGGCGGGATGGCAATGCCAAATGCATAAGTCTGCCGACTAACTTACCCTCCAAACCGGAATACGACAATAACAAGTATTGATGATATTACAAATGGAATAGGTAAGGCGTTAATACCAAATACTCAGGCGAGTCGTTACGGAACTCTACCATCTAGTAGTCACAACGGTAGTGACACGTATAGCCAATTAGTCGCCTCTTACGACCTGCCTAGTAAAATGACAGTTGGCCTATTCTTCAAAGGAGCCTCGACCAACATGGGGAAATTTCCAGACAAAACCTAAATTATCTTATAAGCTTTTTACTTGCCTTATTGGAAACTAATTAGAAAGAAGAATCAAGTTGATTTATTAATTCGTAGAATGTTTTTCTCGTTAATTATATCTCAACAGGTTTTGGTACCACAGCCTTGTCCTGTCACAAAAGCATTGTTAATGTCACTGTCGACCTGTTTTTCATAAAATTGTCTGAAATTGTCAACCTTCTGTTAAAGATGATCATAGAATAGTTTAAAATTGTTAATAGATGGCGCCGTGTGTCATGCACGTAACTAACGTAGATAAGTTCTGTAAATATACAAACTCTCAGAGAATCTGAGAATTGGAGAACTTGTATCTTATAATCAATATTTGTAATTGTCAAACTAATTTAAAAAAAAATCACAAATATTTAATACTAGCTATGCTCGCGAATCCGTCCGTGTGAAAAAATTCTTAATATCAAAACTATCATCTTATGGCTTGCCTTCGAAACTGCAAACGTGGATCGCCAGCTTCTTGAAAGACCGCAGCATCCAATTCGTTGTTGATGGCGTATGCTCTAAAGCGGAAACAATTAAAGCTGGCGTTCCACAAGGCTCTGTACTATCACCTACGCTGTTTCTTCTGCACATCAATGATATGCTTCAAAGCAACAGCATTCCTTGCTATGCAGACGACAGTACAGGAGATGCTATATACACAGGCCGTGCGAATCTTTCGAAGGCACAAGTAAATGAATGTTGGAATAGCGTCTGAAATTGAGACATCTCTGGAGCTTGTCTCAGATTGGGGCGAGAAAAACCTTGTCAAATTTAACCCCCACAAGACACAAGCCTGTGCGTTTTCCACTAAAAGGAATCCTTTTAATAAAGCTCCAATATTCCAGAACAATCCCCTTACCATCTCTAATAGCATTAATGTTTTAGGCGTTGAAATTGCAAGTGACGTCCAATTTCATCATCATTTGGAGGGTAAAGCTAAATTAGCTTCCAAGAAACTGGGGATATTAAATCGGGCTAGACCGTACTTCACTCCTGCCCATATACTAATGCTTTACAAAGCGCAACTCCGACCGCACATGGAGTACTGTTCGCACCTATGGGCCGGTACACCCCAGTATCAAACCCTTCAATTCGACAAAATCCAACGCAGACTGGAGCGTCTTGTCGACAGCCCCACTCTTACTAGTAGTCTTGAACCCCTTAGCTACCGGAAAGATGTGGGTGCTCTGTGTGTTTTCTACCGCTTATATAATGGGGAGTGTTCTGATGAGCTTTTTAATCTAATACCGGCTACCACGTTCCGCCAACGCACTACACGCCGTAGTGAGGGATTCCACTCACACCATCTTGTCGATTGGTCATCTACGACTGCTTGATCTGCACGAACCTTCTTTATACGAACAGTCAAGCTTTGGAACAGTTTACCTCACACGGTTTTTCCGAGTAGCTACGATCTTGGGATTTTTAAGAGGAGGATCAACAAATTCCTTAAAAGCCGGCATCGCATAGGCAACAAACCCCTTATGTTGTAAATGTCCATGGGCAGTGGTGACCACTTTCCATCAGGTGGCCCACTTGCACATATGCCTGCAAATTCAATAAAATATATATATATATATATATATATATATATATATATATATATATATATATATATATATATATATATATATATATATATCTACCACCTAGTAGTCACGATGGTAGTAACACGTATAGCCAATCGGTCGGCAATATGGCAGTTTGTCTTTTCCTCAAAGGAGCCCGGACCACCACGGTGGAAAACTATGCTTTACTATCCTTGTGTCGGGAATATAATACCATGTTTTAATATATTACCGAATTACTTACCCTTTAAATTGGAACACAATAGTGGCAAGTCACTGACTATTGCGACAGGAAATGGTAAGGGAGTACTAATCTAAAAAAGAAGTTGCAGAATTTCACCTAGTAGTCACGATGGTAGTGGAAAGCTTAGCAAATCGTATAACTATTTTTAATAAAACCTTAATTATATTCATAATATGAACATTTATTCTTTACACGCCAATAATGTAAGTCCGCTTTTACGTCTCCAAGTACATTTTGTAACTTAGTCAACTAGCTATTACTCATACGGCCGGTTTCCGAAACGCAAATTAATTTTACAAGCAATGAATCTGGGTTTAACTTAAATTATATTAAATACAGATTAATTTCTTGTTAAAATCAATTTGCGTTTCGGGAACCGGCTGGTAAACTTATAAAATCTACTAAGCTACAATATTTTCCCCCTTTAACTTTTAATAATTATGGTGGAAGACGCGGGCACTTGACTTCAATAAAAATTAGCAATTCAAAGTTTAATATTTCACAAATAGCTAGGTACCTTAATGGCAAAATTGTTTGTATATATATATAAAATTACATTTTTCACGCTTAAATTTCCTATTACTAAGAGTCTCCGTAGTTAAGCTAAGGACAGAAGGAAACGGCGATACTACAAAGGTTATATTTGTACCTACTACGAAACGCTAAAAAGGCATTCACGTTAACACAAAAAAATATTTGTAATGTTGATTTCACTTTTTTACACTTTAATTGATAACATCCTTTTTAAAGTCGGTCACAAAGGGTATTAACCCTAGGCGAAAACACCATAAAAACAATGGTCTACATAACAGGATAAAAGCCTCGGAAACCTGTGGACTATACAATTTAAGTACGCCCTCATTAACTCGAAAACAATGCCCTAGATTACTTAATAGGAGCTGAAATATTTTTAGGCATATTAAATATATCCGAGTGGGTCAGATAAGTCTTTCAGGTTAACCTAGATCTGTCCAGCTTGGATATAATTAGAATACTTTAGTTTTACATATAAAAGTGATTAAGAAAATAAAACCGACCTCATAATCTGTCAACTGTACCCATATTTCATAAACTACTGAACCTATTTCGAGGAAACTTGGATTATTCGCTAAGTTCATTATTAACCTCTTAATTTAAAAAGTCATGAATAAACGTACACGTGCTTGAAAGCTCACTCCCCTGTGTCTAGGTCTCAGTTGTCGTTAGAAATAATCGATTATCAATATCAGTTCGATAAAATACGGATTATTCGGTTTTTACCGATTTTACGGTTAATTCAACGATTACTCGGTTGACGAGATGGATGTTGATCCATCTCGTCAACCGACTAATCGTGGTGAACCGAAAAGGCTATATAGACTTTCGGTTTACTCTGCCTACCTTACAAGTAAATTGGAATACACTTACTTTTCGGTGTAATGACAGTGATATATTTAGTCTTTTTTCTGCATGTAGGATTGCTGATATTCTTTTTTTATATTATTAGATAGCAAGCTGATGCCTGTTCTGATGGAAAAAAAACCATTGCCTATAGATACCAAAGATGTTAGTGGTGCATTGCTATCCGTATAATGGGATGGCAATGCCACATGTATAAGTCTACCGGCTACCCTACCCTTTAAACCGAAATACGACAATAACAAGCATTGACGCTGTTGCGGCAGGAATAAGTAAGGCGGTGGTACCAAATACCGAGGCGACACATTTCAGAACCTTACCATCTAGTAGTCACGATTGTCGTGACTCGTACAGCCAATCGATCAACTTTAACGACTTGCCAGGCAGAACGGCAGTTGGTCTATTCTTTAAAAGAGCCCGGGCTAAAATCTGAAAAACTCTCGGATATGCAAAGTTACTCGAGGATATAATATTTACATCATTTTGTTGTATGCAGGTACATCTGGCGGCGGCGGGGCGCAAGGCCTAGTCCACTGGATGTCGGTGATGGCGGAGCATATGGGTGGTGGTCACCACGACCCCACCCACTACGCGCTACCACCGTGGAACAATGGAGGGGTAGACGTAAGTACCATATTGGATATTTTCGATTTTAATAGGTTTTGTTCAGGTTTTATATATAAACTATAAAAAGATATGCGTTATTGTTTTAAGGTGTAATATACATAATTTTATGATTATTCAAATTTGTAAAATATGATATTATTATCTTTATCCTACTTTGAAGTTTATCTGAAAAAAAAAGTTAAAATGCAGAGCAATCATTTTTTGTTTTACAATATTTAATTTTATCTTAAGATAAAGTCTTATTTTTTATACTTACCTTATTTTTTATACCTGAATGTTAAATGTATTACATACATACATATGTACATTGTACAGTAGTTGTACAAGTCTACGTTCTTTCGAAATTCTACAAAATGTGTATTTCAGTCAATTATATATCTTAAATCTAAATTATATAATTGATTGAAATATACATTTTGTAAAAAGAATGTTATCTTGTACAAACTGTACAACTACTTTAAATATAGATTTATTTATTTATACAAAACAGTACAAAAGGCGTAACTTAATACTATTAAGCATTTTCTAACAGTTTACCTTAATTATGCTGAGAGGAAATCTTGGGTATAGTGCGTAAGAACATATTATTGCGAACTACAGCATTAAAATCTAATCATAATTAACTAATTACCTATTTGCAATACAATTATAACATAAGGAAACAAACTAAATAAATACATACACAAACTATATAAATATACGTTCACACCATATACATATATTACTCATATAAATACACAATATATACTCATACATAAAATACATAATAAATAATAACACATAGACATATGTATAATAACATGAATGAATACAACAGCAGTGAACGTAATAGAGAAATAGCAAGATGATTAAGAATTTTGATGTTTTAAGAGATAATCGTAAACTCGAGACTTAAAGTTAGAGAGGGGAGGTGCATCACGTAAATGAGATGGAAGAGAATTTCATAAATGAATTGCAGTAACAGTAAAGAAATTATAATATGTTGCAGTGTTATATGGTCCGGAAACATCAGCGTACTGAGATGGCAAGACCGCTGCGACCTACCTTGGCTAGAGATAAATTCAAAGCATTCTCTTAGACTGAGGAAAGTGGGTTGCTGAGTATGTTATATAGACATGAAATAACATATGAATCGCGTCGAAATCGTGATGAATTCAGTCATTTTAGCTGAGAACGAAATCGGGAAACATGGCCATACTTGCGTAATCCGAAAACATGCCCAATGCATAATTTGAGCAGTTGAGTTTATTTAACAGCTCTTTAGTTAAGTCAGGATAACATGTCAGCATAATCTAAAATGGGTTACAACAACGCATCAAATAAAAACAATTTAGTTTTCACAGATATAAAGTTTTTTAATCGTTTTAATGCGTGCATAGATGCAAAAATCCTACGACTAATTTCATTTACGTCTTGAGACCATGAAATATATAATTGACAGTGTTCTTTTTACAGAATATTTATTTTGTAAAAAGAACGCTGTCTTGTACAAACTGTACAACTACGAGTACTTTAAATTTGGACATATAATTGACTATACATTTTGTAAAAAGGACGTTGTCTTGTACAAACTTTACAACTACTGTACATGAATACATATACATATGCAGTTTGATTATTAAGCGTATAAGGAAAATATATTACACCTTATTTAGTGATTCAGTTGCTATTCTATTTTTTTAAATAGAAACTCTAAAAAAATATAAAAGAAACAACAGAACTAGTTTTGTTGTTTCTATTCTATCTTATCTTCTGTTTTAGTTTTATTCCATTTTAGACATTTTTTGTATTATTTTCTGGTTTCTAATTTTTTAGAGATAAGATGATTCTTCAAAACAAATGTTTATCTCTATATATATTCTATATATTCATACCTAAGAGTTCCCTTAATCGTACCACCACTTAAAATGTAACTTTACTAAGTACTAAGCCATTAAGTGCAGGTTAAGGAACTTAATGGTTTTAATTATCTAAACTTTCGGATAGTGTCTAAAATACATTGCAAATTCTGAACGCGGCAGGAACTGGGAGAGACGAAAATGACATGCTATAATCAAATGAATCGAATATTGTCTGAGGGTCTCTGGTGTTACCAACTTACATATTCCTGGAGCATCTGCAAGGATTTTTCACTATCATGTTGTAGTTTGAAGAGTAAGGCACTATTTTTCTAAATCATAAGATAACATACGAGCACATGGTTTTATATGGAAAGAAAATAATCATAAATAACCTTCGCTTATTGACACCAAGTAAAAACTCAAAGTCACCAAATGCTTTTTTCACATAAAATTTTACAGGCACTTTTGACGAGTCAACATTTCTAGAATTACTATCGAATCGGTACTCTGCCACACATTGTGAAGTTCCGAGGGAAGAAACTCGTAAGCGGAACTCGGAAGTTCAGCGTTTTTTATCTATTTTTTACATTTAATTACAATATTTTATATTCCCCATGTTGGTACCGGACTCCTTTGAAGAATAGGCCAACTGTTGTGTTGCCAAGCAGGTCGTAAAAGGCGACCGATTGGCTATACGAGTCACTACCATCGTGGCTACTAGATGGTAGAGTTCTGCATTGTCTCGCCCGGGTTTGGTACCACCGCCTTATCTATTCCTGCCGCAATAGCGTCAGGGCTTGTCGCTGTCGTGTTTCAGTTTGGAGGGTAAGGTAGCCGATAAACTTATGCATGTGGCATTAGACCTCGCCACAAGATAGCAACGCACCATTAACACCTTTGGTGTCTATAGGCGATGGTTGACTCTTTCCATCAGGAGATCGGTCTGCTTGTTTGCTATCTTATAATAGAAAATAAATAAATAAATATTACTGTTACAAAATACAATATTACAAGATTAAGTATAATAATAGTAGGTTCTTATCCCAGTAGTGGTGTGGTGACAATCAGATGACTCTCTTGATGGAAAGAGACACATCGACTATAATTACCAAAGATGTTAATGGTGCATTGGCAGCGGGTTGGCAATGCCACATGCATAAATTACCAGCTACCTTATTCTCAAAACCGAAACACGACAGTTACAAACACTGACGTAACTGCGGCAGAACTAGATACGGCGTTGGTACCAGACAATGCAGAACTTTACCACCTGTAGCCACGATGGTACTGGCTCACAAAGCCAATCGCTCGCCTCTTACGAACAGCCTGGCAGAAAAGCAGATGGTCTGTTCTTCACTGGGAGCCCGGAACAACACGGGGGAGGTTGTAATTGTATAGCTCTTACAGTTCAAATTTTATTGACATCTAGAAAACCCCGATTTTTCACTGTAACATGGGCGTAAGTAGAAACATTTTTTCTCGGTCCATAACTTTTTTGTAATATAATAGTTGATGAGTTGTTTCCGCGGGATTCACCAACAATTTACATGCATGTGGCATTAGACCTCGCCACAAGATAGCAACACAGCATTAACATATTTGGTGTCTAAAGGCGACCTTTGAGTCTTTCTATCAGGAGAGTCATCTGTTTGTTTACTATCTAATGTTTTAAAAAAATCTGTAAACGGTTGACCTTGCAGGCCATCCCTGAAACTTCCCGCTAAATTAAAGTATTTAAAGCTCAAAGAGTAAAAATCATGAGCGTAGATTTTGTTCAGTTCAAACATCTATTTTGTTAAAAGTGGCAGTATATTGGCTTTTGGAAAACTGTGTATTTTGGAAACGATGATCAATTTTGATCTTTTGAATGGCACTCAACTGGGTTTTTGTGATCTAAAATATTGCTTTAGCTACATAATTGATAGGTTGAAAAATTCCGAAGTAGTGTCAAAAACAATTTTTTTCAGAAATTTTCTACATTGATAAATCCTACGCAAATTGAATAAATTTCATCCAATTAACAGTATTTGATGCAGTTTTAAAAGGAGAAAAGTTGATAAGATTTTTAAGTCAATCGGTGTATTAGCATGAAAGCTATTTCAAGAATAATAAGTTTGATAAAAATGACGTATTTTTTAGAAAAAAAATATTTGAAGAGCTGTAACTTCTGAAAATGAGATTCGATTTTGATTTTTGAAACAGCATTCGACGTATTTTTTTAGTACTAAAATAACACGGAATATCAAAAAATGATCGGTTGAAAAATTTTGAAATGATATTGAAAAAAAACTTTTTACAAAATTTTCCATCAACGATTACTTCCAAACGGATAAACTGATTTTGATGCAACTTGTGGATGAATTTTGGTACTCAATTGGTACATTAATCTGGAAGTTATATTAAAAAAAAAACTGTTTAGCCTAAAATTTTTTGGGGTTTTTCAAAATTTCTCAAAATCTCCTGGGCCGACTTGGTTCAAATTTTCAGGAAGTCTAAGTTGAGTGGAATCCAATCGAATGCTATTAACGGTACTTCGATCGGTCCAGCCGTTTAAAAGTTTTTTTTAATGTCATAAGATAGCAAACAAGCAGATGGGTGTCCTGATGGAAAGAGTCAACCATCGCCTATAAACACCAAAAGTGGTGCCTTGCTATCTTCTGGCGAGGTTTGATGCCACACGCATAAGTTTACCGGCTACCTTACCCTCCAAACCGGAACACGACAGCGACAAGCACTGACGCTATTGCGGCAGGAATAGGCAAGGCAGTAGTACCAGACCCGGGCGAGACAATGCACAACTCTACCACCTAGTAAACAGGATAGTAGTGACTGGCATAACCAATCGGTCGCCTTTTACGACCTGCCTGGCAGGACGGCAGTTGGTCTATTCTTCAAAGGAGCCCGGAACCAACACGGGGAAGTTATGAGATGTTTACATACACACATACACACACACACACATACCTACATACATACAGACATACTGACGTCATCGTGAAAATAGACGGAAAAGGTTCCTGGGACCTCAAAACTTTGAGATCAGGTAAAAACTCGATTTTCGAAAATCGGGGCAAAATAAGTAACCTCCCGTAGCAGGAAGTTTTTTTTTATACCCCAAAGTAAGCAAATTATTTGCTTATTATGGGTGTTAGTCAACGATGCTAATACATAGAAATACATATATAAATACTTTTACATACATAATAAACACCCAAACCCGGAAATACAAACATTTATGCTCATCACACAAATGCTTGTCCCCGTCGGGGATCGAACCCGAGCCCCGTTGATTGCATAGTCAGGGTCGCTAACCACTCGACCAACGGGGCCGACAAACTTTATATTTTTAATACTTAAATGGATTACTGAAATCATATCCTGAGAATTTTGTTTATCATGTATAATCCAAACCCATGTTATGAGAGTTCAAAAAAACGACGAAGCGCTTCGATAAAACTTAGATAGGTGGCCTTGCGCTTCGCTTGGCCTGTCGTGGTGGGGGTTACTGTGCCCCCAGATTTCTTGGCACTAGAAATCCTGCGAGACGATATATCTATACATATAATAAAATCGTAGGAAAGTCAAAACTGTACATTGAATACTTTTTTAAAAGAATACTTAGGGCGTGATCTACAATCGATATCGAAGCCAAAAATATAGTTTTTAGAATTTTTGTCTGTTTGTCTGTTTATCTGTTTGTCTGTATGTATGTCCGGGGTAAACTCAAAAAGTACTGCATGGATTTACTTCAAATTTTGCATGAATATTACTAACAGGTCGGGTCAACATAAAGGCTACATATTATTACGCTATCACCTACGGGGGAGAAGCAGTGCGGATTAAACGAAGTCCGCGCGGACAAAGTCGCTGGCAACAGCTAGTATAAAATAAAAACTTTTTTTCACACAGCATTTGCATATGTATAAAAACCTTGATCATTTGTAACGCGTAGAAAAAGGAAATCGCGTATCGTATACTAAACAGATCAAACCTGTTTATCCATTCAAGATTCATCATTAGCAGATATTTTATAGTCTTGCCATACGTACAGTGCATTGTGCAAAATTTTGGACAACCCTTGCAATATTCTGTTAATTTATTTTAAATTTTACATTATATGTATTAAAGTGTAAATTCCTTTGACGTTATTTAAAAAATGATGTTTGTAGATTTGTCAATTTTATTTCGTTGAAATAGGGTTGAATTTTCATTACTGGCTCTTAGAGATGAAGGATTAAGTAGATATGGTTAGGACACTCGCTGAAAATTGATTAATAAGTTTTAATATATCTTGAAGATGCGTTTAGTGTTGTTCTCAGGTTTTGCATAATTGTATGGGTAACGTAACCGTATACTAATGATGTTATTAAATAAAGATTTTTTATTATAATAAGAATATTTTAACGTGAGAAATATTTAGTGATGTCGCTTGGTTGGCTCACTGGTTTTAGTTTTAGCTTTTAGCCTGATAAAGCTAACCTGTGTAGATCAATATATATATATGGGTTCTGCCTACTCTCCAAGGATTTGGCGTGAAGATTTTAAAGTGTATAGTAGGATATAAGTTATTAATTGCTACTAAAAATTATCTTGACCTACTGCAGTGCATTTAATACCTAGAACTTCATAGTTTTTAGGGTTCCGTACCTAATAGGTAAAAACGGGACCCTATTACTAAGCCTCTGCTGTCTGTCTGTCTGTCCGTCTGTCACCAGGCTATATCTCATAAACCGTGATAGCTAGAAAGCTGAAATTTTCACAAATTATGTATTTTCGTTGTCGCTATAACAACAAATACTTAAAAAATGAAAACATTAAGAGGGGTCCCCATACAATAAACGTGTTTTTTCGCATTTTTTGCTCAGTATTAATGACGGTAACAGGTAGACGCTTAAAATTTTCATAGAATATTTAGTTATATAAATATATATATATATATATATATATATATATATATATATATATATATATATATATAATATATAATATATATATATATATATATATATATATATATATATATATATATATAAAACCAAAAATTAAATATTTTTACAAAATATGTGTATTGTATGTCTATTAATATACTACTATCGTTTTGTCTCTTTCTACCTTAAAAACATACAGCGGCAACAATACAAATTAATATATTACAGTTTTTTCGTTAAACACCTAATTACATATTATTTTTATCATACATACATAGTTTTTTAATCAACTTTACTTAAATGACGCGACGGCCCTTACACTAGGCTAGTCTGTACCGTAGCTAGGCGAGCAATTTGTAACCGAAGCTGGGTCCTTACTCAGCTTCGGTTACAAATAACTCGTGTTGACAGACCTTCGTCTAAGTTACAATATAAACTATGAATAAACTTTACAAAATTTTATAAAACAAAAATAAAAAGAGAAATATAGTAAATATAGATAAAAAATTCTAAAATTCTAGTGAAATCGCCATTATAGCAAGTCAATAATATAAATAATACAGCGATATTATTTCCTTATCAGTTGGAAGTATTAATATTATCTGCGCAGCACGAATTTATGCGCGTGGCTACACGCAAGAGCATATATGCGCTTGTGCATCGAGAAAGTGATAACGTACATAGTTTCACGCTATAGATAAAACAAGTGGAATTAAAATTCAAGGGCAATTTGGGGCTTATTACAGACCGAGGCAGATATAGATTCTATGATAGCTCCATTGCTGACTACGCAATCAATATTTTTTATTTCATTAGATAGCAAACAAGCAGATTGTTCTTCTAATAGGAAGAGAATCCATCGCCTAAAGACATCAATGTTGTATTGTTATGTTGCTACCCGTGCGGCAGGATGACAATGCCATATGCATAAGTCTGCTAGCTATCTTATCCTCCAAACCAGAAGACGACATTGACAAGTATCAATGCTATTGCGACAGAAAAAGATAAGGTGGTGGTACCAGACCCGGGCGAGACGTTGCGAAACTTTAGCACCTAGTAATAGCTTTCCCCGTGTTGGTTCCGGGCTCCTTTGAAGAATAGGCCAATTGTCGTTCTGCCAGGCTTGTTGTAAAAAGGCGACCCATTGGCTATGCGAGTCACTATCATCGTGGCTACTAGGTGGTAGAGCTCTGCATTGTCTCGACCGGGTCTGGTACCACCACCTTACCTATTCCTGCCGCAATAGCGCCAGAGCTAATCACTGTCGTATTCCGGTTTGGAGTGTAAGGTAGCCGGTAAACTAATGCATGTGGCATTAGACCTCGCCACAAGATAGCAACGCACCATTAACATCTTTGGTGTCTATAGGCGATAGTTGTCTCTTTCCATCAGGAGACCCATTTGCTTGTTTGCTATCTTATGATTTTGAAAAAACAGAAATTATGATACTATTGACAATATAGCTAATAGTTCGCCTTTGACAAACTGCCTGGCAGAATTGCAGATGGCCTATTTTTCAAAGGGGGTCTGGATCAACATTTCCCCACGTTATTTGACCCCGTCATGAAATTTTACCAAGTACCAATGATTAAAAGTGAAAATTAATTGATAAAGTGCGTGTCGAGCCACGCGCAATGTAAGGTTCCAAATTTGTCCATCACAATAACGCGCACTAAGAAGAGGATTTTATTCTTTCATACTAATTAAACCTATTTATTGACGGATTTATCCTCACTACAACTTCACTGACTTTAAAAACTTCTTTAAACACATTTTATAAGTTGGTCGACTATTACTTAAATGACTATTTAGTCATACATTTTTTTTTTAATTTGACTAAATTAGTCAAAAACTTGTAAAGCCTCCTAAACTATGATAGTTTTTTTAAGTTTATTGTTATTATTACTATTACCGTGAATTTTTTCCCACCCCCAAAACCAACCGTTTAGCTGGCAGAGTTTATTTTGCTCTAACAAAAATTAACACTTAAAAGCTTAATTTTACAGAAAAATGGTTTTCACAACTTTAAAACCTACAACGATATCCCACACTATTGCGTAAATGAGAAAAATAATTAACCTTAACTTCCCCAGTTTACATGTAAATTACCCTAAAATATATATATATATATGTGTGTATATATTTATATATATATATAAAACACCCATAACACAAGCAAAGAATTTGCTTACTTTGGGGTTAGATTAAATTACCCTAAAATATATATATATATATATATATATATATATATATATATATATATATATATAAAACACCCATAACACAAGCAAATAATTTGCTTACTTTGGGGTTAGATCAGTAAGTGTAATTTGTCCCGTGAATATTTATATTTATTTATTTATGACAAATTACAGATTTCTAGTGTTAAGGCGAGGCATCGGGACAAACGGGAAAAAACTGGTATATTATCTAAGGAATGAGCTAACTTATTACATGATAGAATGTACTTTACTTGATCGTATAAAATTCTGAAAATAAGCTAAAAAAATCTCTAAAACAAATAATTTGTTAATAATATTTCTAATCTTCCACGTAATTTCTACATGGTGATATTTAGTTTTAAATACGAAAAAGAATGTACAACATTTTTGTTTTCAGCTGAAGTCCTATATTTATTTATCCGAAAAACAACACGTTTTCCAGCGGTTTCAAAATATACCGCGCCGCCCATTTCCCATAGAATTGACGCGCGTGAAAATACCTCGCCTTAAGGCTCTTTGAGTTAGACTGCGGACGAACGGATGGACGGACAGACAGAGCGAAATTACAAGGGTTTCCAGTTTGCTTCGGGACCCTAAAAATGAGATCCGACGTAATAAAGATAAAATATCGAATTTAGACACTCTTCCTTGGGAAATCTGTTGGTTATTTAAAAATGTAAATCACCCTTTAAAGTCTTACTCATACCTCAATAGATAAAATCAGCTCGTGTGCTGGCTTCCTATAAATATAGGATTTATTATTAGCCAAGAAAAATGCTTAGAAAAATAAAAGGCTTATATAAAAGTGCACTTAGGCATGCGAGCAGCTCAGGCAAGCGTAGAGTGGCTTAGGGTGTAGAAGATTTAATTTTAAACTAGACTTATATAGTGACTTTACTTGTGTTTAAGTGAGAAATACCATCATGCGAATTCCTACATCAAAGGATTTGGTACCATAACAGGCGTGGGTTATTTTGTTTTTTTTGTTTTTTCACTGCAATGTATTAAGATACCTACTTAAATAAAACTAAGATTTCCTCCAAATACCATACAAATATAATTTAAATACACATTGTATGAATATTAAAGAGGGGAGGGGGGAGGTATTCTTCTGTATTGAGCCAGGAAGACTGCAGATTACTAGTCATATATTCTGACGCCTTTCTTAAGAAATAAATATATATTTTATTTTATTATTATTATTATTATTTATTATTTATTACAATTATAATTATAATAAAGGCAGAAATAAAAGCAGAATTGTAATTATAATTATAATAATATTATAAATGCGAAAGTTTGGATGTTTGGGTGGATATTTGGATAGATGTTTGCATGGATGTTTGTTATTCAATCACGCAAAAACTACTGAACGGATTTAAATAAAATTTGGCACGCAGGTAGATAATAACCTGGAATAGCACATAGGCTACTTATCTCCGGTATCTTATCCCGGAAAAACTAGGCAATCCCGCGGCAAATCCGCGCTAGGCAATTCACCAAAAAATGTATAATGCAGCAGGCTGCACGTAGCAGCTAGTATAACTATATTTATAACTTCTACGTTACACCTTTTGGTGTAGGAAAGATAGACTATCTGCCATTTTGTCAGGCAGTTCGTAAAAGGCGAACAATTTACTATACGAGTCGCTACGATTGTAACTATTATGTGATAGAGTTCCACAATGTCTCGCCCGGTTATTTGATGCCATCGCCTTACCTATTGCTGCTGCAATTTCATCAGTGCTTGTCATTGTCGTGTTCTGGTTTGTCGGGTAATGAATCGGCGGTCGTATCACCTAGCGATTGCAATGCGCCAGCGATCAACGATGACTTTTAACGTAACGAAAAAAACATCAAAAACGTCGCCAATTGCTTGTTGGTCACTAGATGCACTTTTTCCAGTATCACAGCCCTAAAACTAATCAAGCGGCAGCGACTTCCACTAATACACAAGGCTGTTATATGTCTTGCAATAACTAAACAATTACGATAATTTCACATTGCGAGTTACGTGATGACCCCGCCGGTAGATTAATGCATCTGGCATTTCCATCCTACCACACGGATAGCAACGCACCATTAACATCTTTGGTGTCAATAGGTGTTAATTTCTGTTTCCATCAGGAGCCATCTGTTGCTTTGCTGTTAAATGATGTAATAATAAAGGCAGAATGGATTGTCGTTATGTGCTTTTATTATCATGACAAAATGATTACTTGGCATCTCCAAACCCACGGATTAAATGAATACGCCTTTCAAGACAATTTATTAATTTGTCAGTGTAGCTTGCATTTACACACAGAAATACAGAGTTATACTACTTACCAATGAAATAAAATCAATTCAAGCGTAATTTTTAAACCTCATCTCACTCGGTATAATAAAACAGTACAACATGGTTCATTTCTATTTTTTCACGATTTAATATATCTACATGTATGACGTTTTTGACAGTGATAAGAGCGTTTGCTCATTTGCGCAGTGACACTTTTCTTTCCCATTGGCGTGTCTATTAGTATTCATGTGGTCTGTGTCCAAACCAGAACACAAAAATGACAAGCATTGTTGCTATGACTGCAGGATTAGGTAAGACGGTGTTACCATATACCCGCGCGAGACGTTGTTGAACTAGATGATATTAGAAAAACCTATTTATAATATTAGTATAAATGACAATATGCCCCTAGAATAGCGAGATGCGTTGAGTTTTACCTCTAAGGGGATAAAAAGAGGGTAGAATCGGAAGATCTAATACAAACGCCCTGTTGCGATCAAAGTATTCTTTATTATTTTTTTCATTATTGTGCCTGCCTTCATCAAAATATCGTTAGCAAGGTTCAGAACAATGTATGTATTGCCAATCTTTTTGTCGTAACTCAAAAACTTGACTGCGATGGTTTTTATTATATTTTGATGTATCAATATGGTGAGGTGTGTTTTTATTGTGGTGTGCCTTGTAAAAGAAAAACTTTTTAAGATTGTTTATTAGTTCCTTGGGTTGTGATTGTTTATTTCTTTCCTTGCTGCTATTGCTGTTTACATATTCGTTATTTAAAAACTTGTATTTTTTCATACCGAAGTTTTTTAAACGATTATTATTTTTATTAAGAGTTATTATAATTATATTACTAGTGTACAAGTAGGTATTAAGTCAACGTAAATTTGTATAAATAAGAACCTATTTTGACGAACGACAAATAAATAAGTAAATAAATTATTTTGCAGCCTATAGGGATAGGGCTAGTCTGCAATAGTGTCTGTCACCCAATTCACGTAACAAGCCGTCAATTGAGACGAATCGCTTAGGACTCTTACACACGTAAACACGATAAAACGCGACGTGCGTTGTACTACTACGCGACATATATGTAAGAACATGTGTAAGAGCCGTAAATACTACGGATTCGAGAAACGTTTTTTGTACGGGAATTGGGCTCCTGGACTTTATGCGTGACCAAACATAGCCTGAGTGTAAACTCAAGTTTAAGCTACCAACAGCCGCGCTAAGGGCTGTAAACTGTGATATTAAATTATATAGCAGCTAAGTATGGTGCGGCGTTTAGACTTATCAGTTCATAGATTAGTATTTCAACTCATAGACAGTACAATTTGCCGGGATTATGTTATTTGAATTAATTGAATCCCACTTTTCGACTAATATCTTTATATATATATATATATATATATATATATATATATATATATATATATATATATATATATATATATATATATATATATATACAGCTAGTCTTAATATAATAAATTAATTACGTGTCACGTTGTTTGTCCGCGATGGACTCCGAAACTACTTAACCGATTTCAATGAAATTTTATAGATATCTACTGTTTCGTCCGTCTTAAAAGATAGGACAGTTTTTATCTCAATTAGACCCCCCTTTCTTCTCAAATACCCCACCAAAATATTCAATCCAAGTCATTTGTATGGCAAAACAAACTTTTTGGGACAGCTAGTAAATGTATAATAAAGCAAAATGAAACTAGCGATATTCTTTAAAAGAAATGATAAATAAAAAATAAAAAAAGACGAATAAGGTTTTTGTTAAAAGGTTTTTTTTAAATTTCTATGTACTAGCGTACTACACAAGGTCAAGGTCTCGCCACCTTGGGTTTCACTAAAATGCATTTCGTGGATTGTAACTACGCCGTGTTTGGTCGCGAATATATATTATACGCTAGTGTATGCTGCAGCACTTCTTAATGTTTAGGTTGGTTGGACGATTTATTATTATTTCAGCGCTGCAGTGAGTGTCAACGAAATGGAACATGACTTCCAATTGGACGTAACAAAAAGGATCCAATCCACAAAAAATCACTTTACAGATATTGACGTTAGAAATTTGATAGATTTTTGGTGTTTGTTATATTAGTTTTAGTGTTTTTATTGACGTGTCGCCTCTGTGGTCTAGTGATCCAGCGTTGGCGTTGACCACATGAGGTCCCGGGTTCGATTCCCGAGTCGGGCACAATAAAGAGTGTTTTTTCAGTTTTCTGTGAAACACAAAGTTGCCCGGGATTGGAAAGTGCCCGGTTGGCGATAGGCTTGCCACCTATCACATTTGTGGGATCAAGTATCTTCGGCTAATCGTGGGTGCACTTGTTGTACCTCCGCCTATCTCTTCAGGGATATGGGCGTGAAGATACTTTTTTTTGTAAATTTATTTTGCTGTTTTTGTGAGAACATGGTGCCTCAAGTAGGTTCAATGAGTACCTGTGACACAAGTCACCAATGCCCTCACATAGTGGATACAAAATACAAATTTGAAATTTAACAAAAAAAAAAACTTAAATTTATATGTATAGAGTAAGACAAAGTAAACGTATAACTTAGATACTACTAACAGTTTGTTGTATGTACGATTGTGTATGATGTAAAGTGTAGTTTGTGGTGAGTGTGTAAACTGTAATAAGTATGTAGTGGTGTAATGAAAAGTAGGGTAAATTGATAATAGTTGATTTAATTATAGAAGTGTAATGGCATCTTATTTTATAATGTGTAATAGTTTCTATTGACGTGTTAGTATCAATGATGAATTAATTTTAATCAGGCAAAAGGATTCAGACTCCTTGACATTGAACTACTTACTACTACTAGTAGTTGTGCCCCTTGATTCATTTTGCTTATTCAAAAATATACTATGATATATACACGCAGATATGTATATTTTTTATTTATTTTTTATGCAAATATATATTTACACGAAGATTTGAATAACGATTTCTTTAAAATTAATACTGTATCAAAACCCCCACCCCATACTGAATATATCCGGTGGAAAAAATTCAGCGCGCTTGTCTTTTTCCTATTTTACAAAAATTGTTTCATGTTACAAAATGTCGAATAGATTTGTATGATAAGCAATTATGTACGTGTAATCTAAACTTTGTGTAGATTTAGTCATACATACATATCGGCACGCTTTTACGTGACCTAAATAGTCCTTTTTCACCGATTTTCCCCCGTGTTTGTTCCGGGCTCCATTTGAAGAATAAATCATCTGTCTTTCTGCCATGTAGTTCGTAAGAGGCGATCAATTGCCTGTGTGAGTCACTACCATCGTGACTACTAGGTGATAGAGTTCTAGATTGTCTTGCCCGGGTTTGGTACCACTGCTTTACCAATTCCTGCCGTCATATCGTCAGTGCTTGTTACTATCGTGTTCCGGTTTGTAGGGTAAGGTCTTTTTATATCATACTAAACAAACAGATGGCTCTCTGATGGAAAGAGACAACCATCGCTAAAGATGCTAACGGTGCGTTGCTATCTTTGTGGCGGGGTCTTAGAGCCACACGTACAAGTTAACGGCGTCCTTATCCTCCAAACAGGAACATGACAGTAACAAGCACTAACGTTATTGCGACAGGAAAAGGTCTTTATCTGCGGTAGTACCAGATCCGAGCAAGATAATGCAGGACTCTGTTTCTGATGTATTTTTAGAATTAAAATTAGAATTAGGTATTTATCTTTCAGAATATGGTAAAAAGTGATACATATGTACCTAGTTGTTTGTGTTGTGTTTTATTAAACATAAAAATAGTTGTTTTTGAATTGCTTATTCTAGTTTCACATATTCTACCGTTCCCGACATAGAAATATTTTAATAATTAAGCGTGTTATTCTTAACCTAACAAGAATAAATTATTTTTTATTCGTAAAAAAATAATTTAATTTAATTTTTTGAAATACATTATTGTTGTAATACAAATTGATTATTTGATATATATATATATATATATATATATATATATATATATATATATATATATATATATATATATATATATATATATATATATTAGGCCGATTCAAAAAAATCGACTATGTTTTTTTATTCGATACTGACACTCAAAAACCTTCGGAAAGGTGTAAAAAAACGCCTGTAAAAATTTGAGCTCTTAATATTAATATTTAAGGGTCGCGCACTGCGAATTTCTATTTCCTATCTAAATAACACAGGCAAAATTTTTTACAAACTTTAGAGTGTATCACTTCCGAGTGGCTTGCTGGACGGCTAAGATTATAGCTGATTCTTGTAGAGAATTTGACGCTCTACAAAAAAGGTCTCTTGTAAATTTTCGATTATTCGACTTTTTTAAAAGATATTCAAAGTCAAAGATAAACCTAGAAAAAATTAAAGGTTTTTTTCTACATTTTGGTTGATCTACCAGACTTTTACTACACAACTATGAATCTACAGAATTGAACTACAAATTATAATAAATATTCAAGGTAAGATTAAGAAAGATAGTTCAGAACAAAGCGGCACAGTGACAAGTGAAGTAATAACAAATATTTTTTTGGTTATATCGATAAAAAAGAGCACTACTCCCCTAATACACTACTGTTGGTAATTTTCTATTAAATAATGCGACTTGGCTTAAATCATGTCAAAAAAAGCGTCTATACAAAACCACAAATGAAATGGACTAAGGATAATCTCAGAATTACAAAAATGCTTCAGAAAATATCGCTAAAAGCAAAATTTTATAAAAAGTCTGGTAGATCAACCAAAATGTAGAAAAAAACCTTTAATTTTTTCTAGGTTTATCTTTGACTTTGAATATCTTTTAAAAGAGTCGAATAATCGAAAATTTACAAGAGACCTTTTTTGTAGAGCGTCAAATTCTCTACAAGAATCAGCTATAATCTTAGCCGTCCAGCAAGCCACTCGGAAGTGATACACTCTAAAGTTTGTAAAAAATTTTGCCCGTGTTATTTAGATAGGAAATAGAAATTCGCAGTGCGCGACCCTTAAATATTAATATTAAGAGCTCAGATTTTTACAGGCGTTTTTTTACACCTTTCCGAAGGTTTTTGAGTTTCAGTATCGAAAAAAAAAAAATAGTCGATTTTTTTGAATCAGCCTAATATATATATATATATATATATATATATATATATATATATATATATATATATATATATCCAGTCCTCCGCAATGTAAACATTAGCTGTGCCAGATGTCATACTCCACCGTTCCAATTGAAACAATAGATATTGATACAGTTTTTTATAAATATAACCGTTATTTTTACATTAAGAAAAATGACACAAAAACTAACAATTGCATTCCGTTTACTAGTCTCGTTTTTTTCATGTAACATGCATATTCACCATTTATAATTACAACATAAATTATATCTCTGTTCTTCCATCAATTAAAATTCACACAGAAAAAATCATGCCAATCAGTCAAGCGTTTTAAATCGATTAAAAAATAGCACAATGCAACTAAACCGTCTGATAAATCGATAATCATGATCACGGAACGTCGAAATCGATTACAAAGTGTATTTGAATAAGATGTATTGCTCAGTCATTTGTCTAAATCATATTAAAAATTGTTTCCTGCACCCTATCTGGTCTGAAATGAAATTTTAGTTGCCAATTCATTGCTTGCTTTGTGAGGGTTTACAATTCAAACGATATAATAGCTATTCTTTATATGTTAATCTTCTAATTAAATAAATACATACCCGTATACACATTTATAGTATAAATGCCAGTCTTTTTATCTGTTACCAGTTAAAACCGCTAAAAAATATTGAAATTTGGCTAGAGATAGTTAAAGACCTGGGGTCAACTTTATCTGAAATAAAAATAGCCTACCTGTCAAAGCATTTTTTTTTTTTAATTTAGAAACCAGCCTCAGCCAGTATTGGAATACTGGGACATATCGAACAACGTTCAGTTTCGCGGTCATTTGGAAAGAAAGGCTAAACTAGCCTCCAAAAAGCTTGACGTACTCAGTAGAGCAAAGCAGTACTTCATGCCAGCCCATGGCCTTCAACTTTACAAGGCCCAAATTCGATGTCACATGGAGGTTTTATCTCCTCTTTTCCTCACAGATTCTCACCTCTGGACCGGAGCTCCACAGTATTCAACGTAGAGCGGTTCGAATCGTCGACGATCAGACTATTTTTAATCGGCTTGACTCTTTGGCGTTACGCAGGGATGTAGGTTCGCTTTGTACCTTTTACCGTAAGTATGATGGGGAGTGTTCCGAAGAGTTCTTCGAACTAATTCCTGCAGCTAAATCCATCATCGGACATCGCATCAAAATTTAAAGTTCCATCCTCACCACCTCGATGTCTGGAAATCCACAACCGTGCGCTTTTGTCGGCACTTTTTGCCTCGCACTACTCCATTGTGGAATCAATTACCCTCGGGAATGTTTCCGAACGGATACGACTTAGGGACCTTCAAGAAACGAGCTTATTCATTCTTAAAAGGCCGGCAACGCAGATGCAAGACCCCTGGTACTGCAGTTGTCCATCTGCGGCGGTGATCACTTACCATCAGGTGCACCACCTGCTCGTTTGCCCCGTTTGCTATAAAAAAACCAGCAGATGACTATTCTGAGAAAAACTATCGTCTATAGACATGAAAGCTCTTAATGATGTAATGTGGTTGGATGGGTACTGAGTATTTCCAACCAGATACATGGATTCAGCCACGTATATAAGTCTACCGGCTACCTTACCCTCCTAACTAGAACACAACAATGATAAGCACTGAAGCTATTGCAGCAGAAACAGACAAGGCGGTGGTACCATATACTTGGGCGAGACATTACGGAATTTAGTCAGGATAATATTGACTCTTTATAGGTACATTTTTCTACTTGATCTCTTACAGATTAGGTAAATTTATCCTCCGTTTTGGTCCGGGCTCCTTTGAAAAATAGACCAACTGTCGTCCTGTCAGACAGGTCGCAAATAGGCGACCGAATGGCTGCACGTGTCACTGCCATCCTATCTACTAGGTAGTAGACTTTTGCAACGTTTCGCTCGGGTATTTGGTACCACCGCCTTACCTATTCCCGCCGCAATAGCTTCAATGCTTATAATTGACATATTTCGGACTGAAGAGTAAGGTAGCTGGTAAACATATGCATGTGGCATTGCCATCCCGCCACGCGGATAGCAACGTACCATTAAGACGAGGTATTTTGACGCGCGTCAATTCTATAAGTTATGGGCGACGCGGTATTTTCTGAAACCGCTGGAAAACGTGTTAATTTTCGGATAAATAAATATAGGACTTCAGCTGAAAAACAAAATTTAGTACATTCTTTTTTGTATTTAAAACTAAATATCACCACATAAAAATCATGTGGCAGATTAGAAATAGAATTAACAAACTAGAGATTTTTTTTGCCTATTTTCGGAATTTTATATGATTGAGTAAAGTACATTCTATCATGTAATGAGTTAGTACATTCCTCAGATAATATCTTCAGGTATATCATGTAATTTTTGTAAAATTGTTATTTAACAATCAATACAAAAAAAAACGTAATTTAGTAAACCAGCTTTTTCCCGTTTGTCCCGATGCCTCGCCTTAACATCTTGGGTATCTTTCTATCAGGAAAGCCATCTACTTTTTTGCTATCCAAAGATATAATTTTTTTTTATATCTTTAGATTTAGTACTAACAATGTAAATAAAAAGATTATTATACATAAAAAGTAAGCTATTTTCGGATTCTATTTCATACACACAACAGTTGTAACTATCACAATAGCAATATATTTTTTTAGCTTTTTAAACTTAAATTTGAATAAAACATTTAGTTTATTTAAAAAATGAGAATAAAAATAAAAACCATTATTAGATACAAAAAAACGAAAAATGAAAAAACCTTTAAGATGTAAACAAATTTTTATAAAAAACATGAGATAAGCATTGATTAAAAAAGTCCTAAAACCATGCAAAATAATTATTTCCCCTCCTAATTAATTATGGCGAAATATTTTTTGTGATTCAGCAGTTATAGAATTAATATGTTCTATATTATAAAAGAATAAATATGTTCATAATATTCGCTTAGAACAAAAAACATTTTGCAAATAAAGTCAACTTCTTTTTCAAAATAAAATAATACTATATTAAATGTACGTAATATTTTTTAATATAAAATACTTACAAAGTAGTTTTCTATGAGTGTAGCAAATTCTTTTATCATCAATAAAAATTCTTCTAAAATATTCTTTCAACAAATAAACAAATGTTTTATCGTCATAAAATTAGCATTGATTTATGAATATTTTATAGATAAATAAGATCTATATTAGTTTGGTTAGAAATATAGCTTCATTATGTAAGTGGTGTAAGTACATAGTGAAATAATCCAAATACAGTAATTTCTAAAATCTAGTAGTGAAAAGGTACTTATATCGTAAACAAGAAGAAACAAATTTTTTGTCTTGATAATATTAATGTTGATTCACACATAAGATCAACTCGTTTTTTTAAATAAAAGTACTCACTTATAATGTAATATTTTAAAAGTAACATTACAGGCGAGTTTAATGTATAAAGATTTTTAAAATCTAGTGGGTACTAGCAGTACCTACTAATTTTAAATACTCTTTATATTTATAATAAAAGCAAAAAAAAACGATTTTTTCTTTGTTATCGTTTTATTAGTTTTGATTTACTATAATCTTTTAAATAAGGTCAACTCCTCTTTGTAAAATAGAATACAGCGTATGTAACTATCTACAACTGAAAAACAACATAAATCTAATAGTTGAAAACTATTCATATTTCAATATTCAAACAAAAAAGAAACAAACCTTTTTTCCTCATAATATTTACATCGATTTATGAATATTTTGCAAATAAGGTTACGTTTTTCTTAAAATAAAATATACTTAGCTTAAAAACTTCACTTATTATCTAACTTTCTACAAGTTAAAAAAATCCTAAATCATTAGTTGAAGAGTATTTTATTACAAACAAAAAAAAATTATTTGTGTTTATTTATGAACAAATAAGGTCAACTACCTATAAGTTACTCACATATAAATATTCTGCAAGTAAAAAATGCTAAAATCTGGTAGTTATAATAATAAATAAACAATAAAAAACAACATTTTTTTTGTTTCTATTCATTTGTGTTGATTTTCGAATAAGATCAATTCCTTTTTTAAATCAGATATGACTTTTAATCATTTATTAATAAGCAGTCTTCTAATAATTTACGTAATTACGTAGATCTATAATTTTATATTGCAAACAAATGAGAACAAATATTTTCACTGCATATTAGTGTTGTACAAAGAACGTTTTGCAAATAGGGTAACTATGAAGGATTTCACGTTTCGTTAAATATCTTTGCATCTTTATTATTTAGAATTAATTACGTTGTACCAGGTGTATCCATTAATGATAGGCTCCGTGAGACGATGAGATCCGTTCACGCCTGCTTGCTCTGTTTGCCGGGAGCGCTTTCTTTATACTTATTTTGTAGTTATATCTGTAGTCGTAGTCCGTAACGAAAGGGATCGCTTAACTCAGAGCCCATTCAAAAATTACAATGATATTGCATATGGTTAACGACTCTATAGTTTTTGATGAAACTAATTTGATAATTTAAAGATCTATATATTTCCAACAGACTTCTATTAAATAGGTTTTCAATATAATTTTGAGGTTATAGGTTTTTAGGTTATAATATGTGTTTAGCACTAATCCAGCGCTAGAAAGAAGTTAAATATTTTTTAAACAAAGAAAATTTATTTGTGTCTACCGCTCTACCCAAACGTTTCAAAAGATTTTCTTTTTTCTTCTTTCAAAAGTTGTTACGTATCATCAACTCAAAAATTAAAAAGTTAACTTTGAGAAAGCATTTAAATATTATCTTCGAAATAAAGAAGTGATCATCTCTTCAAAAAGCTGATTTTAATAGCAAGATACTAGCAAAATATCTACAGTTATTCTTATTAATACTTATTATCTAATATATAAAAATCTCTTGTCACAGTGTTCTCGGTCGCACTCCTCTAAAACGAGGTACCTAAACGAATTTCATGACTTTTTTCTATACTTGGTATTAAGTAAGATTTTAGGCCGTAAAATATATTTAATGCCGCAAAGTGATTAGGACATGCACATCTAGATTTTTATATGCTTTTTTTTACAATTTTTTTTAAATTATTTTTTAATCTGGCTTAAAAATAATTTCGCTCTCTTACCGTCACCTCTAATAACCCCCACTCTTCCAAAATACTTACCATAATTTATCTAGCAGCACACTCTATGCCGGGTCAGCTAGTAATTGTACTTATATAATGACTTCTATAAATAAAATAAATTAATGACAAACAATACACACGCATACGACAATATATATACATAATATCAGTCATATTAATAACTAAAAAATACTAAAAAAAAAAACTTATCGCAAGTAAATAGTAACCTGGATGATCGAGTTTTGCTCGGTTTTTTCTTTTTTGTAAAAACGAATTTTTTTTGTAAAAATGAATAAAGAAATATGTCCTCTCAAACAAAAGAAGAATTTTCCAAATCAGTCTAAGCGTCTTTAAATAATCTTGAAACATACATTAAAAAACCCGATGAAATGAAAAACTCTACTTTTTTAAGCTGATTTAAAAATGAGCCTTAAAAGAACACATACTAATATGTGGTGCATATGTGTAATGCCAGTATGGAGTCATTTTCACACCTTTTCGTCGTATATATTCTTGCATTTTATAATAAGAATGCTAAGCTAAGCTGACCAGGCAAACGTTGTTCTGGTTTAAAATTTATTTGTAGTAAATATTTTGGCGGGGTGAGCGTAGGAGGATGAAAATTAGGTTAATAGCTATTTTTTATTTAATGGTCCAGTGGTTCAGTGTGGTTCAGTCCAGCGTTGGCGTTGACCACATGAGGTCCCGGGTACGATTCCCGGGTCGGGCACATAAAAAAAAGTGTTTTTTCAGTTTTCTGAGAAACACAAATTTTGGAAATGTCCGGTTGGCGATAGGCTTGCCACCTATCACATTGTGGGACCAAGTGTCTTCGGCTAATCGTGGGTGCACTTGTTGTACCTCTGCCTACCCCTTCGGGGGTATGAGCGTGAAGATACTTTTTTTTATTTAAAAATGAAAATAGAAAACATAGCGAATAATATAAAAAAATATTTTTTGTAGTTAAATTTTATCTTTATCATCTAGCGGTATGAAATGCATTACAACTTATTCTTATACCTACCAAGTATACAAAAAAAATCATAAAAATCGTTAGAGTCTGATAAGTATGACCACTAACATTTGATGAGATGCGAGATTTTTATATATTAGATTTACTTAACAGAACTGTTCTAACAACCAAAATCGGTTTGCTTTAAAATAAATAAATTGTCGTTGTGAAAAAGCAGTAGAGAAGCTGTAAGAAAAAAAAAACATTTTTTAAATATTTTCTTCCAAAAGATAGAGCTCTGTGACAGATAGACAGACAAATAGTTAGTCAAAGTCTAAAAAAAATTTTATTCAAATAAACCTTTATAGGGACTTTTTTATCATTATTACCGGATCGAAAACCGAAGATACAGACAAACAGACAAAAAAACAGGGGAGACATATTGATAAGGTTCCGTGTGTCGCCTATTGTGTATGGAACCTTAATGATGCGGTGTCAGAAAGCAAGTTAAATATATACAACAGAAAGTTACATACAAAATTCAAGAAATCCGCTTTTCCCACAATAACCCGATAACGTGCCAAAATAATCAGATATACCCCGGTCATTAGCAATATTAATAATATTCAATTCCGGACCATTCCGAAACAACAGCACTGTTACAGACAATAGTAAGAACACATATCTATGGTGCGCCGGTGCCCACAATTTTGACAGCCGAGAGACCGGTCCGGGAAGATTAATGGTCGCTCTACTCATCGCCGTAATGACGCCCCCTCCGCACTCTAATGACATCCAATGTAGGGTGGATATGAGATAAATTGTACCGTAAACTCATTGACCGGAAATTTCCTTACAATGCTCAAGTATATGCTTAAGGTGCACATCAATAATTCTTTTTATGCTTAATTAAAATTAGTTTATGCTTTTTTATTTATATTTTTTCTTTATGCAGTGATCTATTTAAATTTTATTTAATATTCATAATATGGCTGACCTGTTTCACCCGCAAGTAGAACGTTTTTAATTCAGCAATAAAAAAAATCATACAAACTTTCACTTCTTGTTTCTGTACCTTAAGGGTATAATTTTAACAAAAAAAAATATAACACAATAAATACAACAGGCGAACTTAACGACTAGAGACACTTTCTACCAGTTAACTTTGCACTAACAAAAACGTTGTAGTATTGAATACACACAAAAAAGTCTTGCGGAACAAATTCTAAATAATTTTACATTAATCAAAGAGACTTAATATATTTATCTAAACATACGGGCACACCAATATAAATTAGTTTATTTTAACCCAAAGTTTGCAACAATCTCCTTGCCAATTAGTGTTATCAACATCGGTTCAGCGATTTAGTCATCAAAACGTAACGGAAAAACGGAACGGAACGGAACGGAACGGAACGGACGGACGGAAGAACGTAAAATATTAGTAGGGATTTATTAATAATTGTGAGCCACAGTCTGCTGTATTATAAGTCATACATATGGTCCCACCAGACGAGCAGCAACTCACCATTAACATATTATTTTGTGTTTTATAAATGATCGTACCTCTTTCCAACGGGAATGCCATCTGCTTGTTTAAAATCTTCAAATTGCAGTAAAGTATGAGATAAGTCATCTATTATAAAATATATAAATATATAAAAGTTAATATTTGAATTTTAATTTATTTATTGCCAACAGTCTAAGATTTAATTCAGCGGAAAATAAAACGCAACCTTAAATTTTTGAAACAAATTTAATGCTTGTGATATAGGTGTAGTAAGTCAACGATACTAATACATAGAAATACATTATATATATATATATATATATATATATATATATATATATATATATATATATATATATATATATATATATATATATATATATATATATATATATATATATATATATATATATATATATATATATATATATATAAACCCAGTAATAAAACCATTTATGTTCATCATACAAATGTGAATTTGCTGTCGGGAATCGGATCCAAACCCCGTCGATGATTGGTTAGCGACCCTGACGATGCCAAAATTAGGCTCAAATGAGAGGGTCAAATTATAATTTTTAGAATACAATTCCATTGTATCCATGGAGAAGCAGTTTCTAAAGCATTACTCCTGCAGTTTTCATAGCTGACTATCTGAGCACCATTATAGTAATTAACTATCTGAGCACCATTATAGTAAGTAACTTCCAGATGTATGTACCGATTGAGTATAAAAACGAATCAGCTTTATTTCTCAAAAAACTACGTCTAATACATAAATTGCATCAAAATCGGTTTATTCGCTTGGGAGTAATCGTTGACAAAACATTTTGAAAATAGTGTTTTTTCGACATAGCTTCGAAAATTTTCAACCAATCATTTTTTGGTATTATACGATAATTTAGTACTTAAAAACTACGTGAAATTCCGTTTCAAAAATTAAAATCGAATCTAATTCTCAAAGCTTATAGCTTTTAAAATATTAAAATAACGTTGTTTTCAGCAAACTTAATTATTTTTTTAAATAACTTTCAAGTTAATTCACCGATTGACTTAAAAACCTTTTCAGCTTTTTCCTTAAATACCGTCAAATACCGTTAATTTAATCAAAATCGGTCAATTTGTTTGGGATTTAGCAATGAAAAAAATTAAAAATAAAACGTTTCTTGACATTGCATCGAAATTTTTCAGCCTATCGATTATTTAGCTAAAGTAATATTTTAGATCTCAAGAATTGTGTTGAATGCCATAATCGTTTTCAAAATATACAGCTTTTCAAAATTAATATACTGCCATTTTTAACAAATAGATGTTAGACCTGAAAAATCTTTGCATATATTTTTTAATCTTTTGAGTTTAAAATACCTTAATTTAGTAGGAAGTTTCAGGAATGGCCCGTAGAGTCAACCATTCACAAATTTTTTCTTTCTTTTTTATCTAAGTATATGATAAAATGTAGTTTATTTTATTCGGCTATTTTTTGAGTGACTAAGTAACAATCATCTTAATATATACATTTTTACGTTTATAATGTTAATACATTTATTTCTAATAATATTCACGGGACAAATTACACTTACTGATCTAACCTCAAAGTAAGCAAATTACATCGATGGCATAGTCAGGGTCCCTAAATACTCAACTAATGAGGCTAAATCTCGAGGAGCCACAGAGTAATGGAGTTGCTCTAGTAGTTTGAGAACGAGTTTATTACAAACAAACATACCCTTTTTTATTAATTAGTTAAGAGAAAATCAACAAAAACTCGATATTTATTGATAAAGGTATATTCCCGCCAAAAGTATTGTCACCCAATCGCATCCTTGGCTAATGTCTTCGGTGTAACGAAAAAAAGTCTGGCATGTTTATCTTGGCTGAGACGCAGAGTCGTTGCGAATTGCCTGCCCCGTGAGTTTCGGCCCCTAATCGATTCTACTCGGGACACGTCTAATTTGGCGGATTAATCGTGAACACCCTAGCGTACTAATTTCCTTGTTTATTGTAGACGATAATAGGTTTTCTTAAAATATTGTAGTTTTAGCCCCATTTTTGCCTTTGTCAAGGTCTAGCAGAGTTACTCGTACATACAAGAAATCACAAAATATTTCGTTCTAGTAGTTACAGTATATACTATCTCAATAACATCATGATTACTAGGTGGTAGATCTCTGCCTCCTACCTCTTCAACACTTACCAATAATGAGGAGGTTATTTATTCAAATGTATATTTTTTGTTTTTTTTTGTCCTCAGAACTCTGCCTTTTATGAACCCATTTGGTAAATATTTTTTGTTTAAAAGACTTTATTTCTTTTTTATTTGATGTCTCATTAATTGTACCAAAGATAAAGGAGGTAAAAATCAGATGTTGCGCTTATGCTATGTATGTATGCTCTCAATGTTACGTTACTATTTCGCGGATAGATTAATAATTATTACCGATCAATATAATTAATATTAAATAATATATCAAATATTAGTATGATAACTCAAAATGTCGTCCGGAAATGTAAAAAGACAAAAAGGCGACTGCCTATGAACTCATCGTCAAGCGCGGCTTGCATGAATGTGACGACCGCGGTTTCATATATTCACTAAATTTTCCGAAATTAACACCACGAGGCAGTCAATTCTTATTTCTTATTCTTGATAATGTCATGTCATTCTTGATGTGCCATTTTTGATAATGTCATCGACTTTTCGATACTCTCGGGTTTGGGCAGAGTTTTTTACTCACTGTATATCAAACACAGTAAAACTGCAACTTTGCAACAACTATACAGTAAATATGGCTTCCAGTCTCCCATCTCTCTGGAATCTGCTGCAATAGTTTCAAAGCTTGTCAATATCGAGTTCGGTTTGGAGGTTAAGATAGGCGGTAGATTTATTCATGTGGCATTATTATTCCGCCATACGAAAAGCAACGCACTATTAATAGTTTTGGTGTCTATAGGCAGTACTTCTCTTTCCACCCGGAGAGCCATTTGCTTGCTTGCGACCTTATGATATAAAATAAACCTTGGATAAATCTTCAATACATATTGAAACCAAATGAGAAACGCTATTCAATACCTTTAAACAAAAAATATTATTCCTAATAGATTAATAAAAAACTTAAAAAATACAACCGAATCGAGAATCGCTTCTTATGTAGAAAGTCGGTTGAAACATAAACTAAGTTAAATAATAAGCTACTTCCAAATAAATGTCAAAGCGTCGACATCTTATTAAGATCTTAATCCAAAAATCCCGTTGACTATTCGAGTACTATTATCTATAGTAAACAAAAAACACACCGCACACAAAGGTCGCGAATCGCCTTAAAAAATGACCCCCCAATGATGACACACGATTAAAAGACGGTGGTTTGTACCCCTTTGAGGTGACGTGAGAAATATATTGTAGTGAATATAAACAGTTTTGAGCATATTCATATTGTTTGAAAAGTACCGTTTGCCGTTTAGTCGAATCCATACACGTACACTAATATTACAAATATTTAACTCTGTCTGTCTATTTGTTACAAATATTAAACTCTGTCTGTCTATTTGTTACAAATATTAAACTCTGTCTATCTGTCTTTCAAAGCTACAACGGTCAAATGACTTTATTAATATTTAACTAAAAAAATAGTTGAAGACCCGGGTTCGAACATAGGCCATTTTTTTATAATTATGTAGGTTCGCTCTGCATCTTTTACCGCATTTATCATGAGGAGTGTTCCGACCAGTTGTTCGGATTAATTCCTGCCGCTAAATTCCATCATCGGACATCGCGTCAAAATCTGCTAGACCTTGACAAAGTTCCATCCTCACCACCTCAATGTCTGGAAATCCACAACCGTGCGCTTTTGTCGGCACTTTTTGCATCACACTATTCCTTTGTGAAATCAATTACCTGCGGGGGTGTTTCCGAACGGATATGACTTGGGGACCTTCAAGAAACGAGCTTATTCATTTTTAAAATGCCGGTGACGCAGCTAAAAGACCCCCGGTATTGCAGATGTTTATGGCGGCGGTGATCACTTACCATCAGGTGCATACCCTGCACGTTTGCCCCTCCACTATAAAAAAATAAAAAATAAATCAACACCTATGGGGCTGAAATGTGGTATGTTTATTAATATACTATTAATATAATATTTTATTAATGTCATGTTATAGTGCGCGCGGAACTAGTTGGCCGCGCCATACGTAATACGTAATACGTAAGGCGCGGCCAACTAGTTCCGTGCGCACTATAGTCTAGTCGCAGACGGATCAGCTAGTATTTTTATAATTTCAGTGCTTAAAATAAATAAGTAATATGATTTTTTATATATTTTGTAATGTTGCATAATACATTCAAATGCTTTTTAAATAAAAATCTATCTTTATTAAATTTTTGCAAAACAAGTCACTTTTAATAAATATTTAAATTTATTAAATAATGACTTAATTTGCAAAAAGCCGATAAATCAGTTTTTTTTGTGATTTTTAATCAATTATAAAAATTTGTAGCGTCGATAATATGTACGTATATTTTTTTGCCAAATTTCGTAATCAATTATTTTCATGACTCACTGACAACAATTTAATAACGGTACACTATGAAATTTTTCTATCCCTCTGTTTACCTGTTTGATTGTATGTACGCATGCCTGTTATATCTCATGAACGGCTTGACTGACTTTTATGAATATTGATAGAAACTGAGAACATATTATTTTAATAATTAAAAGCCACATACAATTTATCTGTCTGTCTATATTATTTTTTTATCTTCAATTAAATTACGCCCATCAATACGGGTGAGTAAGAGCTAGTACGAATATTAAGTCTGATCGAATTATTTAATAGATTGTTTACTAACCATAAGTCATATTATGAATGTGCTATGTTTTTTTTTCACGTTTTAACAAAATCCTCGATCAACCATTAAGCTGGGTTTGATTTGAGAGATAATTTTAATCCACCTTCAACTAAAACATTGTTTTACACAGTAAAATAAAATGCATTATAAAGCAAGTATCAAGATTTAAAAACAGTGAAGTTCAAGAATTTTGCAATCACCCCTTAGCAAATAGTTCGTAAGAAGAAAAGGATTTATGTCCCCAATAATATGGTGCGTTATGAACTAAACAATGAATGCTACATCATAATATTGTATTGACATATTATTTATTGGGTAATACTTTTTAATTTTTTAACACGTCGCCTTTAAAAAGAATTTCTTTCTCAGATACATTACCGCTGAATCGCGAATGATTTACCGTATTTTTTTTTTGATCTTAATATGAATATTATTTCTTTTTAATAGATATTTTAATAAGTATACTGAACTTTTAACTAAAAAAACGTATTGATTCGGGACCCCCTTGAAGAATAGATTAACTGCCTTACTGATATGCTTTTCGTGAAAGGCGAAAACAGCCAAGAAAAGAAATACGCGTCCCTATCATCGTGACTACTGAGTGGTGGTATAGTTCTGCGACGTCTTCCCCAGGCGTGGTAGTGCCACCTCTTATCCTGTACCAATAATCTTTTCCCATTAATATCCATCATCAATCAATTCATTCATCATATCATGAGAAGTCTGTCTGCCTGTGTCTTACGCTTTCACTGATAAGCCGTTGGAATGATTATGGTGAAATTTGGCGAAGAGTTAAAAATATGAGGTCAAATATAGACTACTATTTTTAAAAAATCAACTCCAAATGGGCTAATCGATGATATAAATTAATTTCATTTAAAAAAAACCTGTGTTACTTATGTAGGCACGAAAGAAGTTGTAATCGGCCATGTTGCCTGAATTAAATGGTAAAATAAATAAATAAAATATACTTTGATGTAACAGAATAAAAATCTTTATGAAAGTTTTATTTTATCCTATGTAATTATCATATGTTTTTAAAGAAAACGACACAAGTACCTAGTAAAAAAAGTTATTTAATACATTAAAGGAAAGTTTTATTATAAAACATTATCTGGTGAAATAAATTTTATTTAAATATCATTATTAATTATTTGTACACAATTAAAAAAATACAAACTTTTTTGAAAAATAAAATGTTAAGTGTTGTTGGTGTTAGTTTTTCGTTACGTTGTGCGCGCGGGTCGAAAAATTTACTGTCATCAATTTTCCCAAACGCGCCAATGGAAGTATAACTTTAAAATTAACGGTTAATTCAACATACTTGTAAGGTATTGCAAGTATGATGAATTAAGCGTTAATTTTAAAGTTAGTTATTATTTTAATAATTTTATAATTGTAATTAATAGACAAATGGTTATTTGGCTATAAATATGTAATAATGACACAGTATACATTAATTTCATTAAATAAAATTTAGTGCTTATATAAAATTACTTGTTAGTTCTTTTCGGTTTATATGTACGATTTAAATAATTAACTGATTAATAAGTTCATAGCTACAAAATATCTACAAAATGATGGAAGAATATTTAATGCCAACTAAAGCAAAAATTTGATACAACTTATGAAAAAGACGAACTACCTTTGTTACAATATTGAAGGAAAATAAGAAGTGATTAAGATTATGATAGAGATTACTCTACTCGTGAACAAATCTGCGTAGTTTAGCTAGTATTTTATAATTTAAACGAAATAAAACTACAACATCCGATATCTCTGGAACTGTAATCCAGATTTTCATCAAATTTCATGTAAAAGCGATAAAAAAAAAACAAATTGATCAATAAATTAACGAGATCGATAATTCTGTTTAGAGGGTAACATAGGCGATAAAAGTTTTCAATTTTCAGGTCAGGTTCAAATTTGATCATCGATTTTTTTAAAGTTTTTTAAACTTTCTCAAGCTCGGTGTAAGAGCTAAAACACATAAGTTAAAATAAAAATAGATTAAACCTCAACGAAATTTACTTCACCCGAAAACTGAACCCGGAATTTCATGATCCAAACAGGCTGAGGGCTAGAGTAACTAAACAAGATATAAACAATAATATTTACCGTCCATCGCAGTTGCGTCTCAAGGGCCTTGTGAGACAGAACTTGTAAACCTCCAGTACGATACACGATACTGTAATAAACTTAGAAAGTTTTTATTTGTCTTACAGAAGCAACAAACATGAATTGTTCTCTTTAGTCTTTAACTATCTATATAAATAAAATGAAAACCTGTTCGTTTGTTAGTATCATTTGGGGACGGCTCCTCTTGATGTGTGATCACGTCTCGATCCGGTAGTAATTATGAAAATAATAGCTGCATTGCGAAGCCTGCTGCATTATAAAAGTTTTTGATGAATCCCGCAGGAACAACTCATTTTTCTGGGATAAAAAGCAACTTATGTGCTATTCCAGTTTATCACCTATATGTGTGCCAAATTTCATTAAAATCGGTTCAGCCGTTTTTACGTGATTGAATAACAAACACCCATCCATTCAAACATTCAAAATTTCACATCTATACATATAATAAAATCGTAGGAAAGTCAAAACTGTACATTGAATATTTTTTAAAAAGAATACTTGGGGCGTGATCTACAATCGATATCGAAGCCAAAAATATAGTTTTTAGAATTTTTGTCTGTTTGTCTGTTTATCCCTTTGTCTGTTTATTTGTTTGTCTGTATGTATGTCCGGGGTAAACTCAAAAATACTGCATTGCATTTACTTCAAATTTTGCAAGAATATTACTAACAGGTCGGGTCAACATATAGGCTACATATTATCACGCTATCACCTACAGGGGAGGAGCAGTGCGGAATAAACGGAGTCCGCGCGGACGAAGTCGCTGGCAACAGCTAGTATATAATATATAATATTAATATAGATTAGAACCGTCTTGAACAATTTGATTATTGTGTTATGTCTTCATGATAGAATTCTTACAAGATGTTTTTATAATATAGCAAACAAGCAAATGGCTGTCTTCATGGAAATAGATAATCATCACCTACAGACACCAAAGATGTTAATAGGGCGTTGCTATCCATGTGGCAAGTTGTTAATACTATATGCATACGTTTACCGACTACTTTACCCTCGAAATCGGTACGAGACAATAATAACCATTGACACCATTGCGGCAGGAATAAGTTAGGCGGTGACACCAGACATTCACCCATGTCTCTGTGCTCCACAACTTAGTAGAGTTCTGCAACATCTTGTAAAGCTAATCGAGCGTCTTTTACGAACTGCCTGGCAAAATTTCAGGTAATAGTTTGCTTACTTTGGGGTTAAATTAATTTGTGTAATTTCTTCAGTGATATTATTATTGGTGGTGACTACTAGATGGTAGAGTTCCCCAATGTCTCGTCCGGATATTTGGTACCAACGCCTTGGCTATTCCTGCCGCAATATCCTGAATGCCTATCATTTTCGTGTTCCGGTTTGGAAGGTAATGAAGCCAATAAACTTATGCATATGGCATTAACATCTCGAAACACGGATAGGAACGCGTTATTAACATATTTGGTGTCTATAGGCGATTGTTTCTCTTTCCATCGGGATAGCCATCTGCTTGTTTGCTATCTTATAATATATGAAAAAATACTGTTTCACCAAAACTTATTTTGAGGATTTTTCAAAATTTCTCAAAATCTCCTGGACCGAATTCATTCAAATTTTCAGGAAGTCTAAGTTGAGCGAAATCCAATTCAATGCTACCGCGTTTCGATCAGTCAAGCCGTTCAAAAGTTATGAGCTGTTTACTTACACAGAGACATACAGACATATCGACGTCATCATGAAAATAGTCGGGAAAGGTTCCTAGAACCTCAAAACGTGGAGATCTAGTGAAAACCCGATTTTCGAAAATCAGGGCAAAATCAGTTACTTCCTTGTCTACACACGTAGCGGGAAGTTTTATTCTCTGAGATTTCACCCCGGCGCTGATCTTTTGGTAAGGGTCGCTAAACTTTTTAAGCAAAAATGTAAACACAACAAAAATTTGCAATGTGTGTTTTGTGACTGACTCTACTTGTGTTACAATAAATTTTATTAGCATTTTACACTCGTATTTTCAAAAACGCATTAATCATTTAACCGGCTACTTTATCCGCTAAATGGGAACACGACAGTGACAAGCGCTTATGCTATTACGGAAGGAATAAGTGCTTACCTGGGCGAGATGTGCTTAACAACCACCAAGTAGTTACGCTAGTAGATTTTTTTTTATATCATGAGATAGCAAACAAGCAGATGGTTCTCCTGATGGAAATAGTCAACCATCGCCTATAGTCACCAAAGATGTTAATGGTGCGTTGCTATCTTGTGGCGAGGTCTAATGACACATGCATAAGTTTACCGGCTACCTTACCCTCCACAAAAGAAACACTTTTGCCAATTGTTTGTGTTTAATATTATAAGATAGCGAATAAGCAGATAGCTCTCCTGATGGAAAGAAAAACCATCGCCTATAGACACCAAAGATGTTATGGTGCGTTGCTATTCGTGTGGCGGGATGGTAATACCACGTGCATGAAATTTATCGGCTTGCCCTCCAAACTGGAACACGATAATGACATTCAATGAAACTATTGCGGCAGGAATAAGAGTCAGTATAATAAGTTTGCCTTTTAAGAATTACCCGGTAAAAGGCAGATGGTATATTGTTCAAAAGAGCCCAGACAAAATTCAAAGTTTCATCTACACCTTACTCATTTTCTGGAAATCTTAACTGCGCAATCATCTGGTCAATTTTGGCCCATTTTTTTATATCCAACCAATTATTGGAAGGGATTTTTTCAAAAAAATATGACTTAAGGATCTCTAGAAAAGAGACCCTAACTGCCTGATTGTCTAGGGTATATTGATAGGGATAGCTTATTTTGCTCAAATCATAAGGTCCTAGGTTCAATCACAGAGTCGGGTAAAAGTGTTATTGAGGTTATTTCGAGGTTGAAATGAAAAATCTCAGTAGCAGCTCGAAGTATGGCAGGTGCTGTGTTACCTTTGCCTCAGATGAGCACGTAAAGCCACCGATCCCGGTTATCACTGAACTGTTAGGTCAGTAAAATGCGGCGATGGGGATCACTACTCATCTCGCCAACCGACAAACCGATGAATCGTGGTAAACTGAAAAGTCTACAGACGTTCGATTTGCTCTACCTACCCCGCAAGGGAAACGGCTGTTATTATATTTTTTACGTCAAAAAAGAGTTTACTTATTTTTAAAAGGCCAGCAACGCATCTGCAATAACTTTACTAATGTGAGACTGTTGTCTGTTCGTTAAAAAAAAACAATTATAACAACAAATCTTCTATTATAATAAATTCTATACGGATTGTATATTATATATTCGGTGACAGTGCAAAAAGACGTACATTCCATATACGTTGAAAAACAAATATAATGATACGCTACGATCATTAACTCGTCGCATATAAGTGGGAACAAACAATAAACAACCAATTGCTCAGAAAATGCTACCTAATAATTACCTACGCGCCAAGTGCCGGCTGCTTACGGCGATTCGTTGGACTTAATATTATTTTGAAGCAATAAAAGATTTTTTTTTTAATTTTTATAAATATAAATATCGTAACGCTAGTTCTATTGCGAAGTAAGTAGAGAATGTAACATTAATATACATTTCGGTTTACGGTGATACATTAGTTCGTCGGTTGATGAGATGAGTGGAAATTCGTTATATACGTAAATTAATATTTTTAACGTCCCTATAAAAGATACATGTAATTATATATTATCAAAATTTATAATGCAATTAACGTAAATAATTATTTATTTAAATTACATTTTTTATTTATAGAAGTAAAAATGATTCGAATCGATGAAAATCCCTCACGATGTAGGCAGATAGAACTGAGAGCCATGTAGCAGAAATATAAAGAATAAAAATATTTTCCCAAGATAATAACATGAATTGTGCTCATCTAAGAACAACACAAATTGAGCTTGTGTTAACTGTTCCTGGGATAACATTTTACACTTAGGAAAATTAAGCAAATATCTTTATGTCCGTATCTCCGAAGGGGAAGGCAAGAGGTGCAATAAGTTCGCCCACGATTAGGCGAAGATATTTGGTTCCACAAATGTGATAGGTGGCAAGCTTATAGCCAACCGAGCACTTTCCAATCCCGGGCAATATTGTTTTTATCGGAAAGCTGAAATATACATTTTTATCAATTGCCGGATCCGAGAATCGAACACAGAACCTCATGTGGCTAACGTCGACGCCGAACTGCTAGACCACAGAGACGATATTTTATACTATTTATATTAATATTATAATTTATTAATATTATAATTATTTTCTATATTAATAGTATAAATGCGAAAGTTTGGCTGTTTGGATGGATGTTTGTTACTCAATCACGCAAAAACTACTGAATGGATTTGAATGAAATTTGGCACACAGATAGATGGTGATCTGGAATAGCACATAGGCTAATTTTTATTCCGGAAAATAAGGTTATCCCGTGGGATTCGCCAAAAAATTTATAATGCAGCGGGCTGCAAGTTGCAGCAAGTTATTTATATTTCTGCTAAGAATCGTGATTCGTGAAATATGGCGATCAAACTAGGTAAATAACGTGCAATAACTTAGAAAACATTTCTATTAACGTACTTATACATTTACGATATAATGATATTACTCTATATACGTGAAGCGAAAACCTTGTAAACCATTTTACTAAAATTATGTCAACTGAGAAGTATAAAATTTAACATATATAAAATTAATACGGAGAAGATAATTTTTATACTTATAATAAGCATTAAAACACAATAAATTAATGAAATTAAACATTACAATACACACTGCTATTAATTTGACACCTATCATTATGTACATACAAATATTATTCTATTTTGCCCGAGCAAGACGTCATAGAATTCTAATATCTAGTAGCCACGATGGTAATATCATGTAATATTAATCGTTTGCCTTTTAATAACTGCATGGTCAAACAGCAGAATAACTCTTTTATATATTTGTAAAAATTTTTATTGTTCGTGGGAGTCCCATTCCCATAAATTTGGAAAAAATCAGAGTAAGGCTTTTAAAGATAAAAGAAATTAGAAGTAGGTTGTTGAAGTTTTACTGAATTTAAATTCCATGTTTGTATAATGATATCAAAGTTATTAAAAATTACATTCAAAATTTTCCAAGAAAATACAAATTGTATCGAAAAACTAAGTAAATTCACTGCAACAGGGCGTCACCCGACACTCCCACAGTTCCATCCATCTTGAAGCAAAGACAGACCGACTCAGGGCCGGCGACTCATCACATTAATTTGTTTCCTCGCTACATGCATCGCCTTAAACCCTGATCGAAAGCAATTTTTGGGAAAGCAATTTGAGCATAACATGGTGTGTGTAATATCACATTTTGCTATTTATAAATATACTAGCAGACCCGGCAAATGTTGTATTGACACATAAATTATTTTATGACTAAAATTAGGGGTGGATGGCAAAAATGAAAATTTAGGGTCATATGTATTTTTAATTCAACATCATAAAAAAAAATTTTAAAAATGACAAAAATTTTAAAAAAATGGGGTGGACCACCCTTATCAGTTAGGAGTATAGAAAATACATAACAACCTATTTTGGACCGACTGAATATACATATAAAATTTCATTAAAATTGGTCAAGCCGTTTCAGAGGTGTGTGGTAAACATGGCTGTGACACGAGAATTTTATCCATTAGATAGTTGTTAGGTGTCTTTTTTAAACCACCTAATATTTAAACATGGCTTGGCTATTTAATATGGCTTAAGTTACCAAAAAGCCAAAAAATAATAAAGAACATAATGTTTCTTAAAAATTATTTTCCAAGACGTCTACCACGTTTACTAATACGTACATTAATATAAAAACTGCTTTACAAATTCAATTTTAATTTAGGGAAAACTACAAAACTGTTTTTTTTATATCATAAGATAGCAAACAAGCAGATGGGTCTCCTGATGAAAAGAGTCAACCATCGTCTATAGACACCAAAGATGTTAATGGTGCGTTGCTATCTTGTGCGCTAATGCCACACTCCAAACCGGAACACGACAGCGACAAGCACTGCCTCTATTGCGAAAGGAATAGGTAAGGCGGTGGTGTCTGACCCAGACGAGACAATGCATGACTCTACCACCTAGTAGCTACGATGGAAGTGACTCACATAGCCAATCGGTCGCCTTTAACGACCTGCCTGGCAGAACGCTAGTTGGTCTATTCTTCAAAGGAGCCTGGAACCAACACGGGAAGGAGCCCGGAACCAACACTGTTAGATCTAAAACAATATCTTTATATCACTTCATAAAATAAAACAAAATCGCTTTCTCTGTCTGTCCCTATATCCGTATGTAAGCTTAAATCTTTAAGACTACGCAACGGATTTGGATGTGGTTTTTTTAATAGATAGATTGATTCTTAAGGAAGGTTTTAGTATATAAACCTTTTCAATATTCCCATGGGAATAAAAGCTACGCGAGTAAAACCGCGAGCAGGTCGCTAGTTAACACATAAAGCAAAAACATTGTACCCCTTTTTACAAACGTTACGTGAAAGAAGAAGTATGAAAATTGGCAAAGCGACAGTGAACATAATGAAAAAACTTTAATATTTTGGTATAATTTGCATTAGAAACATATCACTACATAGTATAAAACAAAGTCGCTTTCTCTGTCTGTCCCTATGTATGCTTAAATCTTTAAAACTACGTAACGGATTTTGATGCGGTTTTTTTAATAGATAGATTGATTCGTGAGGGAGGTTTAAGTATATAAACCTTTTCGGTATTCCCACGGGAACAAAGGCTACGCGGGGAAACCGCGGGCAGGTCGCTTGTTAAATTAATATAAATAAAAATTATGCATAACCTTTCACTTGAAACACATCATAATTTTTTATTCTTAAAGTCTGTTTTCAAACTCAAAAAAGATTTTATTTTCTAGATTATGGTATAACGGAGAATTATAGTCGAATTTCGACTAAAGGGCGAAACTCTGGTCTAAATTCAATCTTCATCCTAACAATGTTAAAGAAAAGATACACAGTGCGTTGCTAACCGTGTGACTGGATGACTTCCACTTGTATATCTACCAGCTACCTTACCCTCTAAACCAGAACACCACAAGGACATGCACTGACATACTGTGGCAGGAATATGTACTGCGGTGGTACCAAATACCTTGGCGAGAAGCTGCGAAACTCTACCACCAAGTGAAGATGGCAGTGACACGTATAGTCAATCAGTCGCCTTACTGCTGAAAAACTGATGCTTTTGCTGATGGAACAAAAATGTATTTATGAATTTGTATTATATGTATATGTATGTATATATATATATATATATATATATATATATATATATATATATACATACATACATATACATATACATATACATATACATATACATATACATATACATATACATATACATATATAGATATGTATATACATTGTACAGCCAGACCAGGCTTTCCCAGCCTTTATTTCGGCGAGCCTCCCTTAGCGAAAAATAATATTTTCATGCCCCCTTATATTCCTTATTTACTTACTCGTTCATTATTTTTTGGAAATGTAATCTTACATGTCACATACGACGCTCCCCCTAACATTTCTCTACGCCTCCCCAGGGGGGCTTGCCCCCCTGGTTGGGAAGTCCTGCAGTAAACTTAGTAGACTTATGCATGCGGCATTGCCATCCCGCCGCACGGATAGCAACGCACCATTTAAATCTTTGGTGTCTATAGACGATAGGTTTTCTTTCCATCAAGAAGTCTGTCTGCTTGTTTGCTATTTAGTGATATAAAAAAACAATAATTTAAATATAGTATCTACAAAAACTATGGAACTATGTACGAGTATTAGTTCTGTATCTCTGGATTCTATCATCGGAACGGAACGTTTAAACGCCCAAGTTCTGATAGTGAGTGTGGAATTAATGACACTTTGGCCGTAAACTTATGCATTCAGCATTGCTATCTCGCCACATGAATAGCAACGCACCAATTATATTTTTGTTGTCTATAGGCGATAGTCTCTTTTCATCAGGTGAGCCACCTGCTTGTTTGGTATCTACTGATTAGAAACAAAAATCTTCTTACACTAATAGCTAAGTTTTTTATATCATAAGATAGGAAACAAGCAAATGGGTCTCCTGATGGAAACAGTCAATCATCGCCTATAGACACCAAAGATGTTAATGGTGCGTTGCTATCTTGTGGCGAGGTCTGATGCCACATGCATAATTTTACCGGCTACCTTACCCTCCAAACCAGAACACGACAGTGAAAAGCACTGACGCTATTGCGGCAGGAATAAGTAAGGCGGTGGTACCAGACCCGAGCGAGACAATGCAGAACTCTACCACCTAGTAGCAACGATGGCAGTGACTGGAATCGCCTATTCTGCAAAGGAGTCCGGGACTAACACGGATTAATAATATATAAATATATAACATATTTAAATTTTATATATTGTATAAAAGTTTTTGGCGAATCCCGTGGATTACCTAATTTTTTTGGGAAAAACGTAGCCTATTCCAGGTGTGGTGAAATTACTTCATTATCTACCTGTGTGCCGAATTTCATTCAAATCCATTTCGTGGTTTCACATTGATTGTGTGTGTGTGTGTGTGTGTAGTGGATTGTGTAACACACATCCATCCATCCAAACATCCATCCATTCAAACACTCAAACTTTCGCATTCATAATATAAATATAGATTATGTATAGTGTACGTAGTATTTTGAGATTTGCTTAGGGCTATATATGTTCTTACATTTTAAATGCACCGCATACCTACTTCCTGTTGGTCTGAGAATGCCACGAGGTATTAAGTTCGCCTTTTCTAGAAACTTATTTTAAGGTATACAATGAAGTCAAATAAATAAAAATGAAAAAATCTTCAAAATTAAGTTACAAATTGTCAATTAAATCTTCAAATTTCTCAAATATTGAAAACAGACGCTATTTAGGTGTTTAAAGTCTTTATAATGATATCTATGTTCATTGAGCAATTTAGCTTAGCCGAATGGCGGGCGAGTGACACGCGGATAATCCGGGCGGATACGGAGATCCGTCACCGAGTATAATCTGTGCCCCACGTATATCTGTCAATGTCAACCACACGCGCGATCTCTATCGGAGGCGAGACTTTTATGTGACTGGGGACTATTTTGACGGTGTTATCACGAGTTTTATGATTTTGATTTTGATCAGAAGAAATGGTAACGACGAATATACATATATATACCAGTACATATTGTTGTTGTCTGCGTGTGTGTGTGTGTGTGACTGAACTCCTAAACGGCTGGACTGGCTAACATTTTTTGTACGCGTTCAAGTATGTATATTCTAAATCTAAATTTAAAATTTAATCCTCCGTTTAAAAATTACGTTTGTCCTGATATTAAAGGGCTCTTTTGAAGAATAGACCAATAGCCATTCTGCCAGGCAGGTCAAAAAAGGCAACCGATGGGTTACATCTGTCCTTACTATCGTGACTACTAGGTGGTAGAATTCTGCAAGATCTAGTACCACCCAATTGCAGTTGCAGTGGACTGTATTTGGTACCACCGACTTACCTATTCCTGCCGCAATAGCATCAATACTTGTCTTGTCTTGGTTCGGAGAGTTAGGTAGCCGGTAAACTTATGCAATTATAGCCAATAGTTTCTCTTTCCAACAGGAGAGCTATCTGTTTTTTTGCTATTTAATAATATAAAAAACAATAGTTACCATCTACTTTTTTGCTATCAAATGTCACACAAAATGTTTTGTAAAGTTAATATATTAAAGTGAATATTATTTATTACAATATTTTAAATTAAATATTATTTTTTTGAGAATTTTACTGTTATGAAAAATCTAGTAAATTATATTATTATAATATATTATAATAAATTTAAATAATTTAATCTTTATCAGAACAAAGTAGGGCAATTTCCCAATGAATTATATTTTAAATAGAATTTTTAAATTTTTCTTTTACAAATATGGACGTCATTTTTCTATCAATACTGTTTTATTCTTTTAAAAACCTACTAGATGTATATTGCAAAACTATATTCGGAGACTACAAATGCGATAATCTGAGTTCCGCCATCGTCGCCATTTTTGGGGAGTGACAAATGAATGCACGCCGCAAATTGAGTTTGTTGGCCTCAAGACACACACACTATTAATCATCATCCTTTGGATGATTACGATTAAGATATTTAACTGCACTAACGTTATTGTTGGCTTCTGTGAGATGATTGTTTTGTTTTCATCGACTGCCCTGTTGGTGAGTGATTAGCGAATATGACTACGCAATCAATGGGGCTCACGTTCGATTCCTGACAGTGAAAGACATTTGTGTGACGAGCACAGATGTTTTTATTTCTTGATATTGGTATGTATTATGTATGTCACGGTATTTTTGTATGTATTTTCATGTATTAGTATCGTTAACTGATTCCCATATCATAATTAAATAATCTGCTTTGTTTAAGGTTAGATCAATTTATATATTTGTTCATCCATATCATTATATGATTTTATTTACCTTTTTAGGGTTCCGTACCTAAAAAGTAAAACGGGTATTACTAAGGCTCCGCTGTCTGTCTGTCCGTCTGTCTATCTCTCACCAGGCTGTATCTCATGAACTATGATAGCTAGAAAGCTGAAATTTTCAAAAATTACATTATTCCATTGCCGCTGTAACAAAAAATACTAAAAATAAAAAAAAAATTAAGGGGGGGTCCCCCACAATAAACGTGTTTTTCTTCGTTGTTTTTGCTATGATGGTACGGAATCCTTCGTACGCGAGTCCAACTCGATCTTGGCCGGTTTTTTCATAAATACATTTCAAAAATTATAAACTTCCCCCATGTTGGTCCGGGCCCCGATTGATGGATATACAATCTGCCATTCCGTCAGACAGTTTGTAATAGGCGAACGATTAAACATACATCTCAATACGTCGTGACTTCTGAGTGTAGGTTTGCGCAACGTCTCACCTGGGTATATGGTACCACGCCTTTACCTATTCCTGCCGCATTAGCATTGATGCTTGTCATTGTCGTGTTCCGAAATTGAGGGTTAGGTGGACTTATGCATGTTAGGGATGGTAATTATACGTCTTTGGTGAATGTATATCGTCGGACATTGTATTATATAATAATGTGTATATAATACACTGTCCACACACATGTCCGACTGGGTTGGTTCCACCTTTTCACGTACATTTGCATTAACATTTTTGCATGTTACATTCCTATGCTGCCACATTGATAGCAATGCACAATTTAAGTAGTTATAATTAGGCACCATTACTATTGCACTGTACTTAAATTTCACTTCTAAACATATATTTTTAATATATTAGTCGACTGATTTCACTTTTGAAAGCATCTTCAGGATGTAATATATTTACTCTTAAAGAAAAAAGTAAATATATGTTTATATATAGCCTAGCAGTTAGCTGCTGCTCAAAGAGTGATGGTGCGTTACAAAAGAGCAACTACTAGGCGATCCAGAGTTCAAATCTAAAACCTCATGCTTTGAGTTTTAACAAACTGACTTCTAAACAAGCTATTTTGTGCCTGTAGCTTTTTAGTATCATTAGTATCATAGTCAGTCATATCATTTTTAGTATCATAGTGTTAGGTTAAGTATAATTCTAATGTCACGCCCTGGTCTAAGAACATTGTCTATTTCTGCCACAATAGCATCAGTGCTTATCACTGCCGTGTTGAGTTTTAAACTTATGCATAGCATGAAGACCCCACATCAAAGGTTTTTATTTTGGACAAAGACTTCCCCTTAATAAATTTCATCTACTTTCTACCAGACATTTCAGTGTGAGAAGTAACAAACACACACACGCACACACAAATTTTTCAGAAAAATATTAACTAGCGATCGCCATCTGGTCAAAATTCGACTATAATTCTTTGAACTCCGCTATTGACTAAATAATAAAACTTATTCTTAGTTTAACATCTTACTTTAATCTTGCCCAAAATAGTGTACATATATGTATTTATTTATTATTATGTGTGCCAAATGAATGGTGTTATGTTTACTTTTTACAAGTTATTTTGACACGTCAACATTTTTTAAAACTACTACCGGATCGGAAACACGGCCACCACTGAGAAGATCCGGCGGAAGAAACTCAGCGGGCTTGTTTTTTTTTCATATATTTTTTTTACAATATCACAATATTACAAAGTTATAAAACATATATATGAGATTGATATGAGGAGCAATTAATCCCATGCTTGTTTGTCTTCCAAATAATCTGAGATCTGAGATTATAATACCGTTAAAACCATTTTAGATGTAAACTAATCTTTTTAGCAACAGCAGGGTAGACTCTCAGCCCTTATAGTTTAAACTTTGGCTGAGCATTTTGCTCTCCCGAAATGCTCGGTTTCGCAGTAGCAGTCATTTGGATCAACTAGTTCGTTTGGAACAACTAACGGAACCAAGCATTTGGGTAGAGCTGAATGCTCACCCAGAGTTTAAGCTAAAAGAGCCGAGAGTCTGCCATAAGGGTGTCTTCTGTGAGACTGAATCTCGGCTTAGGGCAGTATCTTGACGATAAATGGGAGTGTAAGTTATATTAGGATTTTGACTCGTCAGTGACTCTTGACTGGCTTGTTGAGTGTTGGCGGGCCGAAACAGGGGGATGAGTCGCCGCCGGTGGTGGCTTCGGCATGTGCGTATAAATTGTGAAGTGTAGGTTGTGATGGGATCATCGGGATCGGATAAGAAGTTACGGAACCTTCTCAGTTTGTTATTAGTGATCGCGTCTGGGTCGTAATCAGCCGCGGCTCTCACCAGCGGGTATGGGTGTCACCAAATGTATTTTAAAGTGTGTTAAACATGGTGTTATGTTTATTTTTATTACAAAGTTTACGTTTCACTATATATAATATAAAGTTTGACTAGTAATAGACTGTACATATAGAAGAACACGCTACTTTACTAGGTGGTAGAGTTCTGCATTGTCTCGCCCTGGTCTGTTACCACCCCCTTACCTGTTCCTGCTGCAATAGCGTCAGTGCGTGTCGCTGTCGTGCTCCGGTTTGGAGGGTAAGGTAGGCGGTAAACTTATGCATGTGGCATTAGACCTCGCCAAAAGATAGCAACGCACCATTAACATCTTATATATATATATATATATATATATATATATATATATATATATATATATATATATATATATATATATATATATATATATATATATATATATATATTTATATATATATATATATATATATATATGTATATGTATGTATGTATATATCATAAGATACCATACAAGCAGATGGGTCTCTTGATGAAAAAAGTCAACCATCGCCTATAGACACCAAAGATGTTAATGGTGCGTTGCTATCTTGTGGCGAGGTTTAATGCCACATGCATAAGTTTACCGGCTACTACTCTTGACATTTTCACAGGAGCCGAAACGTGAATTTATTGTTTATCTTGTGAATGGGTGTTTGAAAATGAGAACAGGCCAACAAAAGTGAGACAGGCGAGAAACGTTGGTAAAAAATGATCGCGTTTTTTTCTCAGCTACGGGCCCCATCTGTACAATTCCACTTGAAGATTAAAAAAGTATTAATGCCGAGTGGTATTCTACTATTTGTTTACCCAAAGTGTTAGGAAAAGTTCGCGAAAGACGACCCAAAAGCTGCATTCTCCTACACCATGATAACGCTTCTTCACACACGGCCAACAAAACAAAGTCATTTTAGCTTCCGAAAAAGTACATCTCGTCACTCATCCTGCGCATAGCCCTGACCTAGCACCCTGTGATTTCTGTATTTTCTCCAAAATCAAAGATTTGCTAAGAGGTTTTACTTTTACCAACTCGGAAGAGGCAGTGACAGCGTTCAATCAGCACGTAGAAAAAATTGCTTTCAGATCTGTGGTCCTCCTGTTTTAAAAAAATGGTTCGATCGCATGAAAAAATGTTTAAAATGTAAAGGAGATTATTTTGAAAAGCAATAAACATAATATTTTGGTTCATGTAATAACCAGAATATTATGTTTATTGCTTTTCAAAATAATCTCCTTTACAATTTAAACATTTTTTGTAACTTGACTTTTAACTTATAAATGGTTCGATCGCATGAAAAAATGCTTAAAATGTAAAGGAGATTATTTTGAAAAGCAATAAATATAAAATTTTGGTTATAAAATGTTGTTTTTTTAAGTTACGCAAAACTTATTGTGTGACCTACGTATATTAAAATATATAATATAAAAATAAAAAAGTCGCCTCTTTGATCTAGTGGTCCGGTATCAAAGTTTGATCATATGAGGTCTCGGGTTCTGTTCCCGGGTTGGGTAATTTAAAAATGTGTTTATTTCAATTTTCTGACAAAAACAACATTGCCCGAGATAGGAAAAAAGTACCCGGTTGGCAATAGACTGGCCACCTATTTTCGACTAATCATGAGTGCACTTGTTGTACCTCTGCCTACTTCTTTGGGGATACAGGAATTAAGATACTTTAAAAACATAAAAACTATATGCGCCAATAATATCATGACTACTAGGTGGTAGAGTTCTGCAACGTCTGGCCTATATTTGATGCAACCGTTTTACATATTCCTGCCGCAATAACGTCAGTGCTTGTCGCCTTTTACGATCTGCCTGCTAGAACGGCAGATGGTCTATTATTCAAATGGAGCCCGTATCAACACGGGAATACTTGGCTAGCAACGGCCATGGACCAATGTTTAGTCTATCATCCATACGAACGTGAACTACCTGGCAGAAATGAATAAATAAATGTTTTATTTGCAAAGATATTGTCACTTATATCCTTGCAAATAAAAAAATTATTTATTTTAAAGATGTTAAAACATATTGTTAAAGATAAAGGCAGATGGCCTTTTCTTGAAAAGGAGTTCGGACCAACACAGAAAACTTTGTCATATACAATTTTAGAAAGATAGTATTTTCAAACCTACCCCAAACTATAACTATCCAGAAATTGTAGATTGAACATAAAAATGTGCTGTTATTGATTATCTATACAATGTTATTTCAAGACCCGACAGCATAATATTTTACTACCGAACTCACACACATGGGTGTGTGTGATCACACATGAAAAACTCCGCACACATAGGGAAGTTAAGAAAAATACTCATGTCGCGGGTTTTTCTTGAGAACAATTTTGTCGTGGAGACGTCGAATAAGTTTTGTTATGTTTAACTTTTTTTATTTCAGTTTTATTATATATATTTTCTTGTATTTTAAATGGTTATGGGTGGCAGTTTTTTGTGTAAATAGTAATAGATGATAAATTATGGTAATATTAGTAATAATATGTTTCTGATTATCACAAGAAGTAATAAATTGGATAGTTTCCATCGTCGGCACTTGGTGAAACTGCATTTTAAATTATGCATTACAAATAAGAGTAGCTAATAATATAACTTGGATTGTATAAAATAGGTTAAAGATATTACAAAATATGTCTAAAACATCCCTGATGATGCTTTAGTAAGCGAAACCGGTTGGATGTGAATAGTAAAAAAATAAAAATATACGTGAACTGGAAGTACAAGTGAGTTTATTTGTAATACATAATTTAGAAATAATAAAATCATTGAAACCAATTTTGTTTTCCCTTCTTTCCCCAACGTTATACCCTAGTCACTTAGTGAAGTTTAATTACAGCCAAACAAACAGAATATAATACATGTATAGCTATTGTTGCAGAGTGTTTTTTTTTTCAGAATAAAAGAACATAGTTTGATTAATTATCTTTAAATTTTATTGCATAACAAAGTTTTATAATTTGCTAAATAAATCTATCTAAAATTAAATAACGTTAATGTAGAATAATCTTATTGATTGAGTGCGATTCGGTCAATAAGGTTAAAAGTATATATAAGACGTTCTTGTATAAAGAACGTCATAAATGTAGAGGAAGCAAAGATAATATGTAATAAATAAAAAATGAAATAAAATCAATTTGAATGACTAGCGAGATAGAATACGGAAACAATATCGTTGGATGTTCTAGTTCACGAGTATTCATAAATTTGTCAACTGCCAAAATTCCATATTTGCCGAACTTAAAAATTACGACTTTATTTTATTTTCTTAATACGACTTTTTACAATTTTTTTTTCTTGATACGACTTCTTTACCTCCTTGTTTAAGGATTAGGCAGTTCAGCTCGGTTCACTATGTATACTCCATAAGGAAGTCAATTTAATTTTTTTAGCCTTACCAACGTCTTCGAAATATAAAACGTAAATGTTCTTTTTATATAACAAGATAGCTCTCTTTATGAAAAGAGATATGGCCTATAGGAACCAAATATTTTAAAGATGCGTTGTTATTCACGTGGCAGGGTGTTAATGCCACATACATAAGTTTACCGGCTACCTTACTCTCTAAACTGAAACACGACATTGACAAGAAGATTGTGCCTACGCAGGTAACTAACCCGGGAGCTAATCAGTTTAGTTTTGATTTTTATGTGTACAATATATCCTTATTCTAGTGTCCTTGGCTAGACATTTATAATAACAATTAATGTATTTTACAACAGTCATTAAAGTTTCCGAAATGCGGCAGTGAGGTCTACTCGTTAATGAACAAATAAATGAAAAGAAGCGTTATTAAGACGCCAGGCCTACCCAATGAGGAGATCATTAGGAACATATTCATCCATATCCATTCTAATATTATAAATGCGAAAGTTTGTCTGTCTGTCTAGTACGCTTTTACGGCTAAACCACTGGGCCGATTTTAATGCAATTTGGAATGAAAATAGTTAAAGATCCGGGGTCACACATAGGCTGATTTAAAAAAAAAACAACCCCTAAGGGGCTGAAATAGAGGATGAAGTTTGTATGAAAAATTATATCGATGACATGTTAATCAAAGCGCGGGCGAAGCTGCGCGGGTCAGCTAGTTTATTATAAAAGCGTATCAAAAATAAAAGAATTAAAAATATTTCACCAAACGGCTCTACGCCACTCCAAGCCGTCTTTTATACTCGCCACATACATACACATCTTTGCCTGCGTCACACATGATTATCCAACTCCCTCCCACATATAATATAGGAAAAGGACAGAAAACGAGTTTAGGACTAACATTTTATATGTTAGCCGGGTCATGGATATAAAAATCGCTTTCCCAACATATACTATAGTATGTAAAGTAATATACCAAAGTAACTGCATCGTATAAGGCATTAGGAATCTCCAATAATAAAGAATTATTGCTATTGTGCAATTTTAGCTATGTTCCTGAAATTTTCCTTGGTTACTTTTGATTTAAGAGACGTAGAGACGTAACTGATTTTCAAAAGAAATGGTTATCTATTGGGTTGTACTACTTTAATATTTTTTGATCACGTTTAATCGAATGTATTAACAAAGAACAAAATTTACTTGTTTGACATACGTCGCATTAAATCACGTGGTCAATCGTCATTATTATAATTCAAAAGATGGTAGACAACGTTATAAAACCATTATTTGTTTGAACTCATAATTTCATTTTCTAATTTTGGTTTGCAGTCACATTGGCTTTATTTCTTTTTTAAACAAAAAAAAACAATTTGACACAACGGTCGCGACAAAAGTGTCACACTAGGAAATTCTTTTTGTTATCTTCAGTACCAACGTCTACTACAATGATCCAGCAAATATTTAAATTTTAATTCAATACTGACAGAGATATGCAAAACACTTATATAACTCAGTAGTATAATAATTTAATATCCATATGCTACAAAATCTGCATTATATACCGATTTCCCAATAGAAGGTTATTAATTATGTTGTATGTTTTTTTAATGTTACAAATATTAAAAATAACTTACGGCGGAATTAACCTCCGAACTCAATCATATATGAACCGTTTTTTTTTTTTTTTTGGAAAAGTTTAATTCCCGTATCGTATTAATTTGGTCAAGATCTGATATAAGGTTCTGGAGTTACAGGAAATGGGAAGTCGATTGCTGCAGTTTTACAGCGTTCAAAAATTTATTTAATTTTTCATCGGCCAACATTTTGACATGCCCAATTAAATCATTCAAAAATGTAATAAAGTAATGTGTTTTGCCGACAGCATTGCCAGCAAAAAGACGGTCTGGATTACGCCGCGTGGTCGCGACCACGGGGCTCGATGACTATCAAACAAGGTTACGAGGTGAGATTAGTTGCTTGCGTGGTCATTGTTAGAAATGTGTACGTCTTGTTTTTTCGTAGAGCTTGTTTCGTTATTAGTGGCAATTTAATATTTTTTTTTAATTTTACTTAATAAATTATTATTTTTTTCCCCGTGTTGGTCCCGGGCTCCTTTGAAGGATAGACCAACTGCCGTTCTGCCAGGCAGGTCGTAAAAGGCGACCGAGTGGCTATGTGCGTCACTATCATCGTGACTACTAGGTGGTAGAGTTCTGCATCGGCTCGACCGGGTCTGGTGCCACCGCCTTACCTATTCCTGCCGCAATAGCCTCAGTGCTTGTCGCTGTCGTGCTCCGGTTTGGAGGGTAAGGTAGGCGGTAAACTTATGCATGTGGCATTAGACCTCGCCAAAAGATAGCAACGCACCATTAACATCTTTGGTGTTTATAGGCGATGGTTGACTCTTTCCATCAGGAGACCCATCTGTTTGTTTGCTATTTTATGATATAAAAAAAATATGTCGAATATGTCGAAATGTTCTATATATTTATATGTCGAAACTCATAAATAGTAATGAATAACTTTCATTACTATTTATGAGTTTCGACATATAAATATAGTTAATGAATAACTAGTTAATGAATAACTTTCGCTTAGAAAAAATTGTGTTATATCTAAACAACGAGCGTGTTTTTATAAACTAAATATTCATATTATTTACGTTATATAAATTTAATTTAGGTGATAAATTGTCAAAAAATACAATAATTTTTGACAAAATAAAAAAAACCCGAAGAACTTCTTTAATTTGGTCGCAAATTTCGCAAATGTACTTTACGTGGTATGCAATATACGAAACTAAAATATATTTCAACAGATAAATTTCTGTTAATAGAAACAAACGACCATTGTTCACTTATAAATGAGCAATAATTGCCTGGCCTTAAAAAATCACGAAAATATTAGGCATTAAATAGCATGTTTTTAACAGAGTTTTGCTGTCAACTTAGCCCAGCCTGATAATACCTCTTAATTTTTGTATGTTGCATTACATTCCTGCTAAAAACTAAGACCAATTTTAAAATGCTTCGTTTACATCTTTGGTATCTATAAGCGATGACAATCTCAGCAAAAATCATACTTACATACAAAAAAATCACGAATTTATGTTCCATATCTCGAAAATGGTTCCATTACACATACACTTAATATTAGACATAGAAATTATTGTTAAGTTACATCAACAGTGCGGTTGTAAAACCCAGCAGCTATTTTTACGCGTCAATTTTATAGATTATTCAATATCTCTAACACGTCAAAGGTCAAACGCCAGAAGTAAGATACCGACTATTCACTATTTTTAGTTCGCGGTATTAGTAGTACATAAATAGAATTATTTTTTAGTAACAATGTTGTTCAGTACATTATTATTCAGTAGTTTTAATAATATTTTAATTGGTAATGTTAGTGATATTTTTAATTGGTAGTTTTAATGATATTTTTAATTGGTAGTTTTAGTAACGATCATTAATTATTCAAAAATATATTACATATTAATTGTTAAATGAGCCATTCTTACTTAATATCCATTTCAGCAATCATGTATAGATTATATGCTATTTTTTTCTGATTGAGAATTTTTTAATTTTTTGTATAGTTTGAATTTTTTTGCAAGCATGGTTAAAACAAGTCACTATCAAATTATGTTCACACATTGTAGCAATCCTGTCTCTTAAACAAAAAGAAATGTAGACAGTGCCTTTATTCCCATCAGTTATAGTACCTTCAGTTGCGTCATAATAGTATGTGGCTTTAAATAACCACAAGTTAGCCGATAACCGACTTGTTGCATAAATATCAACGAGACTTGTAAGGTCACTTTTAGGTCTCATACCTAAATATAAGTTACACTACAATGACACTTTACTGATCCTACTTTACCATAGTATAATGTTTATGCTAATTTGTCGCAAGTAGCGTAACATACGCGTTACGGTTCTTAATGATAAAATGCCAAACCTCTTGCCTATAAAAAACATCTATCAACTATTGTTACTACTGTTTCAACTACAATAGTAATACTCAACAGTATTTTTTGGAACGGAGATTCTAATATATATATATATATATATATATATATATATATATATATATATATATATATATATATATATATATATATATATATATATATATATATATATATATATATATATATATATATATATATATATATATATATATACACAAGCAGATGGGTCTCCTGATGAAGAAATGAGAAGTGAGAGTGAGAGAATGAGATGAGAAGAAAAGAACCTTGAGGAAGAAACTCAATGGGCTTGTTTTTTTCATAAACTAATTTTTTTAATAAGATATTAGTCAAAATTAGACCATAGACCTTTTTTTATATCATAACATAGCAAACAAGCAGATCGCCTATAGACACCAAATATGTTAATGGTGCGTTGCTATCTTGTGGCGAGGTCTAATGCCACATGCATACGTTTACCGGCTACCTACCCTCCAAACCGGAACACGACAGCGACAAGCACTGACGCTATTGCGGCAGTAATAGATAAGGCGGTGGTACCAGACCCGGGCGAGACAATGCAGAACTCTACCACCTAGTAGCCACGATGGTAGTGACTCGCATAGCCAATCGGTCGACTTTTACGACCTGCCTGGCAGAACGGCAGTTGGTCTATTCTTCAAAGGAGCCCGGAACCAATACGGGGAAATGTTTTGTTTAAAATGGATACATTTCTATTAATAGCGCGTTACCGTTTGCGGGCTAATGAGCTAGAACAAAAAATGTATAACAAGAAAACGACAACAAAAATCCACCATTTTCTGTAGATTCCATCGTCGGCACTTGGTGAAATTCTATTATTGTAACACAATTGGCTAAGCACTTGTACTCTAATTTCACATCAAAACTTTATTTTTGTATATCACTCGACCGGTTTCACTTTTTTGGTTTTACTTAAAAAGTTAACCGGTTAACCGGTTAAAAGGTTAACTTAAAAGTAAACCGGTTTTACTTTTTAAGTGAAACCGTTTAGCTATGAAAGTGCTTAGCCAATTGTGTTACAAAAATCCACCATTTGGCAGTAATTTTTGAGGCACTTTCCGATCATCTAAGAAACTTAAACACTTTTTCAATCGAAACAACTTGCCATCAATTTTGAAAATATGCAAAAATCCATACTAATGTCCATACTAATATTATAAATCTGTACCACTCTGTACCTCTGTCACTTCTTCACTGAACTGATTTGAAGGAAATTTGGTACAAAGATATTTTGAGACCCGAAAAAACATAGGATAGTTTTTATCCCGGAAATCGTACAGGAACGGGAATTATGCGGGCAGAACTCCGGGACTTTCATTTTAGAAATATTTCCACCCGGGCGATACGCAGGCGCAGTTAGTATTTTATAATTTTAACGTTCAAATACCCTTTTTTACTACTACATAGCTATGAATCTTACTTACTCTTCAAGTATCGACCTTTTCATACAAATGAGTCGTCAGTTCAGATAAACTTGACACTTTCTTAAGTCGCAGTTTCAGGTATAGCGAAACGAACCCCATTCCAATTAAGCGTCCACAAAATATGAAGGAACACTTTTATAAAAAACAAGCTGTTGCCCGCGACTTTGTCCGCGTGGAATTCGTTTACTTCGCACTTCTCCTCCTCCCCCGTAAGTGATAGCGTGATAATATGTAGCATATATGTTGACCCGACCTGTTAGTAATATTCATGCAAAATTTGAAGTAAATCCATGCAATACTTTTTGAGTTTACCCCGGACGTACATTGACTTTCCTACGATTTTATTATATGTATAGATGAAGGAACCCTTATACACGGGAAAAGTAACGGTCAAAAGTTGCTTAATGATTATATAACGAATATTTTCTTATACTGGCAGCGTTAGTATTACATTAGATGAAAATGCACCAGTGTTTTCCATCTTTACATAAAACTCATATTATGAATGCTCTAAAAACTTTCTACATAAATACATATTATTTACAGCGTAGCAATCTCGTAGCACACGTAGTACGCGACAACACCGTAACTGTGCTACGCAATTTGCACACACGAATTAAATTCTTGCTATGAGCTTGTTTTCATTCAAATTAAACTCTATTTGTTAAGAAATAAGGTTAACTATTGTATGTATTATGAAATGTAAAGTTTTCTTCATACAATGAACAAATTCTAAGGGACCTGCTTAGGGGGTCAAAAGCGATGACAAAGAACTCTCATTTGCAACTGTCCCCCGCAACGGTTACGCCTACTATACGTAATTTCGAGTATCTCGTTGAGTAGTTTGTGCATTTTCTTTGATTTCGAATCATAGTAAAGCCATTTAGAAATTTATAATATATCTTCGTATGACAGGAAAAACTCATTTACTAACATAGTTACCATGTTAAAACAGATACATTACTATTAATTGTTTCCTGTTCGTGTTATAGTAAAAAATGTAGTAAATATACTTTTTCTTTCTGTATCTTATTAATTTAAGGATTATTGACTTTATCCGGACAAGATAAAGTTTAAATTAATAACATGGTATCGATAATTCAATATTATCCAACCTATACAGTGAGTTTTATATGTCCACCAACGATATTTTTACTGACAATATTAACCAATAATTATCTTCTCCCGAATAAGTTTTTTCAGTTTCAGTCCATGACTACATTTTCTATCTAGTAAAAATAAATAAATATAATTGCGGTGATTCTCTTGCGAGGTTGACAGAGTGAATTAATTATAAAAGGCAATAAAATTCACATGTTTGTTGATTGTTGAGATGGGTGGTAATCCTCATCGTTACATTTTGCCCAACATTAACGGCTATTATTTTTATTAACGGCTATAAGAAGTATGAAAAACGGAAAGGCTGCGGGAATAGATAAGGTGACTGCTGAGATGATCAAATACGGTGGTCCTGCCGTCTGGGACTCTTTTTGGGTCCTCTGCAATACATGTTGGAGGACCGGTAGAGTACCCGAAGACTGGCGGCGCGCGGTCATCGTGCCCTTGTATAAAGGCAAGGGCTCACGTATAGACTGCAATAGCTATAGGGCCATCAGTTTGATCAGCTTAGCATCGAAGGTGTATGGTAAGATCATTGAAAGGAGAATGCAAGGGAAGTCCGAGGGAATGTTGTGGGAGGCACAAGGGGGTTTCAGATCTGGAAGAGGATGTATGGATCAAGTTTTCTCACTCCGCAACATCGTAGAGAAGCATCTGGCGGTCGGCCAGAAGGTTTTCTGCGGTTTTGTGGATTTGGAGAAAGCGTTTGATAGAGTTGTGCGAAAGAAACTTTGGGACATTTTACCCAGTTATGGGATAGATGGGCGTCTGCTGCGTGCTTTGCAATCCATGTACTGGGATTGCAAAGCATGTGTGCGGGTGGACGGCAACATATCGCCCTGGTTCGATGTCAATATCGGCGTCAAGCAGGGTTGTGTGTTGTCAGCTCGTCTGTTTATTCTATATCTGGATAAGTGTCTCCAAAGATTGAGGTCATTGAATGTGGGAATACGCATGAGTGATCTAGTGGTGAACTGCCTGCTTTATGCAGATGACGCTGTACTTTTAGGCTCAACTCCATCTGAGCTGCAAACACTGGTCACAGTTATGAATGAGGATTGTAAGAGTATGGGCTTACATTTGAATGCGAAGAAAACTAAAGTTTTGGTATTTGAAAGAGAAACAACCAGAACGGATGTAAGAGTTGTGGTCGATGATGTAGTGCTGGAGCAAGTGGATGAGGTTGTATATCTTGGATGTGCTTTTAGCAGGGATGGAAGGTACACCGCTGATGTTGAAAGAAGAGTGTGTGCAGGGAACAGAGTGAATGGAGCGTTAGGGAGATTACTTAATAGCACAATTTTAAGTCAGGGTGCCCGTCTAGCCCTGCATAATCATGTGCTTATCCCAACGCTATTGTATGGAAGTGAGAGTTGGGTATGTCAGAAAGGGCATGAAAGTAGAATCAACGCGGTCGAGATGAGGTCGCTAAGAAAAATATTTGGTGTGACACTCGCGGACCGGGTTCGTAATGCCGAAGTGAGAGAGAGGCTAGGTTTGAAAGAAAGTGTCGGTGTAAAGATGAGAAAGGGCATGCTCCGTTGGTTCGGACATGTAGAAAGAATGGTAGATGAAAGGTTAACAAAACAGATATACAACGCGAATGTGGAAGGATGTAGGTACCGGGGAAGACCAAGACTGACATACCACGATCAGATTGATCGAGTACTGTCCGAAGGTGGTGTCAAGAGTCTTCGCAACCGGCGTGTGTGTATGAAGAGAGTGATGAATGTGGAAGAAGCGAGACAAGCCTGCAAGGATCGTGATGTATGGCACTCGGTTCTCTCTGCCTACCCCGTAAGGGATCTGGCGTGAAGATATGTTATGTTATGTTATGTAACGGCTATTATCCAAATCTTCCAACAACCTTAGTGCTCAAACAAGGCATTTCTATCTTAGTAACAAGATCCCGGATTCGAACCTACTTTTTTAGTAATCTATGATATCAATAAATAAATAAATAAAATATCATGTTTCTTAGCTACTAGATAAACTTGATATTTTAATAGTACTTCGCAATCGATTCGATTATAGGAAAAACATTGAAAGTTACAATTTTTCAAACTTAGCGTGCAAAAGTCAGAGCAGAGCGCGCTTTTGTTTTAAGGTCTACGACTAAAAGTTGTGGAGAATTTGAATGCAAAAAAATAGTTTTACAACTTTTCTGACGATAAATACTTTGTCGGATAAAACTTAAAAATTGTTTTATAAGGTGGCAACCGCGAACCACGAATTACAAACCCCACAAACATAGATTCGATTTAACACAAACCTTTCCTTCACATCCAAAGAATAAAATTGCTTGCTCTGACATTCTCCCGGTATAGCGCAATACTGTATTGCAAGGGGGCGGTCATGGGCCAAGGCTTGCAAACTCCACAAACATGGAATTAACTAATACAAATCCTTTCTTAACAACCAAAGCATAAACTTGCATGCTCGAAATTTTCAACTTTAAATGTAACTTTTCAATAGACTGAAAGAAACAAATACATTCTTGAAAAACTTAAAAACAACTAAAAAAATTTCCCGGCTTGTGGGAAGGTCGCAGGTTCAAATCCTAGAGTGTCCTAGTTGTTCTTTGATGTTTTTAAGTTTTTCAAGGTTTCCCAAGCACGGGTGTGTTAAAATACACATTATAAATACATTCTTATAATAATTCCATTGTATTGCAAGTGCAAGTATCAAAACTGTCGTGTGGTTTAGGAAAACAAACATTAATCATCAACTATTCGTACCCAAAACTAATGGGAAATTATTTGTTACAAATTAATTTCCCAGCATCCAGTCTCGAAGAGAAAATGTAATTTGGGCAAATGAATTACAATTTTTAGGACGTATGTTATGTAAAACATTATACCAAAATATGTATGGAAATAGGTTATTAATTAACTATCAATTTTAAGTTTATTTTATTACGTTACTTCTTTATCAGTGATATCACTGACGTTAGAGATAAAATTAAGATAATTAATTTCGCTTTGAACATTGATATAAAAAACCCAAGATATACAATCAGTGTCTCAAAAACGTCCTCCAAAAATGAGCGCACAATTTCAAATTGTGTGCTCATTTCAAATAGAATCGCGTCGGTCGTGACACTGTCAATTTTATTTCTTTTTGTACATTGCTTTGTAAAAACAACTGTAAATCTCACGCTTAAGGTTGGATATGCAAAAACATATGTTTTTGCCTTATCTATAACAATTTAAATGAAATTAGGGACACTTTTGAGTGTCAGTTTTGTTCGGGGCTGTGCATCTTGGGTTTTTTATATCAATGGCTTTGAATTATAAATTTTCGCAAATTAATGCCTGAATCTATAAAAATATCAAAAGTCGCTAATAAAAAAATGTAAAAAGTTCTTTTTTATATTATAGTATAACCTTTCGTGTCTTTTTATATTATCATAAAACATTTTTTACATTATCATACATAAAATAACAAAAAAACTATGGATCTTTGATGGAAAGAGAAAATCATTGTTTATAGACACCAAATATGTTCATACATATGCATACTTACGCTGGTAAACTTTTTCCGGCTGCCTTCCTCTTCAAATTGATGTATGTACGTAAAAATATTTGCTTGTTTAATAAAAAATGGTGACGTACACTCACTACATACAAAGAAAAAAAACAATCTTGTTGTGCATGCATCCCGTCTCCACAGAATAAGTAATTCTTTTATAAGGAAATATATACGCTTTAACAATAAACTTCCCGAAACTATAAGAGATCTACCAGGCAATAAATTTAAAAAATGTATTAGAACAAAACTGTGTAAAAAAGGATATTATAAAATCTCAGATTATTTAGAAGACAAAAAAGCCTGGGATTAATTGCTCCTCATACCGATCTCATATATATTTTTTTGTAATATTGTGATATTGTAAAAAAATAGATGATATGAAAAAAAGACAAGTTGAGTTTCTTCCGCCGGATCTTCTCAGTGTGTGGCCGCGTTTCCGATCTGGTAGTAGTTTTTAAAAAATATGTTGACGTATCAAAATAACTTGTAAAAAGTTTTACTGAATAAAGTACTTCCGATTTCTGATTTCCGAAACTGGAACACGACAGTGATACTCACCGACACTGTGGCAGATTCCATCACCTTATCTATTCAGGTGGAGGTACCGGTCTCCGGTTTTTGTATTTAACTAAAAAAATCTTAACTAAATATCACCATATAAAAACTATATAAAATAATATAAAAACTGGCAAAAATTAGAGCTTTGTACTATTTTATATTACCTAGTAATATTCTTAGGAAAGTATTTTTATGCGAATCACATCTTTTAATGTATCATGAACTTTAACATATTTTAATGTATCATGGATTTTATTTATTATATTCGCATCAAATGCGTCGTCAGGCTTTGTATCTAGGGAGGCGCAGAAAAGTAAAACCAAAATAAAAAATAAAATGTTTCTAAGATAAATTTTTATAGCAAAATTTCTTTAAAATTTTCTTGATTTATTAAAAACACGATTTCTTTAATTATCAATGTTATCTTCACAGAACAATTATAAAGGTTATCTACATATTTTACACCTACCTATAATACTACCTATAATATGTAGCAACTCAAGATCTATCTCGTGCCACCACTTCGCTCTTGAAGTCATAAATTGATAGAAACAATGATATTATATATATTAAAAGATAGAAATCAATTTTTATTTATGGTAACTTTCTTGTTAAAGAGTTTTCTAGGAAAAATGAGTTTTAAAAATAAAATTTGATCTTATAAAGAAAATGTAATTTAATTAACCTTCAAAATTTTTAGGATTAATATTACTGCAGGCACGAAGAATTGGCGGTAAAAACTCAGTGAATAAATTTTTCGAATTTTTCCCTTAGAGCAACTCTCGGGGTTCGATTCCCGAGTCAGGCAAATCAAAAATTTGTTTTTTCAGTTCGCTGATAAAAACAACGTTGCCCGGGATTGGAAAAGTACCCAGTTGGTGATAGACTGGTCACCTATCACTGTCTGTAATCTGTAAATGGTTGACCTTGCAAGCCATCCCTGAAACTTCCCCGCTAAATTAACATATTTTAAGCTAAAATAGTAAAAACTATATGCACAGGTTTTTTTCAGTATAAACATCTATTTTGATAAAAATGGCAGTATATTGATTTTTGAAAAGCTATATACTTTGGAAACGATGATCGATTTTGATCTTTCAAATGGCATTCAAGTCAATTTAAATATTGCTTTAGCTAAAAAATCGGTAGGTTCAAAAATTTCGAAGCAATGTCAAAAAACCTTTTTTTCAAAAATTTTCGTCATTGATAGATCCCAAACAAATTGACCGATTTTTATCCAATTAACGGTACATGACGCAATTTTTAAAGGAGAAAAGATTATAAGATTTTGAAGTCAATCGGTATATTAGCCTGAAAGTTATTTCAAAAATATTAAGTAACTTTGCTAAAGAAAACGTAATTTTAATATTTGAAAAGCTGTAACTTTTGAAAATAAGATTCGGTTTTGATTTTTAATAGGGCATTCGACGTAATTTTTTTAGTATTAAAATACCGTAGAATACCAAAAAATGATTGGTTGAAATATCTCGACGTTATGTCGAAAATAGTTTTTTCAAAATTTTCGTCAACGATTACTTCCAAACGAATAAACTGATTTTGAGGCAATTTATGCATTAGACGTAATTTTTTGAGGATTAGAGCTGATTAGTTTTTATACTCAATCGGTACATTAATCTGGATGTTATTTAAAAAAATTTTGTTTCGGCACAATTTTATTTGGGTTTTTTCAAAATTTTGTCAAAATCTCTTGGACATTTAGTTCAAATTTTCAGGAAGTATAAGTTGAGCGGAATCCAATCGAATGCCGTCAACCGCGTTTCAATCGGTCCAGGCGTCCAAAACTTATGAGTGGTTGACACACACACACACACACACACACACACACACACACACACACACACACATACAGACATACTGACGTCATCGCGAAAATAGTCGAAAATGATTCCTAAGACCACAAAACGTGGACATATGGTGAAAACTCCATTTTTGAAAATAATCGGAGCAAAATCAGTAACCTCCCTATCTACATACGTAGTGGGAAGTTAAAAAGTACAAGCGTTTTAATAGATTAATCTAATACCCTTAAACGAGCAATTCTTGTATATATATAATTGCAATCTCGGAATCGGCTCCAACGATTTTCAAGAAAATCACAAATTAGGGGTTTTTCGGGTCAAGGAATCGATTTATCAAGGTTCCAGATCCAAGAAAAGCTCGGTTCCTAAGATATGGGTATGTGAAAAACCAAGCAAAGCTCGGTCAACCAGGAACAGAAAAAAATATATATATTTTATAGGAATCGATTTATTAAGTTTCAAGGTCCAAGAAATTATCGGTTTCAAAAATATGTGAAAAACCGAGCAAAGCTCGGTCAACCAGATATTATTGTATTAAAATGGAGTGAATTAAAATGAATTAAATGAAATAAAATTACCACGCCAAAACCTAAACCTAAAAGTGCGATATTTTTTCAGTAAAATGTACCACTAAAGGGCACAGATCGTCGCCTAGTGTAGCTTTGTAGCATTTTAACTCGTTAGTTTTATAATAGATGGCGTTAACTGTAACAAATTCAAATACAAAATGTATCTTCTATTTTTTTAATGTTTATGAAATAGCATTTTCATGGTAGATAACATATCTAGACATGAATTTAAACCACCACATCAAAGATCAAACCTAAAAGTGCGATACTTTTTCAGTAAAATGTACCACGAAAGTGCATAGAAAGTCGCCTATTGTCATGTGGAAGTTTATAAATATTAACAAATTATTTGTTTTAGAGGTTTTTTAGCCTGTTTTCGGGATTTTATATGATCGAGTAAAGTACATTATATCATGTAATAGGTTAGCATATTCCTTAGATAATACCTGCAGGTATATAGTGTAATTTTTGTAAAATTGTTATTTTACAATCAATACAAAAAAAGTGATTTAGCAAACCAATTTTTCCCGTTTGTCTCCGATGCCTCACCTTAATAATTCACTTCAACAACAGAATTTGATTAAATTTCCTCAATGAAAACTGTTTCACAGTAAAGTGACCAAATTTAATAATTCACAAAAGGACATCCAAACATTAATAACACACGATTTATCCCACAGTCGCAGTTAATTACGGCTGTTTCTCCTTACTTCAGTTAAAATATTAGTTTTAGACCGCCCTTTGACGTGTCTTCATTTCAATGTGATGTATATAGAGCTGTGATCGTGGTTTATATTTAAGATATTATTTATTTATGATACAAAATCCACGGCGCTTGAAAATAAATTCAGTTAAAAATATATTAAACCTAAACTAGCTATGGATCTATATTATTAAGTATCTATTTATATTACAATATATATATTTAAAAGTAAATTAAATATGAATATCTACATATGCAAATATTATGTCAAAATATATGTTAGCGATGGGTTCCAAAACTACTCAATTATTTTTTAATAATGTGTCTACTGTACTAAAAGCTTTAATAATCAACAAGTTTTAAATTTAAGAGATGAAAGTATAAGTTTGTCAATGTATCTCTTTAGTATCCGCATTAGGTAAGTATCCAAAAATAGTATTGTATAGGAATATTTATTTATTTATTTACATAAAATAGCTAAATATTTATAAACTTACTCTACTTATAATGTACACTAAGAGCCAATAATGGATTAACATTTTTTTAAATAAACTTTATGAACAATCACTAAGTTGTTCTAACATTTTTTTTTAACTTTTTTTACTGTGCGTGTTGAAGTAGGCATAATAATATTTTCCTGTGCATATCAGATTCAATTGTATTAAAATAATAATAAATATAGATAAATATACGTAAAGATCATGTATAGATAAATATATATTACAAGTTTATATAATACGGAATATGATATGGGATATCATAGGAATATGATAATAATAAAAAGGAAAGGCTTTATTTGACACTTGCTACAATTTGTCTTCACTACTATCCTGTCTTGTTCAATTGCTACTAGTTTATTATTATTATTAAATTGCTATATTATTTATACTCATGCTATCATATATATATATATATATATATATATATATATATATATATATATATATATATATATATATATGTATATATATATATATATATATATATATATATATATATATATATATATATATATATATATATATAAAATACCGGTGTATATTTTTTAAATCTAAAATGTGACTTATATATTTAACTAGCCGTGCCCGCGAGTTCGTCCGCGTGGAAAAATATTTAAAATAACCGTGGTTTAAAAGATAGATAATCCCAGGGTTTTATCAACATAGTTACCGTTCACATAGGATTTCCGGGATAAAAACTATTATGTTTTCTTTCTCAGGTTTTAAACTATATTCGTACTAAATTTCATTCAAATCGGTTTAGTGGTTTAGGCGTGAAAAAGAGACAGACAAACAGAGTTACTTTCTTAATTACATGATCCATACTAATATATTCATGATCCATACTAATATATATTTTCGCCATGTTGGCCCCGGCCTCCTTTGAAGAATAGGCCAACTGCCGTTCTGCCAGGCAGGTCGTAGAAGACAACCGACTGGCTATCGAGTCACTACCATCATGGCTACTAGGTGGTAGAGTTCTGCATTGTCTCACCCGGGTCTGGTACCACCGCCTTACCTATTTCTGCCGCAATAGCGTCAGTGTTTGTCGCTGTCGTGTTCCGGTTTGGAGGGAAAGGTAGCCGGTAAACTTATGCATGTGGGATTAGACCTTGCCACAAGATAGCAACGCACCATTAATATGTTTGGTGTCTGTAGGCGATGGTTGACTCATTCCATCAGGAGACCCATCTGCTTGTTTGCTATCTTATGATATAAAAAAAAAATTATAAATAATATTAGTATGGATCATGACATATGGCATTCGGTTCTCTCTGCCTACCCTTTAAGGTATCTGGCGTGAAGATATGTTGTTACTATTGTTGTTATTTTATACTTAATAACGTCTACATATAAATCACAAAGCCACACTAAGTGTATTATCTCCTCCATATATTTCAATGCTTTCACCTAAGATTAGAGTGACCATTACACGAAACGCTTTTTGCTCGATTCCAACAATAGCAAAACTAGACGTTTACCTCTCAAATGGATTGGGAAGATATAACTGTAATGCACAAGTGTCTGGTAGGTACTGTCTACTGAGAATTCATAAATCTATATATATAAAAATCAATCCCTATTTTCCGTGGTCACGACATCATGCGTGAATGGCTGTACCGATTTCGCTAATTCTTTTTTTGTTGTATTTTTAATTGTCAGTAGAAGATTTTTATAAAAGAAAATATTAAGAAAATTGCGCGGAAAATTAGAAAATTTAAGAATACTTAACCACTATATAAAGTTCAATGCACTTTTGGCTGCCTGGCAGGACAACCCCGTATACTTACATAAATTACGTGTCACGTTGTTTGTCCGCTATGGATCTTTCTAATATGTATGGCAAAACAAAGTTTGCCGGGTCAGGTAGTATACAATGCAATATACAAGTACTTTATTGCACATCAAAAGTAAAACACAACAGACAGACTTACAGTTTTACTGATATATTATCTAGGTGATATCAGTAAATAATTTATTTTTTTTTCGGAATGTCTCAATTGCTGTTAGCCTTAAGGGCTGTTACAGCTTCACCGGTCGCGGGGGCGAGCAGAGTGCTCAGCCAGAATTTAAAGGTGTAGGGCTGTACGCCCTCTGCCCTAAGGGTGTCTCCTGTGAGACCGAACCTCGGCTTAGGGTGGGGTCGTGATTTGCGATGAGAGGGCTAGTGGCATTGTTTTGTCCGTCCGCCGAACCTTGCCCTTGGGATCGGTTCGCCGAAGGGCGAAACAGGGGTCCTCGTCGCCGCCGGCGGCGACGGTGTCGCGAATGTAGGTGTGTAGTGTTATCGTGTAAACCGTTGGCCAGAGTTATCGGGTCATCGGGATCGGTAAGAACGTGGCGGGGCCTACGTAGTTTGGGATCGGGATTAGGGTCTGGGATGTAGTCAGCCGCGGCTACCACCAGTGGGTTCGGATGCGAGATGGCACGATCGAAGTATCTTACATAATAAATAAACAAAGAAGTAAATAATAATATATCAAATAATATATCATAGGCCGTGTTGGTCCCGGCCTCCTTTGAAGAATAGGCCAACTACCGTTCTGCCAGGCACTTCGTAAAAGGCGACCGATTGGCTATTGAGTCACTAACATCGTGGCTACTAGGTGGTAGAGTTTTGCATTGTCTCGTCCGTGTCTGGTACCACTGCCTTACCCATTCCTGCCGCAATAACGTCAGTGCTTGTCGCTGTCGTGTTCCGGCTTGGAGGGTAAGGTAGCCGGTAAACTTATGCACGTGGAATTAAACCTCGCCACAAGATAGCAACGCACCATTAACATCTTTGGTATCTATAGGCGATGGTTGACTTTTTCCATCAGGAGACCCATCTGCTTGTTTGCTATCTTATGATATAAAAAAAAGTTCTGCATTGTCTCGCTAAGTGTTAGTATTAGCATCTCAGCTATTCCTGCCGCAATAGCGTCAGTGGCACTGTCGTGTTCCGGCTTGGGTAAGGTAGCCGGTAAACTCATATACATATGTAGCATTAACATCCCGCTATACGAATTAGCAACGCACTATGGACATCTTTGGTATATACAGGCGATAATTGTCTGTTGCTATCAGGGGAGTCACTGCTGGTTTGTAAATTATGATACTAAACAAAACAAGCCGTCTCTTTTATGGGATAGGTTAAGTTGTTCACCTTCAATGCTTAAAGTTCACCAATATTCAAAGTTTTCAGCTGCTGAAAGTTTGACCACAGACGTTGACCATAAACAAAGAGAGTAATTTGTACATGTGTGTCAGTGACATGTGAACGCGTGGTGGTAAAATATATTTTTACTAATTTTATTTATTTATAATGCATATCATATTAAAATACAAGCTGCTCCGTGCAGCCTACTCAGTGGCGTAGCGTGCCTTGGCGGGCACTGGTATAAAAATTTATTTGAATGGGTAGAGATTTCTCACGAAAAAAAAAATTTTTTTACACATAATTACGATGAATAAATAATAATAACATAAAGAAAACTTTTAATTTTATGCGTTTGCGTTTATTTATTTATCATAATTATCTGTCACTTCTTCCAAAATGATTGCAAACAATTTAAATTAAATATACACTCTCCTTTCCTTTTTTCGGCAAACTGATTTATTAAATCATTTATAGCTGCATGATGACTTTAGTTTTCCTAAAGTTTCTGCCTCTATAAACAGCTTACTCACGTTGGGGGCCCCGTGGCCTCGGGACCCCGGGCCCCCCGGGTAATTGACACGACAGATACGGTAGTAGCTACACCCCTGAGCCTACTCCATCAAAAGCTTTTTGTAAATTATGTGGGAACACCTTATATTTACAGGCTAAAAAGAAGCCTATGTGCTATTCCAGGTCATCATTGTGTCAAATGCCTGTGTGCCAAATTTGATCCATCACACTTTTTGCGTGATTGAGTGACAAACATCCAAACTTTATATTAGTTACTAGCTTCTGCGTGCATTCCGCTCTCATAAGAGTTTTTTGGTAAATCTAGCAGGAACAACTCATTTTTCCGGAAAAGCTTATTTGCTATTCCAGATCATCATCTGTGTATTAAATTTTATTCAAATCCGTTCAGTAGTTTTGGTGTGATTGAGTAACAAACATCTATCCATCCAAAAATCCAAGCTTTCGCATTTATATAAACTAGCGATCGCCTGTGGCCGAAATTCGACCATAGATTAAACAATAAAGTCTATTTTTGCCCGTGTTGGTCCAAGGCTTCTTTGAAGAATAGGCCAACTGCCGTTCTGCCAGACAGGTCACAAAAGACGACCGATTGGCTATACGAGTCACTAACATCGTGGCTACTAGGTAGTAGAGTTCTACATTATCCCCCACCGGGTCTGGTATTGGTCTGGCCTTGCCTATTCCTACCGCAGTAGCGTCAGTGCTTGTCACTGTTGTGTTCCGGTTTAGAGGGTAAGGTAGCCGGTAAACTTATGCATGTGGCATAAGACCTCGCCACAAGATAGCAACGCACCGTTAACACCTTTAATGTCTATAGGCGATTTCATCCTAATCAATGAAATATTTACATTCTGCACTATTTTGTTATATTATATAAACTACTGTGCTAAATTGCATACTCCTTCATTCGCGTATTTTTGTAAAAGGATAAAAGTGTTCACCTTTTAATATTGTATTTCATCCTAATCAATGTAATATTTAAATAAATTAATCTAGTATTAAAAGATAATACAATAAATGCATTTTAAGATAAACCAACCCAAAGTGGTGTATAATAAATTACTTACTAGTTGTTTTAGGGTTAGAAGTGGTCAGTTAGTCAAATGGCACGCGCCGGCGTGCCGATAGCGGTCAGATAAATCATTCGAGTTTCAGTTTTTGTTAACTTGTAAATGAAACGGTGGCTCATTTTGTTTACACACATATTTTTACATATATACGTGTATTTACGATATAAATATATATGTAGAACTAGCTGACCCGGCAAACGTTGTTCTGCCTTTTTAACTGCTCTTATTTTTTTCTATATTTTCTCACCTTTTAAACCTTCCCTGGACTTTAACAATTAATTCAAAACCAAAATTAGCCAAATCGGTTTAGCCGTTCTCGAGTTTTAGCGAGACTAACGAACAGCAATTGATTTTTATATATATAGAGACGTGAAACAAACATTTTAATAATAAATAATAATAAATATCGATTGAAAAATTACATGAATTGATCTAACCCCGAAGTAAGAAAATATTAGCTTGTGTTACGGGTGTTAGTCAACAATACTAATATTAAATACTGTAACATACATAATAAACACCCAAACCCAGAAATACAGACATTTATAAACATAAATGTTTGTCCCTGTCGAGAATCAAACTCAAGCCCCCTTCGATTCGTAGTTAGGTAAGCTAACCACTCGACCAACGGGTCGGTCAAACTTTGTACTCTTTTTTGACAATTAAGCGAACTGAGTAGTTTGATTTGGCATAATTAAAGTTTAAATTGCGGAAGATTGCAGAAACTAAATATTTTTAAATATTGTACATTAAATTAATAAAAATAAACATTACACACATTACATTCATGTGATATACATGATAATACACACACGTATACTACATAAATATTTGCGGCTAAAGTCTGTTCGATTAAATGTCGACACCTAAGATTCGAACTTGTGACCTTCCATCAAGCCGGCACGCACTACCTGAGCCCGTGTCTCCCCCCATTTTGTGTTGGTTCTGGGTTCCTTTTCCCCGTGTTGGTTCCGGCCTCCTTTGAAGAATAGACCAATTGCCGTTCTGCCAGTTAGGTCGTAAAAGGCGACCGATTGGCTATGCAAGTCACTACCATTGTGACTACTAGGTGGTAGAGTTCTGAATTGTCTCGTCCGAGTCTGATACCACCGCCTTACCTATTTCTGCCGCAATAGCATTAGTGCTTGTCACTTTCGTGTTCCGGTTTAGAGGGTAAGGTAGCCGGTAAACTTATGCATGTGGTATTAGACCTCGCCACATGATAGCAACGCACCATTAACATCTTTGGCGTCTATAGGCGATCTGCTTGTTTGAAATTCGACCATAGACCTTTTTTTATAAGATAATGATATAAAAAAGGTCTATGGTCAAAATTCGACTAATATCTCATTAAAAAAAAAACAAAGTGAAACTTGCGTGGAAATCGTTTTGTACGTAACTAAATTCCAAAAATATTTTTTTTAATTTTTTTATCCAAATTTGTTTGTACAATATACAAAAAAGGCTTGATATTTAGGTGCCTCACAAGCTCACTGAACGAAACTTAACACCTACTTATTTCTTATCATCTGGTTTGGGAATAAATAAATGATATTTTTTTTTTTAATCTATACTTTAATTGTAATTGAAGTATAGATTCGTAATTCGTGATAAGAATTCGAGATAAAATAATAATCGTATTAAGTAAAAATTGAACGAAATTTTTCATTTGTACTGTTTCACAATTAGCTAATTATATATAATATATGGTTGACCGAGCTTTGCTCGGTTTTTCATATACCCTTATCTTGGGAACCGAGCTTTTTTTGGACCTGGAACCTTGATAAATCGATTCCTTGACCCCAAAAACCCGTAATTTGTGACTCATGAAAATCGTTGGAGCCGATTCAGAGATTCCGAGATATATAAGAATTGCTCGTTTAAAGGTATTAGATACTTTATTTCAATAGCCAACCGGTTTCGCATTTTACTGCATCATCAAGGTTAAAACTTATATTTTTAACACATATGTTGTCATGTAACATACATGATAAACACCCAAGCCCAGAAGTACAAACATCCCTTGTCCCTGCCAGGTATCGAACCTTATCCCCATCGATTCGTAATTAGGTTAGCTAACTAGTCGACCGACGGAGCGGTCAAATGACAAAAACAATAAAATGTTCTGATGTTAATGTAGAATTGTTTACCTTACAGTTACTTATGTTATATCTCCTGTTTCAGGCTAAAATGAGTACGGGAGAAGGAGTAGTTGGTGTTCATCAGAAGGCGGATGACCGGCTTGGTCATCATCAGTCCATGAGTCAGATGCTGTATGGCGCGGCACTTGGCCCAGGTCGGTCTGGTTAGTACGTAGTTAAGTTAGGGCTATGGTATCAAGCAGCAATAGGTTTATTCTTTCTAGTTATATATAGAAACTAGCTGTGTCCGCGACTTCGTCCGCGTCGAAAAATTTCCCGGAAATCCCATTGGAACGGGTAAAACGGGACTTTTATTTTAGAAATTTTTCCACGCGGGCAAAGTCGCCGGCATAGCTAGTTTGCAATAATGTCAATGCTTATCACTGTCGTATTCCATCACGTAGTCGGTGAATTTATGCTTTTTTTATATCACAAGATAGCAAACAAGCTCTCCTGATAGAAAGAAAAACCATCGCCTATAAATACCAAAGATGTTAATAGTGCGTTGCTATCCATATAACGGATGGGAACGCTACATGCATAATTCTTCTAGCTACCTTACCCTCCAAACCGAAACAACTACAACCAACACAAAACACACATCCCTTTTGCAGCAGGGATAAGTAAGGAGTCAGGAATAATAAATAAATAAAAAAAATTCACGGGACAAATTACACTGACTGATCTAACCCCAAAGTAAGCAAATATTTGCTTGTGTTATGGGTGTTAGTCAACAATACTATTACATAGAAATACATAAATATATACCAGAATATATATAATAAACACCCAAACCCGGAAATACAAACATTTATGCTCATCACACAAATGCTTGTCCCCGTCGGGAATCGAACCCGAGCCCTGTTGATTGCGTAGTCAGGGCCGCTAACCACTCAACCAACGAGGTACCAAATACCCGGTTGAGACGTTATAGAACACTACCACCTAGTAGTCACGATGGTAGTGACACGTATAGCCAATCGATCTCCTCTTACGACCTGCCTGGAAGAACGACAGTGAGTCTACTCTTCAAAGGAGCCCGAACTAACATGGGTAAAGACGTGACATGTGGCATTGCATCCCCATCACTCAAATAACACGTTGTTAGCATCTTTAATGACTATGGGTGATAATAATTTCTTTCCATTTATTGGTTTTTAATACTATGATATAAAAAGGCAGTTATTGGAATGGATTACATAAGTAAAAAATCTATGCTATAACCCACGCTATCAAAAACGGTACAACAAGTAAACTAATGCAATGCAATACACAGCCAAATTCATACTGTCGGGTCTCTTGGAAATTACCACGTGTCGCGACAGTTTAAATTTAGGTTACGTCACTAACGTTAATGGTCGGATGGTCGATAGTCAACATTTTTTGTTTCAACTGAAATCATCTAAAGAAAATTAGCTGCGTCCTGTAATCTACCAGTGATTCAAACCTCTTTGTGAATTGGGGATAGAATATATTTTCCCGGATAAAAACGATGTATTAAATACATTTAGTGAATTTTGCGTGATTGACTAACAAATATAAAACATATCGACGCCCCCCGGGAATATTTCAGTAAAAAGTTATTACAGAGTTTTCCGTGTCGTGTGCTTTTCAGCATTTAGATGTCATGATTCACCTTGTGAATTTTTTCCACAATTTTTCTATTAATATTTACAAAAATATGAGAATACTATTTAACTTTGTGCAAACGAATAATACAGTATACTTTTGTAAGTAAGTGTATTTTGCCTCGATATAAAGAACTTAAAAAAATTGTTTTCTTTTGAGATGCAAAACTATTCGAAAAATAAATATTATAAAATACTTTTTTCTTGAACAATTTGTATTTTTCTATTACCGGAATATTCGCGGGGGACGCCGATATCAACTTTTAAAGTATCTATACACTCGATTCCCTTGCGAAGCGGAGTAAACCGCATGTCTATAGAATTTCCAGTTCACCAGGATTGGGTTTATCGTTTGGCGAGATAAGTGGTGATCTGCATCATCGTATTTTACCGACCTGATAACGATAATCGACTAATGTGAAATTAATTAAATCTGCTACTTTCCTCGAACCGTCCATGTATCATCCGCGATGGTACCAAAAAGATAGACGTCGGTTTCGTAAATGGATAAGACTCACCGGTGGTCCGGACAAACAGAAGACCCTAGAGGCACAATTATCTACCCACTTCACAAGTCCACGCCGACATCAAGCACAAAAGCACACAATTTATGTATGCACTCAACGTACGCTTTACTTCGAAACCGAAGTATCTTCAGGAAAAACGAACACCACCTCACTCTACGCGAGTGTAAGTAATACACTCTCACTCTACGCATGTGTATCTACGCAGGTGAAATTAATTAAATCCGCTATTTTCCGCGAACCGTTCTATGTATCTTCCGCGATAACACCAAAAAGAAATACGTCGGTTTAGTAAATGAGTAAGACTCATCGATGGTCCGGACAAAAAGAAGACCCTAGCGGCACTATTATCCACCCACTTCACAAGTCCACGCCGACATCAAGCACAAAAGCACACAATTTATGTATGCACTCAACGTACGCTTTACTTCGAAACCGAAGTATCTTCAGGAAAAACGAACACCACCTCACTCTACGCCAGTGTAAGTAATACATACACTCGCGTAGAGTGAGGTAGTGTTGCGGCCTTATAAGCTTATTATATTTAGGCGTATTATTTAGGCGTCAGCTAGAAACCCACAGTTAAATTATTACATACAAATACATATACTATTGACCGTCCAATTGGTCGACTAATCAGCGAACATGACTACGCATCATTGGGGCTCGGGTGCGATTTCCGATAGGGACAAACATATTTTATATGATGAGCATAGATGTTTGTATTTCTGGGTTTGGGTGTTTATGTACAAGCAAACAAATTAGTTAATTTGGGGTTGAATCAATTATTTGTGTAATTTGTCAGTGATATTTATTATTTATACAACTTAACACTGACCCCATACGGGGTTAACAGAGAAGAGTAATGAACCAAGTGCCATATGACAGGACCCTAACAGATTTGTCTTGCCTTCTCCTTATTCATTAAATTACTATTTTTAGTAAGACTAATATTAAACTATATGTTCTAAAAAGAAGCAGATATAATTTTTCCATTGAAGATTACTTTAATTCTTCAGGTTCATCATCTTCTTCGCCAGTTGGAGGTGCCAACACTGGGAGCGGGCTGCTGGTGGTGCCCCAGCCCTTAGGGAAAGGGCCTACGAAGTTACAGCCCTTGCATGCCCACGCGAGAAAGTACCACTGCAAAATGTGTCCACAGGTAACTATTATATTTCAAAACTTAAAAAAAAAGAAAATTTTGACATCACGAGATTTGAATTAGCAACCTTGCCCTGAAGCAAAGTAACACTCTGACCACTGAACTACGTGTCGGTGGTTCAATATGACGAAATTCTTATGTGCATTATTATCGGCTCCGTCAAACAACATAATACATTTACGATTACTTTTTATTTGTATATAAATACGTGAAGCAAAAACTTTGTATCCTTGTTTCCGGAATTCACGCCAACCATGATGTATGAAATTTAGCACAATTAAAGTTCATATTACGGAAGACTGCAAAACCCAATATTTAAAAAAAAATGCATTAAAAATACATTAAACTAATAGAACTAAACAGTACACACTACATTAGTGTGCAATTTATCCCATGAATATTTATTTATTTATTTACGAACTGCCTAGAAGAACGGCAAATGCTCTATTCTATACTTTACATCAATACAACTATTATTATTCAATTTATCATTGAAAACTGACGACTAAAAATACATATTTGATATTGTGACTTGGAAAGTGTTTGAAACTGGCTCTTGGCAGATCTTCGCGCGATAGTTGTCTTCATTTTAAATGAAATGCCTAACATATCTGCGATTGTTAGGCTTAGAACACAACGTATACTTATATCATACGACAGCAAACAAGCAAATGGCTCTCCTGACAGAAAGCTACAACCGTTACCTGTAACTACTATCAATGTTAATTGTGTGTTTTAATTATATTTGTGTTTTAGCACTCACCCCGGGCCTTGGGAAAACTTGAAATACTTTAAAAACAACAAAGAAAAATGTCGACACGTAAGATTCCTTCCCTAAAGCCGGGATGCTCTAACTAAGCTAGTGTCGACTAGTTCTAAGTGGCGAAATTCCTCTTTGCTTTGTGATCGATTACGTCGATTTTACTGGTCGCTAGATAAACATACGTATAACTAGTTAAATGAGTTCATCGTTACATCGAACATCGTTACATCAAAACATCGTCGGTGTGTTTCCATCTATGAAACTTGGATATCTCACTTTCAGAACCATGTCAAGGACTAGACTAGCTATAAAACAATAGTAATAGTCAAGGCGGTCGCATCAAACGCAATTAGGATCTTGTCGAACGCTACTGCATAGAAATCACAATGGTAGTGATACGTTCGGCCAATTAATTCCTTTAAAGAAACTGCCTGATAAGTGGCCAGATGGTTTATTTTCTAAAATTGTCCAAACCAATGCCGGGGAAAATACAGGATTATGGAATGACAAAATCTTAATATATACGTATCGCCTCTTGGTCGAACAGTTAGCGACCTTGTCGCTAATTATATGGCCAATGGGCGCAAGGGACTCGGGTTCAATTTCTGACAGGGACAGGCATTTGTATGATGAGCATATATGTTTTTATTTCTGGGTTAGGGTTTTTTTTATTATATTAGTAATTATACATGTATTTCTACCGTTAATTATCAACTATATACACAAATACACAAAACAAGCAAATAATTTGATTACTTTGGGGTTAAAAAATCAATTCATGTCATTTGTCTACCAATGTTACCATTGCCTTCATTTTACATGAAATGCCTAATACTATTATTATATGTGTTTAAGCACTGATCCCGTTCTAAGAAAAATGTAAACACTTTTTACAACAAAGATTTTTTTAATACTACTAAATTCGAATTAACAACCAATCTTGACATAAAGCTTTAGTTACATCTAGTTTAAATTCAGTAGTAGTAAAATTTTTCATTGTTGGTTAAAGTTTTAATATATTAATATTATCTACTAAAACTAATTAAATAACTACTAAAACTAATTAAATAACTTGACAGAATTACAAATTTTAAAACTTAACTGAGTGAACAAGTTCTCTCAACATATGAAGCCATTAAATTAATTTATAGCCGTCAGTATACACTAGGCTTTAAATGTTGAATTAAAACAGTCGTCTACCAAAGATGGCGGAGTGTTTCGATGGCAAAATGATAATGAGCTAACCGGCTGTCACTCATCAAAATTCAATTCGTCAACCGTCGGTACAGTCAACAGATACAACATTAATGACAAATTAAAATATCATCAATGACAAAGTGTCGTAGTTGGTTAATAGATGCATTTGGCATGCCATCCTTGGCACATGAATTGCAACGCACTTTTAACATCTTGGTGTCTATAAGCAATGGTTATTTTTTTCTAATAGGAGATCCATCTGCTTGTTTGCTATCCTATATTATAAAAAAGCCAAATCGTCAAGTAAAAACAAAAAAAATATTTGCTTTTTAATAAGAAAAACATCCCTGATGATTTTTTAATACACGGAAAAGAATTTTGCAATAAAGTCTCCAAAGTTGAACACGAAGTGACATGCGTTACCGCTATTCCGCAAAAGTATATTTTGTAAGTAAACATGAAAATTTGCTTAATCACATTGTGTTACCTTACCAAAGAATTACACCAGAAACGATTACTTTATATCAATTGACATAGAAAATCCATATTCCTGATAATTTCAAAACGTTATTGAAATTTCGTAATATATATTTGAAAATTTGGTGTTAAATACTAATAATTGTAAAAAATATTTGGTCATTTAAAAAAAATAGTAATAATAACTCACACACAAGGAACTCTTTTATGAGACAAAGCATACGCTTCCTTAATAAGCTGCATGATGTCATTACCGACTTACCTGTTAACAAATTAAAAAAATGTGTTAAAACAAAACTCTGTAAAAATAGTTATTATAAAATATCTGAATATCTATATGAAGTAGTCAAGAAAGGATGGGAATAACTTCTCATATGAACAATCTTTATTATTATTGTAACAATTGCATACCTAAAAATTAAATATTATGTAATACTTATTTAAAAAAAATTATACACGAAAAAAAACAAGCCCGCTGAGTTTCTGCCGCCGGATCTTCTCAGTGTGTGGCCGCGTTTCCGATTCGGTAGCAGTTTAAAAAAATTGACACATCAAAATAACTTGTAAAAAGTTTTATTACGTAAAGAATTTCTGATTTCTTTTCTTTAGAGATTATTTAATCTGCTGTTATATAAAATTTTATCTTAACAGTCACATGCGTTAACGTTATTCAGCAAAATTAAAGCGGTGATAACAAGCCCTGGCGAGACGATGAAGAACTCTACCGTCTAGTTATAACGATGGTAGTAACATACTACTAGGCGGTAGAGTTCTGCATTGTTTTGCCCGGATCTGGTATCGCCTTACCTATTCCTGCCGCAATAGCGCCAGTGCTCGTCGCTGTCGAGTTCCGGTTTGGAAGGCAAATTAGCCGGTAAATTTATGCAAATAGCATTAGACCTCGCCACAAGATAGCAACGCCCTATTAACATCTTTGATATCTAAAGGCGATAGTTGACTCTTTCCATCAGGAGACCGATGTGCTTGTTTGTTATCTTATGATATATAAAAAAAAAACAATTTAGGCCAATCGTTAGTTTTTTACGAACTGTCTAGCAGAGCAGCGAAATAGTGTCTACAGACGAGACATCTACTTATTTGACTATAATATAAAAAAGTATTACATGAGTGATATGTTTATTCTGTCGGTACGTGAGCGTCCTCTAGGACTGGTAATTAATTTCATATCGCATATTTTTTGCTCGTAACATCGTTTTTGCCAACAAATAGTATGTATAGAAAATGCAATACACCAGAAATTTCTTACAATTTTTTTATTAAATTGCATTTATTCACACCCTTATATTATTTTATAAAGCAATAGTAGACTTTTAGTGAGTTGTCTTTAATTTGAAAAAATATGATCGAGCCGTTTTTGTTTTGAGGTAGCTAGAGCAATGGAGCGCTAACAGATGCTCTGACTTACAACGATTCAACTGGTAGTAGGTTCGCTAAACAGATGTTGATACCCATTGCCATACATCACAATTTGTAATGACTACGAAGAAAAATATGAGTTCCTGCAATAAGAGGGACCACTGACTTGACGTGATTTTTTGACGAAATATTTTCACATTACCACCAAATTTTAAATTACTGCTGAGGTTTAACTTAATTGCTCTTAATAAAAAAATATGTAAACTGTCGGCCCTGCAGGCCATCCCTGAAACTTTCCGCTAAAATAAGGTGTTTTAAGCTCAAAGGATTAAAAACTATAAGCATAGAGTTTTTTTTAGTTTGTTAAAAATGGCAGATATTGATTTTTAAAAAGCTGTATATTTTGGAAACAATAATTGATTTTAATCTTTCGAATGGCATTCAACCCAATTTTTGGGATCTAAAATATTGCTTTAGCTAAATAGTCGATAGGTTGAAAATTTTCAAAGCAATGTCAAAAAAATTATTTAATATAGATTCATCGTGATCGTTTGAGCCATTCTTGTTCGAAAAAATATGCAGCAAAAATGTTCAGGATTTTGCATTTTCATTAAAACTTTGGAATGAAAAGTATATAAAAATACTCTTCTATTCAGTAGCTATAAATATCAAGTAACATATGACCAAGTTTTTAAGTTTTAGGAAGACACAAGTATATTTTTTTGTAAATAAATATTACCAAATACCGTTGTTAATTTAAGTGACACTACATGCAAAGTCCAGAATAATAGTGTTAATGCTACGTTGCTATCCATATAGCGAGGATGTGGTGCCACATGTACCCCGTTGGTCGAGTGGTTAGCGACCCTGACTACGTGATCGACGGGGCTCGGGTTCATCCCCGACGGGGGCAAGCATTTGTGTGATGAGCATAAATGTTTGTATTTCCGGGTTTGGGTGTTTATTAAATATATTCTTGTATTTATATATGTATTTCTATGTATTAGTATCGTTGACTAACACCCATAACACAAGCAAATAATTTGGTTACTTTGGGGTTAGATCAGTAAGTGTAATTTGTCCCGTGAATATTTATTTATTTATATTTATTAACTGTCTTCTTTATTATCCATACCAGAATACGAATGACTAATATTGATGCTATTGCGGCAGGAAAACTAGTGATACCAAATTTAGGTGAGACGTCGAGGAACTCCATCGAGAACATTGTATTGATATTGAGTTGTTTTACGCCCGTATCCATAAACAAACCTTACCTAAGTAAAGTAGTAATACTATGCAAAGAACGCTAATTTATTATGCAATTTACATGACAAGCCATCTGTTTCATAAACAACACTTAAGTATAACTTGCCTGTGAGATATCATAGTGTTTAATACCCAGCTGTGATTGGTTGTCTTAATGCAGCATATTTCACACTTTCTAACGTAGGTAATTAACTTTTAATTATGAACAGTAATTTTTATATTAATACATGAAGGGAAAATTTTGTACCCCTTCTTAAAACAATTGCGCGAACGATAGAGTACGAAATTTAGCACAGTTAAAATTTACATTGCAGAGGACTACAAAAACCCAATAATTTCAAATAAAATGCAATAAACATTACATACATAACATTATGTGACATAAGTTATAATCATGGAATTATTATTATTCATCCGCATTGATATAAAAACCCAAGACACACAATCAGTGTCTCAAAAACGTCCTCCAAAAATGAGCACGCAATTTTAAATTGTGCGCTCATTTCAAATAGAAACGCGTCGGTCGCGACGCTGTCAATTTTATTACTTTTTGTACATTGCTTTGTAAAAACAACTATTAATCTTGCGCTTAAGGTCGAATATGCAAAGAAATATGTTTTTGCCATATCTATAACTATACTTTTGAGTGTCAGTTTTGTTTGGGACTGTGCATCTAGGGTTTTTTATATCAATGTTCATCCGAGGTGATAATATGCACACATGTATACTTACTTATTTCTTTATGACTAAAGTTAATTGTCAAACTTGAAAGAAATTTTATTGTTTAGTATTTTTGGTCTCTATGGTCGAAATTTATTAAATACGGTTCGGTTTCAATACGTTTCAACAGAATTGCCAATATATACACGGTTTATTAGGTTTCTTTCACTGAGCTCGTATGGCCCCTAAATATCAAGCTTTTTTGTTAATCCAGACTTTTTGAAATTTTTCAAATCCAGTCACTTTTGTGGCCGACCTTTAGAACCCATCTGCTACATAGTAATTACTAGTAAACTGATTTTGCTTCACTTTTTTTAAAATTACATTGACTTTATCCTTAACAAATTGACTAGAGTAGGTTTCATCTTGAACATCGAAATTTCCGGACTGAAAACGTTTAAACCAATTCAGTGGTAATCTTACTTTTTTTATATCATAAAATAGCAAACAAAATAGCCGTGTTGGTCCCGGCCTCCTTTGTAGAATAGGCCAACTGCCGTTCTGCCAGGCAGGTCGTAAAAGGCGACCGATTGGCTATCGAGTCACTACCATCGTGGCTACTAGGTGGTAGAGTTCTGCATTGTCTCGCCCGGGTCTGGTACCACCGCCTTACCTATTCCTGCCGCAATAGCGTCAGTGCTTGTCGCTGTCGTGTTCCGGTTTGGAGGGTAAGGTAGCCGGTAAACTTATGCATGTGGCATTAGACCTCGCCACAAGATAGCAACGCACCATTAACATCTTTGGTGTCTATAGGCGATGGTTGACTCTTTCCATCAGGAGACCCATCTGCTTGTTTGCTATCTTATGATATAAAAAAAAAAAAAAACAAACAGACTGGTCTCCTGATGGAAAGAGTCAACCCACGCCTATAGACAACCAAGATGTTAATGTTGCATTGCTAATTTGTGGCGAAATCTAATGCCACGTGCATAACTTTACGACTACTTTACCCTCCAAACGGAACACGACAATGACAAGCATTGACGCTATTGCGATAGGAATAGATAAGGTGATGATACCAGACCCGGGCGAGACAATACAGAACTCTACCATCTAGTAGCCACGATGGTAGTGACTTGTATTATAGCCAATCGGTCGCCTTTTACAACCTGCCTGACAAAACGGCAGTTGGCCTATTCTTCAAAGGAGCCCGGGACCAACACGGGGAAAAAACACTAACACTGTGTAAAGCCTGTAACAACCACAAATATTTTAAAATTGACTTGCATTGAATTTTTTTTAATTGAAATTTCTAAATGTATAGGATTTCTTCGTTAGATTCACTCATTTTAACTGACAGAACGGTAAAAAATAGCGGGGAAAAAATTGCTTTTTGTTTTTAACAAGTCATTTATTTAATAATTTTAAATCCAGTTAGATAGAAACAGTATAAATAAATATAAATCGAGAATAACTTTTTCCACAATCTATATTATATATTTTAAAAGTCTTGTAGTCTGTCGGAAAGGATTAAAAAATTTTCATAATAATTAATTATAATTCTACCATCACCAAAACGAGATTCTTTCTCCTAAAAACAATTTAAAAAGTGGCATCCAAAATTGATCGCTGTTCTTGTACAAATAGAGTTAAAAATTTAAAAAGGCCTGCTCTGGTGGATCAAGTAGCACTCTAATCAAATCCGGTAACAAAAGAATGTCATCGCAAAATTCCGGATGCCTCAGTGAGACGAATAAAAAGTAGCATCGGCTAATACTTTCTGCGTTTGTGTAAATTTTTGAATTCCTCAGATCCGCCGTAGGGGTTGACTTACAGTGGCGCGCAACATTTGGCATTAATTTCAATATAAAAACGAACACATGTAACTTACATTTGGAAAAAAAAAAATATTTTTACATGTTGCTTGTAATCTGTCACATTAAAGCTCTTTTATTTCCTCTGATAACAACTAAGCAGATGATTTTCCTGGCGAAAAAGGACACCTATTGCCTATAGACACCAAATATATTAGTGGCGAATTGTAATGTATAGCGAAGATTAATATTTATAATATATTCTTACAACCTCTTTTCCGAATTTAAAAGCCGTTTCTATTCGCTAATAAATATTGTACAAATCACAATATATCGTAGAATTTTGTAGAATCCAATCTGATAAGATGGTGATTGAGATTTTTTAAATTAAATTTTAGTACTGCCTACTAAATACTGTAGCTTAAAATTTTGCTATATTATTTTATTTCAAGATAAAATTATAAGGAAATGCTAATTGCTATAGTTCGGAGTGCAAATAGACAATCATTAAATTGCCTATATTAAATGGAGACAAAATTACAAACTGAATCAAAATATCCACGATTCATTTCATAAAAAGGCTATTGGGTTTCAATTCGGTCTTTAATTCCAGCGGTTAACTCTGTTTGGACTGTCGTCTTAAATATGTGAAATATTATAATCGTGTATGAGTTTGCTATGTTTTCATACTGAGACAGCTAGATTGATTTTGTTAAAATTTGTCGTACAGGTAATCTATATACTAACCATATAAAACTTTCAAGACTAAAACCATAGCCTAGTCTTCATTCCGATAATTTCTGGTCCTTCTGAGATTCATAAAAACTGCAATTAGAAGTAGATGTTTATTTTAAAAAATGTTATCGACCCCATACAAACCACGCGACTTTCTTTTGAAATCGCCGACCGACGCCAAAATTTGAGCCACGGGATAAAATAACTGTTTTAATTACAGAAAAAAAAAATAACAATAGAGGTTTTTTCTATTCCTCATTTACAGTTATTTGACATTGACCAAAAAGCGGTATTGAGAGAAGCGTGTTTCGCCGTAGCGCAATATTTGTTAGATTGTTGTTGGTTAGAAATTTACCATGATTTTGTTATACGTTCCTAATTTTTATTTAAACATATCAATATTTCCCCACCACATCTGTGTCTGGTCTAGTCCGGTGTCGATGTTGACCACATGAAGTTCGGTTCTCGTTCGATTTTCGGGTCGGATAATTAAAATGTGTTTTTTTTTCAGTTTTCTAATTAAAAGTTACCCAGGATTGCATAACTGCCCGGTTGGCGATAGGCTTATTACCTATAACATTGTGGGACAGACTATCTTTAGCTAATCGTGGGTGCACTGGTTATACTTCTACCTACCTTTACGGGGATACGGGCGTGAAAATACCGCTTTTTTATATTTCTCAAAATAAATAAAGAAATAATCATAACGTATCCTGCTAATTAGTAAATATTTCGTAACTGGCATGGATTTAATTGTTACATTTTGCGTAGTTTTAAAAGGCTGCCCTTAGATAAACAAATGAAATGCACTGCTTGTTTCCTTTCAATTAGGGATTTTTCACTTATCATTATCATTTATAGCAATAGCAACACTATAAGTGTTGACTTTATTAAACCAACGTAATAGTGGAAAGAAGACGTCACTACAGTGTTACTATTTTTTAATGTCTACTATTTGAGTTAGTATATAAGATTGCGTATTGTTGGTAAATAAGAACGCAACCTTATCTGTTGTTAGTTGCTATCACTATTTAGTCTGTTATTTGTTATGTTGGCTACATTTTTTCTTGTTCTATGGCTGTTCTAACCCATTTTTGTTCTGTGTAAAATACGCAGATACGACATATAATTTTTTTCGTTTTCTAAACAGTTTATTTTATTATAAAATCGCACAAAAACACGTATTATAAGACTTCCGAGCGAAGCCGGGTTTTCATCTAGTACTGTTATAATCATGAAAAGAACTCTTATATACATATATATCTTCTTTCGGCTAAGACGAACCAACAAATTTAAATGGAATGAAGTATACAGATTCGGGCCCCGTATTGAAGAATAGATTAACTGCCTTCTTGCTGGGCATCTCGTAAAACGCAAGATTCAACTAATATGTATCTCTACACATCGTAACCATTATCTAGTAACTAGATGGTAGAGTTCTGCTTCGTCTCGACCGGGCTCAGAACTACCACCTTACCTATTCTTGCTTTTCGCTATCGTGTTTCGGCTTGGAAGGTAAGGAAGCCGTTAAACTAATGCATATCTGCCATATGCACCCTCTTACCACACGGATAGCAAACTACCATTAACATCTTTAGTATCTATAAACTATATATATTTTTAACAACTTGTAGACGTCCATAGTCTTGCAAATAAATATTTTCTTTCTTCTTCTTTCTCTCTTCTTTCTTATTTCTATAGGCGACGCTTGTCTTTTGTTATCAGGAGAGCCACCTGCTTATTAGCTTTTTTTAATAAGCTTTATGAAAAAAATAATCTTTATGTCGCCTCTGTGGTCTAGTGGTCCAGCGTTGGCGTTGACCACATGAGGTCCCGGGTTCGATTCCCAAGTCGGGCACATTAAAAAAAAGTGTTTTTTCAGTTTTCTGAGAAACACAAAGTTGCCCGGGATCGGAAAGTGCTCGGTTGGCGATAGGCTTGCCACCTATCACATTTGTGGGACCAAGTATCTTCGGCTAATCGTGGGTGCACCTGTTGTACCTCTGCCTACCCCTTCGGGGATATGGGCGTGAAGATACTTTTTTAATAAGCTTTATCCAGGAAAAACTATTCCCGTAGGTTTTACATTAAAGTGATCACGCAGGGGGACGTACGTTGATAAGGTTCAAAATAGAATGGTACGTAGGTGTTAGTATTGGAGAACCATTACAGCTACTATTTATCATGTAATGAAAATCTCATTTTGTCCGGTCGTCCGTCGATTTCCGCGTGCAATTGCTTAACGCCGAGCGTAAGGTTTTTATGGCCGGCGATTCGTAATCTTTATTTAATATTTCACACATGGTATTGAAATTTATCAAGTGGCTTAGACGTTTTTGAAATCCTTGATATATCTTACTCAGTTCAGATCATGAGGTCAAGGATTCAATGCCGGGGTCGAACAAAAATATTTTTGTGGTTTTTTTTAAGGTTTTTCTCGAAAATTAAAATCACAGTAGCTGCTCGTAGTTTGATTGTGTGTGATTCCATACCTCTGATGAACTTGTTAAGTTGTCGCCCTCGGTTATCACTAGAAATAATCGGTAAATGTTATGAGTTCAGTAAAATACGGCAATGGAACATCACGAAGTTTATTTCTTGACATAACCAGGGTAGACATATTTACTACCTCATCATAGATGCTAGTGAACACGCCAGTATAAAATATGTACTACTAGTCATTCTTTTCACGAGAGTAACCACAAAAAACCTCAATAACACTTTTTTTGATTCGGGGAATCAACCTAGGACCTCAAAATCTGAGCTGAATAAATTAACCTCTAAACTGTGAGTCAGTCATTTGTCAAATTTATATAATATACTACCAGTTTATCAAATTTAGAATTCTAGGTCGGGCTATTAGATCTTTTTTTATAAAGGGCAAACGTCCAAAAGGCTCACCTAATGGTAAATGATCACCGACGCCCATTAACAACGACATTACCTCAGGTCTTATAGTTGCGTTACCATGTTTTTATGTTTTGTGGAGAATATTGCTTGCCCAAGACTATTATTTATAAGAATATTGCTTTTCCCCATGTTGGTCCCGGGCTCCTTTGAAGAATAGGCCAACTGCCGTTCTGCCAAGCAGTTCGTAAAAGGCGACCGATTGGTTTTGCGAGTCACTACCATCGTGGCAACTAGGTGGTAGAGTTCTGCATTGTCTCACCCGGGTCTGGTACCACCTCCTTACCTATTTCTGCCGCAATAGCGTCAGTGCTTGTCGCTGTCGTGTTCCGGTTTGGAGGGTAAGGTAGCCGGTAAACTTATGCATGTAGCATTAGACCTCGCCACAAGATAGCAACGCTCCATTAACATCTTTGGTGTCTATAGGTGATGGTTGACTCTTGCCGCCAGGAGACCCATCTGCTTGTTTGCTATCTTATGATATAAAAAAACTTATAAATGTGGGTTTCTAACCCCGTTACACGGATAACAACAGACTACACATTAACACCATTAGTGTATGTATAGTTCATGGTTATCTTTCCCCATTAGAAGATCCGTCTGTTTGTTTACTACTGTATTAAATAACAAAAAATTGTGGTCAAAATATATTTTGAAGCAAAACTAATAAAATATTTTTGTAACGAATTCTAATTCCGGATTCAAACCTAGAACCTGAAGCCGGTACCGCTAAATTATTTAAACTGTTTGAAATATCACATTGACAAACATTTTTTTTATAACAAGCAGATGGGTCTCCTGATGGAAAGAGTCAACCATCGCCTATAGACACCAAAGATGTTAATGGTGCGTTATTATCTTGTGGCGAGGTCTAATGCCACATGCATAAGTTTCAGTTTATAAATTCAGTAGTAATGTAGAAACTACCTCTAGTCTAGATCCGGCGGTTTCCTTTCAAACGTGATCGCGAAACCTAACACGAAACGCACAATGCGCGCGCGCCGACAGGTGCAATGCGCCGGCGCAATTAAAACTTGTCACGGGAACCACTCGCAATTATTACATGTACGGGCATTAAATACGCGATTTTTTACATCGCAAATTGTAGCAAAAGATTATATTTCGCCGTCTGCGCGTAGGTTAACATGTCGCTATAGTTCGTTATAAAAACTTTCACCCCTCTGTTCAGCCTCTTGGCGATTGATTTCTTTAAAAGTTATCCTTTGATTTTGAATCTTCAACTACCTCCTAGATGAAGTTCAGCAAAATCGGTTTAGCGGTTTAGCTCTGAAAGCGTTATATACAGACAGACTTTCGAATTTTTAATATTTAAATGGATCACGAAAAATTATATTTTTTTATTCTATTGATTCAAGCGTTACTTTGCGAAAATCCCTAAAGATGAAATTAGTTAAATTTATTATTCATTTTTATTTTATTATTTATTATTCACCGCGAACTGTTTTATGTGACTTCCGCGATGACTCCGAAAAGAAAGACGGCTAGAATAAATAGATAAAACTCACCGATGGTCGGGACAAAAAATTGGTTGTAGGTGGATTGTCCCAGCGGCACAATTATCCACCTACATCTACCACACTTTCACCCACGTCAATCAATTTATTATGTGTATAGATGTGAAGTGAGCAATATCCGCATAAACCTTTAATTAAAGATTTAAAAATGTTTAGCAAATAATTATGATGTATACTTTTCAATAGTAAAATAAAAAAATATAAATACTAGTTAACATGGAGCTTTACCACGTGCCGTCTAAATTCAATGTTAAAAGTATAAACTCTAACTGTTCGCCCAAAAAGCTTAGTTTTGCAAAAACGGTCATTTTGAACCTAATACCTAAGTCCCCCAATTCAAGTAATTGAGTTAATGCGCTTAGGACTCTCACAAATATAAACACGACAGAACGTCGAGACGTGCTATGACGTGGCGTAATATGTAAGAAAATGTGTAAGAGTCGTAAACACTTCGACTCGATTGTCGTTTGATTACGTGAATTAGGACAATGGTCATTTAGAAAAAGTTATCTTCTCTGCTGTTCGAAACGGTTGATAGTTATAACATTTACTTTCAAATATCCTTAATTTTTTTCTTTAAGAGGCTGATAAGACCTAGGTAATTTGTTGGAATTGAAGTTATTTAAGCAGTCTTTTAAGAAAAACTATTTGTTATATCACATCACAAGAAATATATGTTATGTAATATTTATCATATGTCAAAGACCGTGGTCGGACTCGATATATAATTGAACAAAATTCGGACGATAGAAAATATTATATAAAATTGCGAAGTTTGGTCTGAAATTATTATTAATCTATTCTATATCTTTATTTTTTTGACGTAGAGGTCTGTCATTAAAAATACGAAGTCATCATATTTATACCTAAACCGCTAAAGAATCATATTTGACAAATAATCTACACTTTTATTTGTTTCAATATTTATTTTATATAAGGACTGGTTACCCAGTTACACTGATAGTGGGCTCTCGTTTTCTCCGATAGAAATAGACAGTGCGCGTTTTTTGTGTTGACAGCGTTTTAAGCCATACGCCAATGTAATAGCCACATTGTTCAAGTGAGCGTTAGACGGCGCGGGCGCATGCAATTTACCATTTTCATACATAACCTGTATTAACGACCGTTAAACAGTTGACTTATCAAGACTGTGTTTTGTTCGTAATTTACAACGCCTTATTAACTTGACAGCCGGTTAAAAATGCAAGCAAATAAACGTAAACTTCTGACGGAAACACATAATTGTCCGTTTACCTGGTACAATTTAGTTTATAATTTTACGTCATACATTTCTTTAAATATCTCATAGCAATCTACCTTCAAACTTGTCGGGAGCATCTGAACAAATTGTTTTTTTATTATTAAATACATATTATGTCCTACTAAATTATACACGCTCGTTTCGCTTGGCGTAAACATATTGACGATAAAAGTTTTATAGCCTATCATTTTACAATTCATAACAGTTAGTTATAACTAATAACAAATGTTTATTACAAAATTTGATAAATAAATTTAGTGTACAGACATACGCCACAGATTTGACCGCCCCGTTGGTCGAGTGGTTAGCGGCCCTGACTACGCAATCCACGGGGCTCGGGTTCGATCCCCGACGGGGACAAGCATTTGCGTGATGAGCATAAATGTTTGTATTTCCGGGTATGGATGTTTATTAAATATATTCTAGTATTTATATATGTATTTCTATGTATTAGTATCGTTAACTAACACCCATAACACAAGTAAATAATTTGCTTACTTTGGGGTTAGATCAGTAAGTGTAATCTGTCCCGTGAATATTATATTATATTATTATTTATATTTACTAGTCGATTGCGACTTATGTTCGAAATTCAACCACAGACTAAATAATAAAATCTTACTTTAGTTTGATAAGAGAATTTAGTCGTAAATATAACAGGTATACGTGTAAGTATGTAATAATGTAAGTAAAATTAATTTAAAAAAAATTAAAAATTAATATAGTGTGCGTTTAATATATTTCAGTATATTTCTAATATGTATTACAAAAAATATTAGCTTTGTGCTCGGAGTAGTGCCTCCGAGGTATAAACTTTAACCGTGCCAAAATTTTATACTTCTCCATTTGCATAACTGTCGTGAAAAAGAGTACAAAGTTTTCACCTCACGTATTAATATATAAATAGTATAGATAAGCGAAATACGATGACTTACACATCGTGCATAGCAACACTATTAAAATCTATTAGTTTAATCTGTAAAACAGAGATGTTAGCAACAAAATCGATTGTAGTGACACATATAAGGACCTTCCAAAATATATGATCATATTTCAACACAGCTTTCAGTATGTCTCACCAAAGACATCCACCCGAAAAAGAACGTCAATCACGGGACCAAAACTTTTTGACTTTTACGAACAAAATATTTTTTCTCATAATGATTTACTTACGCCTTTTTGCATAAAATAACCCACTTTTTTATATCATAAGATAGCAAACAAACAGATGGGTCTCCTGATGGAAAGAGTCAACCATCGTCTATAAACACCAAACATGTTAATAGTGCGTTGCTATCTTGTGGCGAGGTCTAATGCCACATGCATAAGTTTACCGGCTACCTTACCCTTCAAACCGGAACGCGGCAGTGACTACCACTGACGCTATTGCGGCAGGAATAGGTAAGGCAATGGTACCAGACCCGGTTGAACCGATGCAGCACTCTACCACTTAGTAACTTTGTAGTTATTTACTACTTACTGCTCACCCTTGCGGATGTGGATTATTTTATGCAAAAAGGCGTGAACAAAAATTTTGTTTATAAAATCAAAAAGATTTATGGCTAGTTGCACCAACCTTTTCTTAGCTAAGGACAGTCTTAAAGGACGTGCTGTTACATTCTTTTCATTTAAGACAAAAAGTGATAGCATACTACTTAGGATTTCACTAAGCTAAGACAGTATCGGTGCAATTGGCCATTAGTCCCTTGAATCACATTCCTTTTCAACTGGATATCTTTGGTTACACGTACTGAGCGCTAAGTGTGAGTTTTTCTTTTCGCATTCGATCGTGAGCGCGTTTCGAGTTTACTAGGAATTTGTATGTGATTTGTACAGCGCCACCTAGTGGTAAACGTGAGAAACCAGTTTAACACTAGGTGGCGCTGTACAAATCACATACAAATTCCTAGTAAACTCGAAACGCGCTCACGATCGAATGCGAAAAGAAAAACTCACACTTTGCACTTTGAACGCTGTGTTAAAATGTGTTCTCCTATTTTGGAAGGCCCTTATACTCATATATCAAATCGTTCGCCTTTCACAAACTGCCTGGCAAAATAATAGATGGTCGGTTTTTCAGTCACATCGACAATGACGTAGTAATAATACTTGATAACAAACGTATTGCGAATCACAGGATTTAAAACTCCATGAGTCTTTGCCAAGTAACAGAATAGAAGAAAAATAAAAAAAAGTTAAATATTAATAACATATAATAATCAACTTTGATATCTTTCAAAGAAATATGTTCACAAAAGACATGTAAGTCTGATAAGTAAAATACAAATATATTATTATGGTAGTTGAATGCACAATACTCTTAGAAAATTCTAAGCCTTCTTGGTAACCGCAAGAAGATTGCGGCTATCTTATTTGTTCAAAGACAAAATGTTGTCGGGCCGACCACATATTTATATTTAGTCATAGCCCGAAAATTTTGATGAAAGAAGATTGTGAAATGATTTATCTTTGATGTATTATGGTTTTGTTTTATATATCACTAGCTGTTTCCCGTAACTTCGTTCGCGTGACCCAAAAATGTTACTTACTTTTCTTTAGTCGGGTAAAAAACTCTATATATATATATATATATATATATATATATATATATATATATATATATATATATATATATATATATATATATATATATATATATATATACCCTTTCTCGTGAATGTGGCTATCATACACAAAAATATTTTCTTAAAACTGACTAGACTATTACATCCAGAGATTAGCGAGTTCAACCAACCAAACAAACAAACTCTTCAACTTTATAATATTAGTATAGGCGATTGTCATCTCACTTCTACCCTGAGATGGGTCCCAGGGTGGAAGTGAGATGACAATTGCCTATAAACATTAAAGAACGTTAATTGTGCATTGAAGCGGAATAGGTGAGAATGAAGGCGAGATATTGCAGAACTACCACCTAGTACTCACGATGGTAGTGACGTATTATATAGCTAATTGTTCTGGGTCATATTAATTAAACACATTTCAGTGATTGGTAGTTATTTTTATATGTGATTCTATATATATATTATACATTAGTATAGTCTATTAACACCTATTTTACTAGGTGGTAGAGTTCTGCATTGTCTCACCCAGGTTTGGTACCACCGCCTTACCTATTCTTACCACAATAGCGTCAATAATTGTCACTGTCGTGTTCCGGTTTGGAGGGTAAGGTAACCGGTAAACTTATACATGTGGCATTAGACCTCGCTACAAGATAGCAACGCACCATTAACATCTTTGGTGTCTATAGGCGATGATTGACTGTTTCCGTCAGGCGACCCATCTGCTTGTTTGCTATCTTATAGAAAAACACCCATATTATAACAAAAATTCTTACCTTAGAGTTAGATAAAATTGCGTAATTAATCAAGTGATATTTTATTATTGTTATTTGTTGTTGTATGTAATAATGTTGGAAATAACAAGACTGCCATGTGGTCTTGTGTTAAACCTTGTAAATTCAGATCTTAAAGTTCTGAATTTGACTCCCGGACTGAGCAAAAAATGTTGAGAAAAAATATCCTAGTAAATATTTTTTTTGTGATGTATATTTATGTGATTTTTACCGAGATTTGTTTGATGTCTAGACATGGGAACTTTCACTCAGGAAAATTATCTTGTTTATTTTTTTTATATCATAAGATAGCAAACAAGCAGACTCCTGACGGAAAGAGTCAACTATCGCCTATAGACAACAAAGATGTTAATGGTGCGTTGCTATCTTGTGGCGAGGTCTTATGCCACATGCATAAGTTTAAATTGTGACATTTAGAAAAACCGCCACATATATTCTCAACATATTCTTTTACTACTTTGACGGTGTAACTAATATGAAATTAATGTAAAATTACAGCTTTCTAGTACTATACGTATCAAAAGTATGCTACAGACAGACGAACAGATGAATATTGCGAAACAATAAGTGTCCCTTCAAGGTTCAAGGTAGTCTGGTCCTAAAAAAGTGTTTTTTTTTGTAAATCGTAAGTCTCCCGTGTTGGTCCGAGCTCCTTTGGAGAATAGACTAATTACGGTGGGGTGACCACGTAACTCGCAATGCGAAATTATCGTGATTGTTTAGTTATTGCAAGACACATAACAGCCTTGTACATTAGTGGTAGTCGTTGCCGCTTGATTAGTTTTGATGCTGTGACATTGCTAAAAGTGTATCTAGTGACTAGCAAGTAATTGGCGACGTTTTTGATGATTTTTTCATTACGTTTAAGAGTCATCGCTGATCGCTGGCGAATTGCAAACGTTAGATGATACGCCTACCGTTCTGCCAGGTAGATCGTAAAAGGTGACCGATTGGCTATGAGTGTCACTACCATCTTGACTATCGGGTGGTAGAGTTCTACAACGTCTTGTCCGGGTATTTGGTACCACCACCTTACCTATTCCTACCGCAATAGCGTCAATGCTTGTCATTGTCGTGTTCCGATTTGGCCCCTCCGAAAGGTAGCCGATAAACTTATGCATGTGGCATTGCCATCCCGCCACACGGATAGCAAAGCACCAATAACATCTTTGGTGTCTACAGGCGATAGTTTCTCTTTCCATTGGGAAGCCATCTGTTGTTTGCTATCAGTGATATAAAAAAATAAGCCTTCCTCTAAAAATGTAGTTTTTCATAAATTGTAAATCTACATATGTGTAATTATTTGTTTGCCGTTCTCAAGTTATAGGAATGCAAATATGTTACTTAACTTGGGCTAATGTAGGCAGTACCTCTTCTATCTTCCTACCCTCTCACTAATCTATTCCGATCATGCGTCGCTCGTAAAAAGGGTGCAGGTTAAACACAAAATCTAAATAACAATACATTTGTTCGCTAATAGGCGTTGCGGTGCGAAGACGCTTTGTGACCGTCTTAATGTAGATAATCCATCATTATAATATCAGCAACTAGAGCTTTAATAATCATGTGAGTTGTCGATAAAATTTGATAACAATCGATATATAATAAGTGCCTACATAAGTGATCAAACTTCGTTAGATTTGTTTTCGGCATTTTTGCCAAAATTATTTTTTTCGGAAAATGTAATATTTTCGAAAAATATTCATATTTGGAATAAATATGAATATGTCATTTACCGTAATCTCCCAAAGTTTAGATGAATATCATAGCTTTAGTGTTTTTACGTTGTAATATGTTCCACTTCCAGCTTCAAATGTAACGTATTTGGAAAACTTACGCTTGTAGTCTTTCAACCCTGGTACTCAGATATCAACATACTAGTCGCATCCTTGTTTTTAGTCTCCGCTTATCTTCAGCTTATTTAATATTAAAAAGAGGCTAATAAATTGAACAACTTATGCACAAATAAGCCTAGTGAAAAAAAAAACACCAGTCAGGAGTATAAACTATCGATTGCTGTAAAAGAAATTTTCATGATAATTTATGTATCGTTTCTCAATATTTATTACTCACGAAGTCCTAACAAATCAACTGCGTCAAATCGATCCGATTAAATAAAAATGGTCATCAATCATGTTTATACTAAGAACGGGAATACAGTTTATTTGGACATTGCCTTAAAATCATATAATAACAACGTTGATTATTAACGATAATATTCTAGTATCAAGGGCTGCGGAAGGAATTTTACGCAAAACATGGAGTTTTGAAAAGTTTAGTCAATGGAGCAAAGTCAAGATAAACCGTCAATGAAAAACAGGATCTAGTTTTTTTTGGTTTCTTTTTAGGATATAAAAGATTAATCGTTTTAACATCCACTGTAATGCTTATGTATTAATAATTGCCTGAATATAAACAGGTATACATTTAATTAAATTTTCTTATTTTTTATCCTTAGTTAAAATGCAATAGGTTTAACAAATTCACAAATCTTCTACAGTATTTTGAAGTTGGTATTTACTAATCATATTTAGTATAAACTTTGTACATGCTAACTCACCCGTTAAACCTAAAAACCTTTATGAATTTCGAAAATAAGTCAAATAAGAAAGTTTGTAGTACACATCACAGAGAAAACTGTAAAACTAATCATAATACAAAACCCACTTAATTTTTGAATTAATTGGAAATATCGATAATCTTACATCCCTATATAAGAATAAATCAAACACCAGATTGATGGTATTATGTCAACATGCACAATCAGAAAGTGCATCATTTTGCATAATAATCGTAATGCTAGTCAATTATTGAATAAAACATATCTCAGTAACAAGGGCAGATGGTTTTGTATGTGAGAACGTAAACTGAGGCACTTGAAGTAATTTGTCACTGCTAAAACTTCTGAATTTTATGTATAATTTAGGATTAGCGAAGTGATTTGCATGTTTGAGTGTTTCTTAGTGTGGGAAAAAGATCGTTATATTTTTAAATTGGCATGCACGTTGAATTATTGATTAATGACACAGTAAAGGTTAACTTTTGGTCTCATAACAGAAACGTGATGCTAATTCATGGCATAATCTTAAAAATTACTAATAATTTTCTCTTAATATAAATTCACATATTTACCTAAGTCTAAAATTACAAGTAAATTGCTCTACTTGAATATTGGGTAAAATTAAATTAATCCATTAAAAACTATTTTGCATTTTGATAAAAAGCATTATGAATTTAAAAGAAACAAAGTAAACCTGGACCATTATGAATGGCACTGGATTGTCTCTGCCTACCCTATAAAAGATTTAGTATGATAATATGTAAAGTAAGTACATATATATCGATGGATTTATTATTTTATATTATAGGATAAAAAAATCAAGTAGACGATAACTGTAACGGAAAAAAAAGATATTGCTAATGCCTCTAGATATCAAAGATGTTGATTGTATTACCATCCGCGTAGCAGGAGAGTAATATCGCATATCGCGTTCTCCCTACCTACCAAACTAGAACACAATAGTGAGAGATGATTTATTTAATATTTTTACTTTGCCTTTTTTTATGTCATAAGATAGCAAACAAGCAGATGGGTCTCCTGATGGAAAGAGTCAACCATCGCCTATAGACACCAAAGATGTTAATGGTGCGTTGCTATCTTGTGGCGAGGTCTAATGCCACATGCATAAGTTTACCGGCTACCTTACCCTCCAAACCGGAACACGACAGCGACAAGCACTGACGCTATTGCGGCAGGAATAGGTAAGGCGGTGGTACCAGACCCTGGCGAGACAATGCAGAACTCTACCACCTAGTAGCCACGATGGTAGTGACTCGATAGCCAATCGGTCGCCTTTTACGACCTGCCTGGCAGAACGGCAGTTGGCCTATTCTTCAAAGGAGGCCGGGACCAACACGACGAAAAATTGCTTATTATCTATTCTGTTGATGACATACTTTACTTATTTCTCAATGTTTTAATGAATGTTTTATTTTGATGATTATAGTTAATTAATTCAGTTACAAACACTAATATCATTATCTCTTAGAAATCGTATAGTAATAAGCTGGATTTCTTGAGTTTTGAATGTGTATTCATTTAAAATTTGCATTATGACATAGCATCATTACATAGTATAAAACAAAGTCGCTTTTTCTGTCTGTCCCTATGTCCTTATGTTCCTATGTATGCTTAAATCTTCAAAACTACGCAACGGATTTTGATGCGGTTTTTTTTTGATAGATAGATTGATTCTTGGGGAAGGTTTTGGGCATAAACCTTTCCGATATTTTCACGGGAACAAAAGATACGCGGGTGAAAGCGCGGGCAGGTCGCTAGTTTATTATAACACTTTAAATTATGTCTTGGTATAGTCACAAAAAGCAATATGTATATCAATCGGCATAGATAAATGGCACTAACTTAAAAAAAAAAACCGGCTTTCGTCTAATTCTACCTCATATATTATATAACTACGAATATAAGATTTTTTTTATTGTTTACATAATTATTCGATGTATACATAAAAAACATAAATTAAATTCAAAATAATTGTAAATAAATTTGCATGGTAACGTATAGCGGAATAGGCGAATAAATAAACGAGATATAAGTAACCCTATTTCTTGCAAATAAATAAATTATTATTATTATTATGCACTTATGTATGGGCAGAAAAATTAAGACGGTGCTATTAAACCCTGATGAGATGATGAGATTCCAAAGATGTTTGGGTATTTGTAAAGAAACCCCTTACAGACTGCCTCGTTGGCTTTGACCGTGATGTCACGTGTTTGATTTCTGCGTCAAGCAAAACTAGCAAACAAGCAGATGTGTCTCATGATGAAAAATGAAAACCTTTGCCTATAGACATCAAAGATGGTAATGGTATATTCTATACTTTCCATCGTCGGCACTTGGTGAAATTCCATTGTTACTAGACACTTTTACTATTCCACTTGTACATAAATTTCACTTTTACACAATTTTTATTATATTACTCGACCGGTTTCACTTTTTAAAGCATCTTCAGGATGTAATATACTTAACTGATTATTATTGACTGTTGTGGAATATAAACAAACGTAAATATTGATTTTAAAAGGGAAAGCTTAAATATCGCTCACAGGTGTTGTCAGCCTTATCAATTAATTAATTAATAATTGTAATGGTACGTTGCTATCCGTGTAGCGGGATGTTAATGCCACATCCATAAGTTAAGCTGCTACCTTACCCTTCAAACTGTAATATAACAGTGATAAGCATTGTGGTTTTTGCGGCAGGAATAAGTAAGGCGTTGGTACCGAACCCGGCCGGGACAATGCCTAACTGCACCACCTAGTAGTCAAAATCGCAGTTACATGTTTAGCAGTCTTTCGCGTTTTACGAACTGCCTGGCAGAATTGCAGATTCTCTATGCTTAAATAGAAAAACAAATAACAGGTAACTCTAGACTGAAAATTAAAAAAATACTCGACATATTCCATTATCGTCAAACTAGCTTACTGCTTTATGTGCATCATTTACAGAAAAAAACATGAAAAGAAATGATAATCTTTGAATGAGGATCTTATAGCATCAGGTTTAGGTCATCAGGTGTCATTGCAATATCATGGAAGTTTATTTTTTTATTTACTAGGTGGTAGAGTTCTGCATTGTCTCGCCCGGGTCTGGTACCACCGCCTTACCTATTCCTGCCGCAATAGCGTCAGTGCTTGTCGCTGTCGTGTTCCGGTTTGGAGGGTAAGGTAGCCGGTAAACATATGCATGTGGCATTAGACCTCGCCATAAGATAGCAACACACCATTAACATCTTTGGTGTCTATAGGCGATGGTTGACTCTTTCCATCAGGAGACCTATCTGCTTGTTTGCTATCTTATGATATAATTTTTTTTTTATTTATTTAAAAAAACAAAATACCAAATTTTGTATATATTCGAGCTATACAAGATACTTAATTCCTTTCATCAAGTTGAAAACAGCTTGAAATGCCCTATAAGATTTTGTTTAATTTTGAGAACCATGCCGATAGACAGTGCTTTCAATTAAACAAAATACCAATCAAATCGGATCATTCGTGTGAGAGCAATGATTCCATAGACAGACACACAGATAAAAACGTTAAACGATTTTACAGACAGACACACAGACAAAAACGTTAAACGATTTCACAGACAATCACACAGATAAAAACGTTAAACGATTTCACAGACACACAGATAAATACGTTAAACGATTTCACAGACAGACACATAAATAAAAACTTTAAACAATTCCACAGACAGACACACAGATAAATACGTTAAACAATTCCACAGACAGGCACACAGATAAATACGTTAAACAATTCCACAGATAGACACACAGATTAAAATGTTAAACGATTGTACAGACAGACACACAGATAAAAACGTTAAACGATTTTACAGACAGACACACAGAAAAAAACGTTAAACTTAAAACACCCCTGGTTTTTGCTCCAGGGATAAAAAAATCTCGGAATCCTCGGAATCTGGTAAATTATATTTATTTCATTTCATTTAGAAAAACTGAATAGTAATTATAAAACTTAAAAGTATAAAATTGTTACTAAGTTTTTGCAAAAAATATGTACTAACTCTTGTCTGCAATTAATTAAAGAAAAAAAATCAAATATATATATATAATTGGAATCTCGGAATCGGCTCCAACGTTTTTCATGAAAGTCACAAATTAGGGGTTTTTCGGGTCAAGGAATCGATTTATCAAGGTTCCAGATTCAGGTTCAAGGCTCGGTTCCCAAGATATGGGTATGTGAAAAACCGAGCAAAGCTCGGTTAACCAGGTACAGGAAAAAAAATATTTATTCTATAGGAATCGATTTATCAAGGTTATATCTGCTCCCGACGTCTCAGCAGCATTGAAGGCTATAGGGACCTATCCATCCTCTGGCTGCGTGTAGACTGCGACGACCATCCCCGCATCTATGCGTGCCTCTACAGGTCCCAAAGCGGAAATGCTGAAGTCGACAGGCTCGTAGAGCACCTTCAAACGGCTGTAGATTCCGTGTTGCAACAGACCCCCTCCGCTGAGATCGTGATCTTAGGCGATTTTAATGCCCACCACGCCGAATGGCTGTGTTCACGCACTACCGATCATGCGGGGAGGTCTGTTCACGATTTTGCCTTGGCATATGGTCTAACACAATTGGTAACCACGCCTACGCGAATTCCCGATGTGGACGATCATACGCCTTCACTGCTGGACCTTCTGCTGACCTCCCATCCGGACAATTATCAGGTATCTGTGGACGTCCCTCCAAGTACGTCAGACCACTGCCTGATCCGGAGTAAAGTGCCGGTTACGCGCCTATCACGGCCTCCTTTTGCAGGCTGTCGTCGCGTTTGGCACTATAGGTCAGCAGATTGGGACGGGATGCGGTCTTTTTTTGCGTCCTACCCATGGGGGCGGATGTGCTTCTCGCTGGATGATCCGAGTGTCATCGCTGACTCTATCGCTGATGTGGTGCTGCAGGGCATGGAACTTTTCATTCCATTTTCTGCGGTACCGGTTGGTGGTAAGTCTCAGCCTTGGTTTGGTCGCTCCTGCAAAACGGCTTCACGCCGAAAGCAGGAATGCTACCGGGCTTGGGCTGCAGCGTCGACATCTCGTGATGAAAAAACCAGCGCGTTACGTAAGGAGTACAATTCCGCTTCGAGGTTCTTCAAAAGAGCTATCGCCAAGGCAAAATCTGAACACATTGGCAGAATTGGTGAGAAATTAGTTCGCCTTCCTTCGGGAACTCGTGCGTTCTGGTCTCTCGCCAAGGCTGTCTTGGGGAATTTCTCACAGCCCTCTCTTCCACCCTTACACGGAGATGATGACTCTCTGGCCCATACCGCAAGGGAGAAGGCCGATCTTTTGGGCTCGTTCTTTGCGGCCAACTCGACTCTGGACGACCAAGGAAATGCACCGCCTACCATCCCGCAGTGCTATAGTTCTATGACGGAATTAAAATTCTTGCAGTCTTCCGTACGTAAAGCACTTTTTTCCTTGGACGTCCATAAGTCGAGTGGACCGGATGGCATCCCTCCGATTGTACTTAAATCATGTGCTCCAGAGCTGGCGCCGGTACTAACACGCCTATTCCGGCTCTCTTACTCACTCGGCGTAGTACCGATTTCATGGAAGACAGCTTTAGTGCATCCCATCCCTAAAAAAGGAGATCGCTCTAATCCGTCTAACTATCGGCCGATAGCCATAACCTCTTTGTTCTCCAAAATTATGGAGACAATCATCAACTCGCAGCTCCTCAAGTATTTAGAAGAGCACCAGCTGATTAGCGACCGCCAGTACGGTTTCCGTCGCGGCCGCTCAGCTGGTGATCTTCTTGTATACTTAACACATCGGTGGGCGGAAGCAGTTGAGTCTAAGGGGGAGGCATTGGCAGTTAGTTTGGACATAGCGAAGGCCTTTGATAGGGTATGGCACAAAGCGCTTCTGGCGAAGCTGCCTTCCTATGGGCTTCCCGAGAAATTATGCAAGTGGATCACCAGTTTTTTGGCTGATCGGAGCATCAAGGTCGTAGTTGACGGTGCATGCTCTGACCTTAAATCTATCAATGCTGGTGTTCCACAAGGCTGCGTGCTATCACCGACACTGTTCCTTCTGCATATCAATGACATGATGCGAATTCGCAACATACATTGCTATGCAGATGACAGTACTGGTGATGCTACATACTCCGGCCGAAGCGGTATTTCTCGGGAACACGTCGAAGAGAGCCGAAACAAGCTTGTGTCCGAAGTTGAGAATCGACTAACCGATGTCTCGGAATGGGGTCGTCAAAACCTGGTCACTTTTAACCCCAAAAAGACACAGCTTTGCGTGTTTTCCGCTAAAAAGACACCCTTTGTCGTGTCACCTCGATTTGGGGATACTCTCTTGACAGCCTCAGCTAGTATCGGGATTCTGGGAGTCGACATATCGAATTACGTTCAGTTTCGCGGTCATTTGGAAGGTAAGGCTAAACTAGCCTCCAAAAAGCTCGGTGTGCTCAGCAGAGCGAGGCAGTACTTCTTGCCTGCCCATCGCCTTCAACTTTATAAGGCTCAAATTCGGCCCCACATGGAGTACTGTTCTCATCTCTGGGCCGGAGCTCCTCAGTACCAGCTCCTTCCTCTTGATCGCATTCAGCGTAGAGCGGTTCGAATCGTTGACGACCTGGCTATTTCGAAACGGCTCGACTCTTTGGCATTGCGCAGAGATGTTGGCTCACTCTGTGTCTTCTATCGTATCTTTCATGGAGAGTGTTCCGACGAGTTATTTGGACTAATTCCTGCCGCCGAATTCCATCATCGGACATCGCGTCAAAATTTGAAATTCCATCCTCACCATCTCGATGTCTGGAAATCCACAACTGTGCGTTTCTCTCGACACTTTTTGCCTCGCACTACTTTGTTGTGGAACCAATTACCGGCAGGGGTGTTTCCAAACGGTTACGACTTGGGGGCCTTCAAGAAAAGAGCTTACTCATTCTTAAAAGGCCGGCAACGCAACTGCAAGACCTCTGGTATTGTGGATGTCCATGGGCGGCGGTGATCACTTACCATCAGGTGCACCTCCTGCTCGTTTGCCCCCTCTTCTATAAAAAAAAAAAAAAAAAAAAAAGGTTCCAGGTCCAAGAAAAGCTCGGTTCCCAAGATATGGGTATGTGAAAAACCAAGCAAAGCTCGGTCAACCAGATATTTAGATTAAAACGTAGAAGTAACAAAATAATTACTTAAAAAAAAACAAAAAGGATTCAAAAAATTTAAGATTTAAAGTTTTGTTAAACAGAATTGATTTGGCGTAAGATGAAATCATATTTAAGAGAGTTTGATGGTAGTGTTAAACACCATATGTTTCAGTGTCATCTGTGACAATACAACAGCGAACCAAGAACGAATTCAGATGTCCAATTGGCTCTGAACCCCTAATATTAACTCTGAAAAAATAAATTAGCAATTTTAATTATTAATATCGACATCTAACAGTCCAAACATTTTACTTTTACAATGTTAAAGGGTTGTTCTATAATAAGGGCCACTTAGACCCGTTCGCGCCCTCTACAATGCATCAATACCCAATAATCTTATAATAGTTGAATCGAAAAGGTTAAAGGACAAAACCTATTGAAATCAATCGAAGGGTTAACGATTTCGTCTTTGCGGATTATCGACAAGCCGATTTTGTGAAACAGATGGTTAAACTACCCTCTTTATTTTCTACAGGTCTTCTTCATGTTAGCATGAGAAATGTAACAGCTTTAACTGCAAAAACATTTCACTAATTGGCTTCTAGAACTAATCTATGGAGAGACAAAAATTCTTAGGTATATGGATAGCTGTAGCTATACTTTTTAAACTGCATCATATAATGATTACATAAAAATAAGTGAAACATACAAATTGTTTTGTTTTTAAGTAGGTACTAGGCGGTAGAGTTCTACACAGTCTCGCCCGGGTCTGGTACCACCGCCTTATCTTTTCCTGCCGAAATAGCGTCAGTGCTTGTCGCTATCGTGTACCTATTTGGAGAGTAAGATAGTCGGTAAACTTATGCATGTGGCGTTAAACCTCGCCACAAGGAAGCAACGTACCATTAACATCTTTGGTGTCTATAGGCAATGGTTCACGTTTTCCATCAGGAGATCCATGTGCTTGTTTACTATCTTATGATATAAAAACAGTTATATGTATGTTTTCAATTGTTCCTTAGTGTTTATCTTTTGTTTTAAAAAAGTTTGTCTCTTTTTTTTCTTTTGGTTGTTGACATGCTGTGGTTTGTAATAAAATGTTTATTATTGTTATTATAACTTGCATATGAATTTAGCCCCTATAGTCAAGACGTTAAAAAATAAATTCCATTCGACCGTCAGGTTCCGGTTGATGTTGACGCTATTTCTGACGCAATACAGTCAATGCTTGTAACTGTCATGTTCCAAGTTAGAGGATAAAATCAACCAACAGTCTTAAAAACATAAAAAGTAGTATTTTTCCATATATGTATATCAAAAGATAGTCCATTAACATCTTACCTTTACATCTCTCACCTTTACACCTCTTTATACCTTTACATATTTGGCGTCTATAGGCGATGGTTATCTCTTTCCATCAGGAGAGCATCTACTTGTTTACTACGTTAGCTATAAAAAGAAGGTTATGCTGCCAGTTGTTCAGCTAGACACATGTAATTCAACAATTTATATGTGTAATTTTGTATAGTAGTATCATTGACTATAATTTTTATACGCAAATAATTTGCTTATTTTAAAATTAGATTAATTCTACTAATTCTACCCTGGTCCATAAAAGGTGCACAACCGACATTTTTTGAATACGAGTTATATGTATGCACATAATCGGGAAAAAAATACACATTTACTTCATTTTTTTCATATTTATAACTCTATCCACTGTGACACAGAAAGCTCAAAACCCACACCTAAAAGAAGTTTTAACTACGAGAGGTTTAAAAGGGCATACTCGTATTTACCATAAATATTTGCACCATTAACATATTTGGTGTCTTTAAGCTATGGTTCCTGTTTCATTCAAGAGAGCCATCTGCTACATTGCTCTCCTGATGGAAAGAGAGACCATGTAAGTGACCGATCTAATAGTATAAGAAAGAAGTTAAAATTGATAAAACAAAACAGATTATAATAGATTTTTTTTTATTTTTTTTTTATTTTTATGTCATAAGATAGCAAACAAGCAGATGGGTCTCCTGATGGAAAGAGTCAACCATCGCCTATAGACACCAAAGATGTTAATGGTGCGTTGCTATTTTGTGGCGAGGTCTAATGCCACATGCATAAGTTTACCGGCTACCTTACCCTCCAAACCGGAACACGACAGCGACAAGCACTGACGCTATTGCGGCAGGAATAGGTAAGGCGGTGGTACCAGACCCGGGCGAGACAATGAAGAACTCTACCACCTAGTAGCCACGATGGTAGTGGCTCGCATAACCAATCGATCGCCTTTTACGACCTGCCTGGCAGAACGGCAGTTGGTCTATTCTTCAAAGGAGCCCGGAACCAACACGGGGAAGATTATTATGATATTATTAAAAATAAAAGAGATTATAATAGATTATTATTTTTATTAGTTAGATGTGATTTTAATATTTTGTCAGTTTTTAGGTTTAATATTTCAATAACTTTATAACTTCAATATAATTACAAAATAGGTTAAAAATATTTAACGTGATTTTCCCATACTTTCCACTAATTGTATTCTTTTTCGGTACGAGAACAAAATTAGTTCCGCGATATTTATTAATTTTAATTTATTTGTAACTTTCCTAATACATGTCCATTCCGCTAGACGTTTGTTTATTGAAAATATATATATTCTTTTCACATGTCCTTATACGCCAATTTTCATTAAAATCAGTCAAGCAGTTTTTGTAATGTTATATATACAGAGACCGACACAAAAAAGGTAAAATGAATACCAGTAAGATAAAATTTATCACGAAATTTGATAAAAAAGTTAATGTACATACATACAGACATTACAGATTTATATAGTAGTATCGATAAGTAGCATTATGTAATATATAAAAGCATTTTATACGTTTTCTTATGTATTTGTATCGTTGACTAACATCCATATCATAAGCAATTTAAAATGCATATCAAGAGCAATTTGCTTATTTTGAAGTTAGATTATCTGAATAATTTGTTTTATGTCATTTAATATATAATTTTAAGCCATTATTTATTTATTTATTTAATACTTCATCGTACACTTATTTAACGACAAAAAAAAACAAAATTAAATTATACTTAAAATAATGTACAAAAAGTGAGAAAACAAAAGTGAGATGTTCTAAGAAAACAATATAAAAACAAGAAACAGATCAAACAGTATTCAAAAATAAAAAGTAATATGGCAAATGACACTGCTGGAAAGTTTGTTAAATTTGTGTAAAAATCATTTCATAGTTTATTGAAATTTAAATGGTAAGCTTTAAAAACATCAAATAGCTGGTCAACACAAAAACTATCCAATTTCATAGCATGTTATTGATCCATAGATCAGTCGCACGCGTCAGCGACAATTTCTTTCATCTGGCCTTCAATGGGGTTATGATTTCATCAGTCCCTTTATTGATATTATTGATGAAATATGAAAGGGTAGAGACGATAAAAAGCTATAGAAATTTAACCCACACAATTAAAGACATAATAACAAATTTAGAGATTGAATCTAGTGTTAAGTTTTTATTGAATTTTAATACTCTGTCGGTCTTCGACCCATTTGCAGCAAATTATTGAAATACTTTTTATGGCTTTTAGTATCTAGGTGTTAATTACTACTCACAGCTTCGTTAGCGTGATCCAAAACCATTACTACTTTTGCTCAGTTGAGTAAAAAGTAGCCTATGGCCTGCCCTATAAACTCTATCTTTCAGTGAAAGTTCCATTGAACTCAGTCCAACCGTTCAAGAGATTACAGTACCCCGTACAAACAATACTCTTTACTAAACCCTAGAATAATAATCCCAATATAAACACACACACACATCTCTTTGATATGTTCAGAACCTATTTATATTTATATATATATATATATATATATATATATATTTTAACGCAGACGAAGTTGCATGCACCAGCTAGTCTAGTTTGTTATTGTTTCTATTTTTACGATACTAATACCTAAACAACCTTTTCTAACATTTCTGTCTGTCTCTCTCTTTCTGTTGTACGGAGTAATCTCTGGAACGGCTGCGCTGATTTCAATGGAACTATTACTGAAAGAAAGGCCACTTTTTACCCGAGTGGCTAGAAAGAAGTAATGATTTTGGATCACGTGAACGAAGTCGCGAATTATAGCTAGTATAAAATAAAATAAAAACAAAAAAAAATTCTGGTTGGGAATGACATAACAGTTGCGTAGATTGGGTGAACAAAACGGCTATCAGAGTGGACCAATAGGTCTAATAAATTCATAGATCAGATCAAATATAGAACTGTCTGTTTGGTATAATTATTGGAAAACAGTCATAGTTTGCTACTTTTAAAATATTTCGCAATCACTCAGTCTGCAAATAAACAATTGCTTATACATATTTATTGACCCATGCTATTGATCTAGCGTTATGCAATGTGAAGTCATTAAAATTGTGATTAAATGCAAGGTATTGCATTAAGTAAATTGCATGTTTATTCCACCTGTCCTATTTGTTTCCGTATTTTAGAAATTATGGCCAAGATATTAAACTTTACTTTATGGGTGATTATAATTATGCACCTTGGAAAAGCACGTTACGTATTATCATAAATATTGCCTGATAATAATCCATTAATTATATTTTTGCGTTTTTAAATACATTTACCGTTACTTTATACAGATCAAAACTACCTTATACATTTAATATTTTTTTAAATTAATTTTAATTTTTCCGTTTTCTAATAACTCACTCATTTTCTAGTATTTCTAAAACACGTTAGAATAATTTAATTAATTTTACGCTCAATTTTAAACATGTTTAATGAAAGATTTTAATAATACAAATATAGATTATTAAGTTAAAAAATGTTTTAACTAGAATATGTGTTTTAATACTGATCCCGTGCTAAGGAAAACTTAAAAACTTTTTTACAGCACGATGGTCACTGGTTTGAATTCGGTCATGTCAATGTATTTCTTTTTTAATAAAAGTTTTGTTGATATTTCAAGCTGAGTTCTTTTATAATTTCAAAAAGAATGATTTTCCCCTATTTGAACAAAAAGATTATTTAATTATCAGGGCACTTAAATCTATATACAAATAAATAAAATTGGAGTGTCTATTTGTAACATTAAAATAACCGCTTCTTACTAAATGCATATGGAAATATACACGATACACATACCAAAATAATATTTCTACCATTTTTGTCTGTTTGTTCCGGGTATTCTCCGAAACGGCTGGACCGATTTTGACGGGACTTTCATTGGCAGATAGCTGATGTAATAGGGAGTAATTTAGGCTGCTTTTATTTTTTTTTTAATTCACGCGGTCGAAGACGCGGGCACAGCTAGTAAAGAATAAGAAGCATAAAATACAACCATCTTGAATTTTTGTTTCGCTATGTCAGTTACATATAATTGGATCATATTGCATAGTCATGCAATACAAAGCAACACACAAACAAGAATATTACCCTGTTATTCTCACGATTTTTTAATTAAGAACCAGCAGATGTTTTGTTCGTAAGAAATAAAACACCCCGTAAAAGTAATATCCTAAATATTCATCAAACAAAGGATAATCAACGTTGAGATATCAAAACCGGAATTCAATTAGAGATACAAAAGAAATCGTTTGTGGGGACCAATTTCAAGACAATTTTAATTATGCACCATACATGGATTCACCCGAAGCATCGTCTCACACGATAGCAAAAGCATTACTAATGACAAATACAATAGGCTCATAATAAAAAACCTGACCCCAGATATTTAAAAAAGAAAATAATTTAACTATCTTAAAATAAAGCTCAGAATAAACACACTCTCAAAAAGACAGTCTTAGACTTTAATATGCAAAGCAATATGCAAAAACGGTAGGGTGACCGAAACGAGCTATGCAAATCTCCGTGCGAAGTTAAAGGTAAAAAACAAATAGTGAAAAAACCGCTTGTATAGAGAATGATAAACATAAAAACAATTTTTACATTGTCTAGTGCTTCGTGCATATATTAAAAAATGTTGGCCCTAGTAACTTGCCTTGTAGTACTCCTTTCTCACAAATAGCGAGTATGCAAATTAGTGATACTACATAATCTTTTATTTTAATGGCATCTTATTGTGTTAAATCTGTTTAGGAGCTGTGGGGTAAAAGGGATGAAAAAACTAAGAATAAAAAAATTAATGATTCAACATATGCAAATGTTCTTGATGTGTGGGAATCTATGCTAGTATTTCACGGTATAAGAAGAATCCGTTAATTTTTTTTACACAGATGGGGTAGATGATTGATAATGAGATATTTTAGAGAAGCACATATTAGTCTCGTTTAAGCTTGATTCGTTTAACGTATTAAATGGTATTATTAACAAAAATAAAAGCTACAATTTATGTTAAAAAATATTTTTTAAATTTGTCTTATGTAGCCCCCTATACTTAAAAGCTGTTATGGACGACAGGGTCCATATTGAACCAATTAGCTTTACCTTTTAAGGTTCCGTACCCAAAAAAATCAAATGTTTAAAGTTTGTCAAATTTTTATAACAAACTTTAACTATACACAGAATAGTATGTATGTGTGTACATTTTTATATCTTATGATAAAAAACTAGCAGATAGGTCTCCTGATGGAAAGGGTTAACCATCGCCTATAGACACTAAAGATGTTAAAGGTGCTTTGCTATCTTGTGGCGAGGTCTAATGCCACACGCATAAGTTTATAATACGAATAAGTGTATATATTATTATTATACTTATATTATGTATGTCAAATGCATTTTAGTGTGGGTAATGTTTCTGTTTATTAATGTAATGTATTTCTAATCCATCCATACTATAATATTATAAATTCAAAAGTCTGTCTGTTACGCTTTCACCGCCAAACCACTGAACCGATTCTGATGATTTTTGGCATGGAGATAGTTGAAAATTTTTGTACAAAGGCTAACATTTTCCAAAATTCAACTTCTGAACTGTTACAATAAGGCTGAATGGAAAACTTCAGGTGTGCTAGTATTATAGAAAAATATTTGCTTTCATATTTATCCAAATTTCATACTCTTTCGTTCGCGTAATTCTCTCTAATAAAATTATTTAAAAAAACAAGGCTTCATGGCTGCGTTGCGTTGCGCTACGACGTCGCAGCGTTGATGTTGCATTGTTTTTCATATATATGTTGTAATATGCCCCATTGATACGTTGCGTCGCTGGACGCGACATTTTAATGGAGCGACGGACAAGAGAACGAACCGGAGGGAAAGTGAAGCGATTGTCGGAGCTCCACTCTAGGTACATCTACGTGTTTTCTATTTACATCTACGTATTCCTGCATAAAAAGTTGACCATCACTATCTCTTAATGCCATCAAATGAGATACCCAGAATCTTCTATTATTTCTACGTTTATTTTGGCGAAGGCGTAATAAAAATAATAAAAGAATACGTTTATATCTATCCATTGCGAAGGCTGAACTGACTCTGAGTCGCATTTTCGACGGCGTACATACACTCTTGCTTTGCGACGTCATGCGTCGACGCAACACACTTGTTGCATACAATGCATAAATCCGTTGCGACGACGCGACGCAACGTAGCTCAACGCACTAATTAATTAGGCCTCACTTATTTTCGTTCCACATTTTTTTATAGAAAATGGTACCTTTGCTATCTAATCTTATAAAATTTGTTTTTTACAGGTACGTTAATAAGACCAGACCTTAAGGTAACATAGTTATTAAATCTAATCTAATACCTTTAAACGAGCAATTCTTGTATTATATAGGGGTTTTTCGGGTCAAGGAATCGATTTATCAAGGTTCCAGGTCCAAGAAAAGCTCGGTTCCCCAGATATGGGTATGTGAAAAACCAAGCAAAGCTCGGTCAGCCAGGTACAAAAACAAATATTATTTATTCTATAGGAATCGATTTATCAAGGTTCCAGGTCCAAGAAAAGCTCGGTTCCCAAGATATAGGTATGTGAAAAACCGAGCAAAGCTCGGTCAACCAGATATTATCCTTTAAATGAGCGATTCTCGTATATTTATATGTGATTGATTTCTCCAAAATGGCTCTAACGAATTCGATATAATTTTATATTAAAATAGTGTGTTACTACTAAAATTGATCTAGGTAAGTGTCATCTCCGTGATAACGCTAGTAAACATGAAACAATATCATTCGAGCGAAGCTCGATTGCCAAGCTATCATAAGATAGCAAACAAGCACATGGGTCACCTGTTGGAAAAGTCAACCATCGCCTATAGACACCAAAGATGTTAATGGTACGTTGTTATCTTGTGGCGAAGTTTATGTCACATGCATAAGTTTACCTGCTACCTTATTCTCTACCGGAAAACGACAGTGACAAGCATTGACGTTATTGCGGCAGGAATAGGTAAGGCGGTGATACTAGAACCGAGTAAGACAATGCAGAACTCTACCACCTAGTAACAACGATAATAGTGATTCGCATAGCCAATTGGTCACCTTTTTCGACCTGCCTGGCAGAACAGTAGTTGGCCTATTCTTCAAGCGAGCTCAAGACCAATACAGAGGAATGTTAAGTTTAACATGTTTAGTAGGTACTAAAAAAACTTTTGTAATAAGTGCACCCACGATTAGCCGAAGATACTGTGTCCCACAATGTGATAGGTGGCAAGCCAACTGGGCACTTATTCAATCCCGGGCAACGTTATTTTTAGCAGAACACGGAAAAAACACATTTGAATTGCTCGACCCGGATTCGAACCTGAGAGCTCATGTGGTCAACACTGACACCGGACCTCTAGACCACAGAGGCGATACACATTCTATACTCTATATAAATCAATAAAATTGGAGTGTCTGTTTGTAATATTAAAATAACCGGTTTTCACTAAATGCATATGGATGTAGCGGCCATTCAATTATTGCTTAAGCACTATAGGGAGGATGGGGGGTCTTTCCTTTGCTTATTTTTGATGACAAGGGGGATGGGGGGGTCTAGATGGTGATTACCTAAGCAAAATTAATTTTATTATTTACGAGTTTTCTGTATATTTACTGCTGGCTGCATTAAATGTTTGCGTTAAACTCTTTTATCTTATAGTTTTGCTAATATTATTATAATATAACTTTTATCTTACCTACTGCTACTAATAAAAACTGCTACTCATGAATCAATCACAAATCTGAGGAATAGATTAAAAAATAAATTTACAAATGTTTACGTAAGCAAGGAGGGAGGGGGTAATTGATTTGCTTCCTTTGCTGACATGGGGGAGGGGGGAGTCAATAATTGTAAAAAATCTGCTTACGTAATTCTTGAATGGCACCATAGCTGATGTAATGAGTAACTTAGGCGACTTTAAAAAAAAAACGCATCGCATCGCAATCGCAATTTCTTTTAAAAAAAGAAATCGCGGACACAGCTAGTACGTAAATATAGCTTGTTTTACTTTATTCTATTTCTTTTGTTTCATAGGATAGCGAATAAGCAGATGGTTCTCTTGATGGAAAAGGTTACTAGCGCTTAGAGACACCGAAGATATATTTGTTGCAAACCTAGAAAGAAATTATAGAATTTTTATCACCTAGTTGTGATGGCAGTGACTTTTTTTTGTTTAGTGACAAGTTCGACGACCTCGTTGGTCAAGTGGTTAGCGAATCTAACTACGTATCGATGGGGACTGGATTTGATTCCCGACAGGGACAATTGATGAGCATAGATGTTTTGTATTTCTGGATTTGGATGTTTATTAAATATATTTGAGTATTTATATTAGAAACTAAATAATGAATCGAAAGTGCGCTTTAATTATTATTGTAAAATTATTTCTAGATAATATAAAAAAATATTCGTTTAAGAATATCATACTAAATTCGTGCAATTGAATGCAATGAGTCTTGTGAATGAACTCTGGAATGGTGTATCATTTTACATTTACCTATAATTACAATAATATCTAAAAAATAAAATTTTGAATTTTTTAAAATATTTTTTTATTATTTAAATCGTATATATTCTCTGATAATCGTATTAAATCTGAAAATTTGGCCGGACCTTTAAAAGTAACACTATATATTTCTGTGTAGTAGTATTTTTTTTATATCATAAGATAGCAAACAAGAAGATGGGTCTCCTGATGGAAAGAGTCAACCATCGCCTATAGACACTAAAGGTATTAATGGTGCGTTGCTATCTTGTGGCGAGGTCTAATGCCAAATGCATAAGTTTACCGGCTACCTTACCCTCCAAACCGGAACACGACAGCAACAAGCACTAACGCCATTGCGGCAGGAATATGTAAGGAGGTAGTACCAGACCCGGGCGAGACAACGCAGAACTCTACCACCTAGTAGCCACGACGGCAGTGACTCGCACTATTAACTAACACCCATAACACAAGCATATAATTTTTTTACTTTGGGGTTAGATCGATTTGTGTATTGGTCCAGTGATATTATTTTGGAACGAAGATCCTTACGGCTTATAGGAGACAGGGATTTTGCTGCGCGACCGAACTGAAAAAAATGTGATAGTAAAACCGTAAGAAAAAATCCGTGGAAAAAAGTGCGTGGAATAAAACCGTTAAATGAGACGTGCGCAGGCGCGACAGTCGCATACACAAGCGAGTAGTGCCGTTTAGCCGAAGGAACTTCGTTCCTACCTGGTGTCCCACGACACCACATCATTTTTAATATTTATTGTTATTTTTTATTTTACAACATCTATACATATAATAAAATCGTAGGAAAGTCAAAACTGCACATTGAATTTTTTTTAACGAATACTTGGGGTGTGATCTACAATCGATATAGAAGCCAAAAATATAGTTTTATGAAATTCTTGTCTGTTTGTCTGTATGTATGTCCGGGGTAATCTCAAAAAGTACTGCATCGATTTACTTCAAATTTTGCATGAATATTACTTACAGGTCGGGTCAACATATACTCTACATATTATCACGCTATTACCTGCGGAGGAGAGGAGCAGTGCGGAGTAAATGAAGTCCGCACGGACGAAGTCGTGGGCAACAGCTAGTAGTAAATAAGAAAATAGTTCTCCTGCTGAAAATAGATAGCCATCGGCTATATTAAAGTTGCGTTGCTGTTCATGTAGTGGAATGGGAATTCCACATGCGTTAGTTTACCGGCTACCTTACTTTACAAACCGAATCACGACAGTGACAAACATAACGCTTTTGCAGCAGGAATAAATTAGGCGGTGATACCAAACACGGTCAAGACAATACAGAATTCTACCACAAATTGCGCTGATTGCTCGCCTTTCACGAATTGTCTGATATGTTTTACGAATGGCCTATTTTTAAAAGAGGTCTAGCTCAGCACAAACACTTCGATAAAAAAGCATCCAAGCTGTTTCCACAATTTCCTGTATTCAAGACATGATCTCAAGTCCCATTCAAATAGCACCGTCAGACATAAACGCTAACCGCTGACGAGGCAGTCAATATTATTTAATATAATATAATCGTTTACCATTGTAATATTATTACAATTTCTATAGTCTCAAATCAAATATAATCAAAAATTTATATTTAAGTGTTAAAGCACAACTAGCGCCATCTATTAGAGTATCAGCAAACGAAATCGATTAGTACTTAAAGATCATCATAGATGGCTGTACTATTCAAAACATGATGTTGAATTATGATCTGCTATACATTTTCAAAATATAATCAATAAACATCTAAATATAGCATGCTTTACTGGATTTTTTTGATATTATAAGATAGCAGACAAGCAAAGGGGTCTCCTGATGGAAAAAATATGTCTATAGGCGATGGTTGGTGGTTGGTGGATTGGTGTCTACCAAAGATGTTAACAATGCGTTGCTATCTTGTGACGAGGTGTAATGCCACATGCATAAGTTTAACTATTACCTTACCCTCCAAACCGGAACACGACAGTGACAAGGACTGACGCTATTATGGTAGGAATAGGTAAAGCGGTGGTACCAGACCCGGGCGAGATAATGCAGAACCCTCCAACTAACAAAAATCCGTGTATTTAAAAATATACGGTGAAGTTTAGTTTTATATTTTTTAAATTATATCTATATTATCTATATTAATATTATAAATACGAAAGTTTGGATTTTTTGATGGATGCTTGGATGGATGTTTGTTACTCAATCACGCAAAAACTACTGAACGGATTTGAATGAAATTTAGCACGCAGGTAGATGATGATCTGGAATAGCACATAGGCTATTTTTTATCCCGGAAAAATTAGGTGATCCCGCGGGATTCACTAAAAACTTATAATGCAGCGGGCTGCACGTTGCAGCTAGTATTACAATATATTAGCCGCTCCCTGAAGCTCACTGCATTTTGGAAAATGTTTGTCAACCCCACGGGAACGATTTTTTTTTCGAGACAAAAAGTCTCCTATGTGCTATGCCATGTACAAGATTATTATGTGTACAGGTATACGATTTTTTTTAATTTCTTTTTATATTATTTGGATAGGCAAACTGGCAGATATGCCAGCTGATGGTAAGTAGTCGACGTCGTCCATGAACATAAACTAGTTTACCTGGAACTAGCCTAGGTAACTCATTCATGTGTTGCCATCCTGAGACATAAGATATTAAGTCTCGGTACCAATAATTACACTGCCTGTCTTGCCCTTCTCTCCAAAGCACAGCAAGCTATTTTACGGGTGACAAGCAAGATGGTGGTACCCATGCAGTCGGGAGCGTGGCACAGTGCATCCCTTCCATCGGGAAAGATGATTATATTACAATTTTGCGTGATAATATGTGGTCTAGTGGTCCAGCGTTGGCGTTGACCACATGAGGTCCCGGGTTCGATTCCCGGAATGGGGCACTTAAAAAAAATAGTGTTTTTCAGTTTTCTGATAAACACAAAGTTGCTCGGGATTGGAAAGTGGCTATTTGGCGATAGGCTTGCCACCTATCACATTTGTGGGACCAAGTATCCTCGGCTAATCGTGGGTGCACTTGTTGTACCTCTGCCTACCCTTTCGGGGATACGGGCGTGAAGATACTTTTTTTTATATGTATATTTGGATCAAATTTCAGCTTTCTAGTATGAATAATCTCTGAGTTAGGCGACAGACGTACCGACATACGGACATGGCAAAACGATAAGTGTTCCTAGTTGATTTTGCAACCCTAGACCGTTAGGTTTCGGCAGTCTTCCACAATGTAACTGTGTTACTAATTTATTAAATTATTAATTTCTTTAACTGTGCCAATACTCCACCATTGTAATTGTCTTAAAAAGTGGCTTCATTTTTGCTTTACGTATTAATATATAAGATAAACATGTTTACCTAACGTAATTAATCTATATTATTTTTCTATATTACTACATATTATAAATGTGAAAGTTTGGATGTTTGGATTGATGGATGTTTGTTACTCAATCACGCAAAAACCACTAGACGGATTTGAATGAAATTTGGTACACAAGTAGATGATGACTTAGAATATCACATAACATGCTAATTATCCCGGAAAAAATAATTAATCCCGCGGGGTTCGCCAAAGACTTGTAATGCGTCGGGCTGTAAGCTGCAGCTAGTATTTATATAATTTTCAAATAATTCTATGTTAATACTAGCTGTTGCCTGCGGCTTCGTCCGCGCAGACTTCGTTTACTCCGCACAGCTCCTCCCCCCTAAGTGATAGCGTGATAATATGTAGCCTATATGTTGATCCGACCTGTTAGTAATATTCATGCAAAATTTGAAGTAAATCCATGTAGTACTTTTTGAATGTACCCCGGACATACATACAGACAAACAGACAAACGGACAAAAATTCTAAAAACAATATTTTTGGCTTCGATATCGATTGTAGATCACGCCCCAAGTATTTTTTAAAAAAAATATTCAATGTACAGTTTTGACTTTTCTACGATTACATTATATGTAATATATATAGATTAGGGATAAAATTTTCATTTGTTAGGATTGAAACTTTTGTGGTATCGCGTCCACGTGACCATATTACGTTGGTCGTCCATGGCTAAAACAAACTTTCATCAATGCCAGATTTTCGTAACGTTTTGGCCTTGCGATTTATTTATTTTTATAGAAAAGCTACTGCAAATAAGGAATTCTAATCTTTGAATTTGGAATGGATAACCGTATGATGGGGAGTTATGGGTATATTTGTTATAAAAACTGTTTTTCTGTAACACAGTCAGTAAATATTATAGAATTAGTAACTTATAACGAAACCAAACTGCTCACAGTTTGGTTTCGTTATAAGGTTTGGCGAATTCACATTACGTAGTATAATGGGTATACAGGTCTTAAGCTATCTTTTTAGTGCGGTATATATACATATTATATCAAATTTATATTTATACCGGTCTTAAGCTATCTTTTTAGTGCGGTATATATATATATATTATAATCTAATTATTTTCATAAATATATATATATTTATGTAAATAATTAGATTGATAGGGATGGCTTACAGGGTCAACCGATTTTCAGTTTTTTTTTATTTATATTTCAGTGGAATCTACACATATAATAAAATCGTAGGAAAGTCAAAACTGTACATTGAATATTTTTTTAAAAGAATACTTGGGGCGTGATCTACAATCGATATCGAAGGCAAAAATATAGTTTTTAGAATTTTTGTCTGTTTGTCTGTTTATCTGTTTGTCTGTTTGTCTGTATGTATGTCCGGGGTAAACTCAAAAAGTATTGCATGGATTTACTTCAAATTTTGCTTCAGTATTACTAACAGGTCGGCTCAACATATAGGCTACATATTATCACGGGGGAGAAGCTGTGCGCAGTAAACGAAGTCCGCACGGACGAAGTTGCTGGCAACAGCTATTTAAAAATAATTTTGCTGTACGATGGTACATCAAACTGAAACAATTTTTACATTTATTTTTAGTATCACATAATAATCAAATAAGCTATTAAGAATTAGATCTTAAGTACTTGGTTAGTACTTTTTACCAGTGAAAGTATTTTTGAAGACAACATATAATTGATCCATTGTACCAAAAAAAATATTTGAAAAGTTAAATATTTTTCGAAATGAACATAAGCAGTTGATTCAAATGACGTTTCAGCCAGAAATTATTTTTATATATTACTAGCTGTTGCCAGCGACTTCATCGTTTACTCCGCACTGCTCCTCCCCCGTAGGTGATAGCGTAATAATATGTAGCCTATATGTTGACCCGACCTGTTAGTAATATTCATGCAAAATTTGAAGTAAATCCATGCAATACTTTTCGAGTTTACCCCGGATATACATACAGACAAACAGACAAAGAAACAAAAATTCTAAAAACTATATTTTTGGCTTTGATATCGATTGTAGATCACGCCCCAAGTATTCTTTTAAAAAAATATTCAATTTACAGTTTTGACTTTTCTACGATTTTATTATATGTATAGATATATAAAATAAATATTTTATATATTAGGTGGGCTTATAGTCCGCCCTAAGAGTGTTTCCTGTGAGACCGAATCTCGGCTTAGGACAGTATCTTGACGGTAAGTGGGAGAATAAGTGGCATGAGGATTTCGAATCAATTACTCTTGACCGACGGCACGGTGTCGAGATTTGGCGGCTGAAACAGTGGACCGAGTCACCGCCAGCTGTGACTTTGGCGTGTGCGTGTAAATTGTGAAGTGTTAAGTGAAATATTAAAGACTAGCTGTTGCCCGCGACGCCGTTCGCGCGGATTTCGTTTACTCCGCACAGCTCCTCCCTCGTAGGGGATAGCGTGATAATATGTAGTCTATATATTGACCCACTTATTAGTAATATTCATGCAAAATTTGAAGTAAATCCGCGCAGTACTTTTTGAGTTTACCCCGGACATACATTGACTTTCCTACAATTTTATTGTATGTATAGATTTGCTTTTGCGAACGAATAACTATAAGAGTCAATAAAATCTGGGCTATTTGGTGGTGGAGTTTTGCACTATCTCGCCTGGGTATGGGACTCTGGTACCACACCCTTACCTATTCCTGCCGGAATACCTACTTTTCACTTTCGTGTTCCGGTTTGGGGGTTGAGGTTATACATATGGCATTAAAACTCCGCCACAAGGATAGCAACGCATCGTTTACAATATTGCTGTCTGTAGGCGATGATGCCTCTTTCCATCAGAAGAGACATCTGCTTCTTTGCTACCTTATTACAAAAAAACAACTAGTGACACTCTATATACATATTTTAAAAAATATACAAGGTATATAAGCGTTGAGCGAATGACGTTTCACGCTGTTTGGCGTCAAGACAAACTCCCATCAATTTTACTGCCAAGACGCGCAAATAAATGTTTCACATTAAAATTCCTTAAAGTTTATTCAGAGCTATATGTTGGTTCGGGCCCCCTTAAAAAACCGACAATCTGCCATCCTGCCAGGCAGTTCGTAAAAGGCAAACGATTGTCTATATTATATATCCCACCATCGTGATTATTAGGTGGTACAGTCCTGCTAAGTCTCGCCATAGTATTTTTTTATATTGTCGATATGGAAGCGACGATCTTGCCTGATGGTAAGCTAAGATGTGGCCTAAGATGGAACGCGTTTCCTTAAAAATGTACCTGTTCACTCTTCTCTTGAAAATCCCCAGATTGAACTCGTCGGGGAACACAGACTCAGAAAGAATGTTGCAGGCCCTTGTGTTGCGAATGAATGAATATTCAGAATAGTCAATAGTATGGTCCCGCACAGGTTTGGTGCCACGCCTATCCTTTTACTGTCACTACAGCGTCTATGCTTACCATTGAGCTGTTCCAGTTTGTAGAGTATCTAAGGTTGCCGGTAAACTTAAGCATTTGTCATTAACAGGTAATTCGCCTCGCGAATATAGCGAAAAATTAACATCTTTAGTGTCTATATGCGATGGTTATCTCTTTCCATCGGAGAGCTGTTGTTTGTTATCTTGTAATATTTTGATTTCTGAGAATAACTCCGAAAAATCCCAATAAAACTTGAAACTAACCCTGGCCCCGGGATCGTAACTTGACCACATATTATGCAGAACAAAATAACGTAAGCTTTACGTCACAAGAAAGTGATAAAAATTTTCGTAAAATGTCCTTTCTTTATGTTTTATTTATCTTTATTGCTTGCCAAGTAATAAATTGACAAATAGATGTTAGAAATCTGTGCGCAAACGCAGACGCGTCGTGAGCGCACACACTGACAGGGTATACACACAAACAAGTAAAGAATGACTCGCAAGCCATGTGGTAGTCGCCGGCATGTATTTTGACGAATTCCAAATAGACTGCCGTGTGCGTTTGTGTGGCGGGATTATTAATATTTTATTAACAAGAAGTGTCATAATAATATTATAAATTACACAAGTATATGAGACAGCATATAAAAAATCTATAAATAGTAATTATACTTCATTAAAATTATATTGTTGTTGGAAACAAATTAATAAATTAATTAAAAGGGCCACTGATTTGCGAACTTTTTATGTCTAATAAATTGATGCTTACTTAAAATAGTAAGCATATTATAATAAGCTTATTATAATTAAAATAACTTTATGTCGCAATAAATTAAGATATTTTCATTACTGTCAATCTCCAGAAGCGTGATTTTACGATGGCTTTATATAAATAGAAGCCTACCTTCATAAAATCTTTTGTCCTAATGCGTTTGTACAAAAGAAAGTTTTGATATATTTTATTCGAATTGGGTCTGTTTTTCTCAGTGATTCTACAAATTTAAATATTTTCACTAGTATTCATTGCATCGGTTCGTTAAAAATGAAATTAATTTCATAAATTCAGTGCATATGGCATTATTATATTATTACATTTCTTAACATCACGTAATATTTATTGTACTTACTACCCTTAAAATGTTATCAAAAAAATAGAAGCCTACCTTCATAAAATCTTTTGTCCTAATGCGTTTGTACAAAAGAAAGTTTTGATATATTTTATTCGAATTGGGTCTGTTTTTCTCAGTGATTCTACAAATTTAAATATTTTCACTAGTATTCAATACATCGGTTCGTTAAAAATGAAATTAATTTCATAAATTCAGTGCATATGGCATTATTATATTATTACATTTCTTAACATCACGTAATATTTATTGTACTTACTACCCTTAAAATGTTATCAAAAAAATGATACAAATCTCATCATTAAAGGATTTATCGAGTACATTGTTCTTCTGACGCAAAAAAAATGACAAGCACATTCACCAAAGTGGTAATTCCAAGTTTGAAGTTGTTTTAATTTTATCATAGTTTTTAGTCTTACTAGTTACTACCGAGTTCTAATTGTTGACCGACTTATCTTCAATTTATATATGAATGGGCCCGTGTTTAATTAAAACTAAACTAGTCATTATATTCCCCGTATTAGTCCCGGGCTCTTTTGAAGTATAGTCCAACTGCCGTTTTGCCAGGCAGGTCATAAACGGCGACCGATTGGCTATACGAATCACTGCCATCGTGGCTAGTAGGTGGTTAAGTTCTGCATTGTTTCGCCTGGGTCTGGTACCACCGTTTTACCTATTTCTGCCGCAATTGCGTCAGTGGTTGTTACTGTCGTGTTCCGGTTTGGAGGGTAAGGTAGCCGGTAAAATTATGCAGGTGGAATTAGACCTCGCCACAAGATAGCAACGCACCATTAACACCTTTGGTGTGTGTGTGTGTGTGTGTGTGTGTGTGTGTGTGTGTGTGCGTGTGTGTTGTGTGGTGGCGATGGTTGATTCTTTCCATCAGGACACCCATCTGCTTGTTTACTATCTCATGATATAAAAAAATAACTTTTTGAGGATATTTCATTAAAAAAATATATATTGAACGACTAAGTTTCTATATTTTTTCCGATGCAAGTTGATCTGAATGTTTTATGCTATATGATTTAATAGAAATGAACAAAAGTTAATGAATTAAATTACTCTAATACAAATTTACCACCTTAGTCATTTTGAGCCACCTATTGACACAAAATGATAGCTTCTATTGATACGGTGTTAGTGTTATACGACATAAGTATTAATTTACAACCTTACGAATGGGAACTTAGTCCCCCCACCAGAACAAAGCAGTGACAAGCACTTATCTTATTATTACACTTCTACTTCTTATTATCCTTTCACGCAACTACTTCTAAAGAGATTTAGACGGAACCTTACCTCTATACATTAAGTTGAGCATAGTCTATAGGTTACTAGCTGACCCGGCAAACGATGTTTTGCTTAATATATTTATGACAGTATTTCTCTACTATATATTGGATATTATTATACATATAAACTTTCCTCTTGAATCACACTATCTATTAAAAAACCACATCAAAATCCGTCGCGTAGTTTTAAAGATTTAAGCATACATAGGGACAGACAACGGAAATCGACTTTGTTTTATACTATTTATTAGTAATAAAGATGATATCGGTTATTTTTCTAAACGCGAACGAAATCGCGAGCACATGCTAGTGTAGTGATTAAGTTCCCTCCATATTAACGCGCTCGGCACCTCCTATGACGCGACGTATTCTTAGACGCGGGGTGAGGGGAAACAAACCTGATTTTCGGTCTACGCTGACCTTGTGGCGAACATATTACATCATAGTATTTTATAATGCCTTATTTTATACCAGTTTCATTTAAAATTCAACCGAATCCCGTTAGCTTTAGAGTTGAAAATTAAGTAGTGATGTATCTATGTAGTTGTTGCATTTTGTTGTTGTTGGTTGAATTATTCTATTCGTACTTAAGGTTTTTCCGGCTTTGGCTTTCCGCATTTGTTTTGTTCGGAGGTACTAAGATTTTCTTTTACTTATTTTGATAGTTAAGATTATCTTGTTGGTCTAGTGATAAGTCTATTTGGTTAGGTAAGGTCACGGGTTTGAATACCGATTCGGAGTAAGTTTTATTGGGTTTGAGATAGATAGATAGTTCTGCTATGTGCGGCCGGGTTTCATACCACCTCTTAGACTTTTTGTAAGATAGGATAGCCAGCAAGAACATTTGTTCTGGCTCTTTTAAGGAAAAGAAACGATCATCGCCAATACAGACAGCAACGTCACATGCTGTTGTGTTCCAGTCTGAAGGGTGAAATAACCTGTTAATTTATGCTTGTGGTTATACTGTTTTTTTATATTATAAGATAGCAAACAAGCACTGACGCTATTGCGGCAGAAATAGATAAGACGGTGGTAGGTACCAGACCCAGGCGAGACAATGCAGAACTCTACCACCTAGTAGCCACGATGGTAGTGACTCGTGTAACCGATCGGTCGCCTTTTACGACCTGCCTGTCAGAATGGCATCGGCCTATTCGTCAAACGAGCCCGGGACCAACACAGTGTTTTTTTTTAAATTGTAATAAGTATGACATACTACAAATAACCGGTTTTCGGTAATTATAATATTATATTCAATGTGAACGTTGATAAATAGATTTTGGTATTAATCAAAAAGCAATCGTTATAAAAACGAGTTATCAGGATTTGACGCTAAATAAAATTGTTGTATGCATAATTATAAATAAAAATAACCTGTTTTTGGTAATCATAACATATTCAAATACATATTCAATGGAATCGATTAAGAAACTCGATTTAAAAACAAACTATTTCAGTTTTGTTTTAATTGCAACGATTTTAGTGAGCTAAGTAGGTAGTTATGATTCTAAAGTAGAGATTTTTTTAAAGTTATTATTTTGAGACAGAATAATTTACCACTCAGTCATAAGTCACTTTAAAGTACTTAAAAATTACATTTCTGTTGGAATATCAAAATAAAAAATATATTTTTCTAGCCAATAACTATGTTTTGAGCAAATATCAAGTCCAGCAACATACAGAAGCAAACATTTTAAATATAAATGAATTAATATTGCTGGGTATATAAAAAATATTTAATTTATCGCCTCTGTGGTCTAGTGGTCCGATGTTTGTGTTGACTACATAAAGTCCCGCATACGATTTCCGGGCCGGGCAATTAAAAAATGTGATTTTCCAGTTTTCTGATAAAAACAATGTTGCCCGGGATTGGAAAACTGCCCGGATGGCGATATCCTTGCCACCTATCACATTGTGAGACTAATGGCGAATTGCACTAACATTTTCTTAGCTTAGGATATTCCTAAATAGTATGCTGTCTCTTCTTGTGTTAAATGAAAAGAATGTGACAGCATACTATTTAGGATTGTCCTGAGACAATGTTAGTGCAATTGGCCATAAGTGTTTCGGCTAATCGTAGGTGCACTGGTTGTACCTCTGCCTTCTTTATAGGGGATATGGGCATGAAGAATATAATATAATAATTATATCAGTGAACAAATTACACAAATTGATCTAACCTCCAAAGTAAGAAAATTTGCTTGTGTTATGGGTGTTAGTCAATGATATTAATGCATAGAAATAGGTACATACATAAATTCTAAAATACAGGGTAACTTTTAAAGGTGCGGCAAAATTTTAAAATTAGAAACTAAATATTTAATTGAAAATGCGTTTTGAATTATTATTGTAAAATTATAAGATAATATAAAGGTATTCGTTTAAAAATATCCCACTAAATTCATGAATTCCATGCACCGAGTCTTGTGAATGAACTCTGTAAAGCTGGCAGTGTGTCATTTTACATTAACCTATAATTAGGTACAATAATAATAATTATGCACCTCTGCCTACGTATTTAGGGATATGGGCGTGAAGATGCTTTCATTTAATATTTAAAGAATACTCTCATTTTTATTTCACTTGCTGCAGTATTCCGAAGTAATAACTACGTCTTTTCTGGTGTTTGGAAAAAAATATGTTATTTTTTACTATAGGCAATATAATGAAGTTAGCTGATCTGTCATCGAACCCGTCGATTGCGTAGTCAGGGTCGCTAACCAACGGGGCGGTCAAATGGATAGATGGATTTTTTTATATCATAAGATAGCAAACAAGCAGATGGGTCTCCTGATGGAAAGAGTCAACCATCGCCTATAGACACCAAAGGTGTTAATGGTGCGTTGCTATCTTGTGGCGAGGTCTTATGCCATATGCATAAGTTTACCGGCTACCTTAACAACCGGATAACCGGAACATGACAGCGACAAGCACTGACGCTGTTGCGGCAGGAATAGGTAAGGCGGTGGTACCAGACTCGGGCGAGACAATGCAGAGCTCTACCACCTAGTAGCCACGATGTTAATGACTCGTATAGCCAATCGGTCGCTTTTTACGACCTGCCTGGCAGAACGGCAGTTGGTCCATTCTTCAAAGAGTCCGGAACTAACACGGGGAAATTGCTAGGATACTCTATAGTTAATAAGACATAAACTAATGACGCCATTTTACACCGTAAGTCATTTTACTTTGCATAATTCTGGCAGTTTTTCTATAGGTTTTAACAGTTAAAAATAGAAAGTGTATTTGAAAGAAAACAGATAAATATACAAATCGATGGGTCCTATATAAGCAACGCATCATTAAGACCTTTGGTGTCCATAAGCGATGGTTGACTCTTCTCATCAGGAGACTCATCTGCTTGTTTGCTATCTTATAATATAAAAAAAAAATTAAAAAAAAACTTAGTTTTGATTTGAAAAAATCTTAGTTAGCCATTTGTCAATTTTGATAGAAGACTGAGTTTAGACATTCGTCAGGAACAGGCCCATTCTTAAATTAATAAGGTATGGGACAACATTAACCCTGAATCCATCTTCCACTTCTATTTAAACTACCTACTACCGCTACTGAACTTCTACCGAACTGCTAACAGATATAAAAAAATCCTAAACTTCATACATATTCAAAATTAGCAAAAATCAGAATCAGTCAGATATTTTAACGTCAGTGGAAACACAATTTAGATTTTGTAACAAAGTTGTAAAACGTATTTCAAGGTTAATGGAAGAATTTAAATACCTGTATTTGTTAGACTTTACATTTAATTGTCTAATTCCAAGAAAATACTAAGATAAATTACATCCTGGTGTATTGCTAAACTAACTATCGATCTAATTAAATTTGCTATTATCCGCGAACTGTTCTATGTATCCTCCGTGATAGTACCGAAAAAAGACAGAGGATTAATAAATGGATAAGACTCACCGATGATCCGGATAAAAAGAAGACCCCCGCGGCATAATTATCTACCCACATCCACCACACTTTTACACCCACGCCCCACGCCACGCACCAATCACAAAAGCAAACAATTCCTGTACGTACTCAATGCACGTTTCACTTCGAAACCGAAGCATCTTCAGGAAAAACGAACACTATCTCACTCTACGCGAGTGTAAGTAATACACTCTCACTCTACGCTTGTGTATGTGACTAAACAGGTGAAATTAATTAAATCAGCTATTTTCCGCAAACCTTACTATGTATCTTCCGCGATGGTACCAAAAAGAAATACGTCGAGTTAGTAAATGAATAAGACTCATCGATGGTCCGGACAAAAAGATGACCCCAGCGGCACAATTATCCACCCACATCCACCACCGTGTTGGTGTTGGTGTTTTCGCCGTGTTGGTCCCGGCCTCCTTTGAAGAATAGGCCAACTGCCGTTCTACCAGGCAGGTCGTAAAAGGCGAACGATTGGCTATCGAGTCACTAACATCGTGGCTACTAGGTGGTAGAGTTCTGCATTGTCTCGCCCGGGTCTGGTACCACCGCCTTACCTATTCCTGCCGCAATAACGACAATGCTTGTCGCTGTCGTGTTCCAGTTTGGAGGGTAAGGTAGCCGGTAAACTTATGCATGTGGCATTAGACCTCGCCACAAGATAGCAACGCACCATTAACATCTTTGGTGTCTATAGGCGATGGTTGACTCTTTCCATCAGGAGACCCATCTGCTTGTTTGCTATCTTATGATATAAAAAAAAAAACACACTTTTACAACCACGTCTCACGCCGGCACCAATCACAAAAGCACACGACTTATTTACGCACTCAACGCACGTTTCACTTCGAAACCGAAGCATCTTCAGGAGAAATGAACACTACCTCACTCTACGTGAGTGTAGTAAGTAATTTTCACTATTCAAAAATAGAATGTTGTGAGTATATGTGATAGGTACCTGGTACATATATACCGTGTGATATCTTTCATCGCGACTATTAGGTGGTAGAAATTCACTGAGTCGTGTCTCAAGCGGGTAGCAGTCGCGTTTGCAATATTCCCAACCATTCTGAGACATCGCGTCCGTATGTCCGTGCAATTCTGAAAATTAAAAATATTTATTTAATAATATTATAATAACATTACGCGCAGGGTACGTGGAAAAGTTACTGTCTCAAGTATTGGAAAAACAAAGAAACCCGTTGTGACGGATCGCAACGCCGCTAGAGTCGCGCCACAGAGCTAGCGCTCATGTCAAATATAATAAACGGCGAACCGTCACGTTGCCGTATACCCCCCGTTCCCCCTTGTCACATCTTGTCACCCTCAGCCAGACCCCACCCCCCTCCCCTTGTATGCGAACGTATTTTATGAACGGCCCCAAACTTAACACATGGTAGACACGGTAATTATTTTGAAAATACTATCAGCCCAAAGAAAGCACTTTTCATAGAATTTCATAGAATAGCAAGCAGACAGATGGTTCTCTAATGGATAGAAATAACTATCGCCTATAGACACCAAAGATGTTAGTAGTGCGTGTGGTGGGTTTGAAATGCCACATGCATAAGTTTCCCGGCTACCTTCACTCCAAACTTGAATATGATAGCGACATAATTGAAGCTATTGTGGTACGAGTAGGGAAGATAATGGTACCAAAACTAGTTAAGACGTAGCAATTATTAAAAGTTGGTCAAAATGTACAAACACAAAGTCACGGCGAGTAAATTTTTTAAAGATTAACGTAGCTCTAAAAACCACGAAAAGTCGCATTATTAAATGTATTTTATTTATATCAATGAACGTGCAACACATAAAATAATAATAATCGCCTACTACATTACGCAAACAAAACTTTTTGCCCAAATTAATAGGCAAAAACATCACTAAATGAACGTAAAAACAAATGTAATAATTTGCTAAGCGCCATTTTATTAACCGCTATGATAGGTATAAAAAGTGACATACGTTTTTGCCGCGTAAATTCTAGGTCAGTGTGATTAATTTAATTTTTTTTATTTTTATTCACCAAAACATGACATGAATTATATAATAACAAATCATTAACTTTTTGCCGTTTATCTGTTAAGATGTTTTGTTTAATTTTTTGTTATTTTTGTAAATTATCACATTATAAAGTAAATTTAATAATACTTCAAGAGTATAAAAAGTCAATAGAATCTTAATGAAATTCATAAAAATGGTTCCGCGCGTTACTAGTGTTTATTTAATTAAAATTTACGTTACAAGCTTTTTTTATATTATATTCGTATATTTGAAAAATGGATTGGTAAAATATACCTATTTGTTCATTATTAATTTTTGTTTTCATATTTTAAGATAGTCAACAAGCAGATAGCTTTCCTAATGGATAAAGAACATTATCACATATAAAAAATAATAACAATAAATAAATATTTCAGGCAAATTAAACTAATCAAAGATACTAATACATAGAAATACATGTATAAATACTATAATTTATTTAATAAACACCCAAAACCAAAAGTACAAACATTTATGCTCATCACACAAATGCTTGTCCCCGTTGGAAATCGAACCCAAACCCCGTCAATTGCGAAGTCAGGGTCGCTAAATGTGTAACTTCACTGATTACCTATCCTCCAAACTGAAGCATAACAATAATACTGATGCTATTGCGACAGGAATAGATAAGACAAAAAAATTTCTCAATATCCACACCCAACAAAATTCTATATAGTGGAGTTCTATCTTTACTACATCTCGTCGGAATACAATATATTTTGCCAACGCTATCACCACATCGATTGAGTAGTTAGGGAGACCTTACCCGCTCTACTAAAATAAAAAAAAATCTCCCTCTAATAAAATAAATAATCATTAAGAAGTGCAAAAAGTTACAATTTACGTTAAAAAAAACAAAACTTTGTTAAAAAAAAAACAAACATTTGTTGGAAAAATCTAAAATACCTATTTGAGTGTGGAAAAAATTATGGAAATAATAATAAAAAAGTAAGTTTAAAGAAATATTACAAAAATATTAAAATTTACATTAAAAATAAAAAATGGTTTGAAAAATCCAAAAGTGCTCTCATAATGCTCATTTAATCTCGAAGTAAATTATATAAGAGAAATAATAATAATAAAAAGTGAGTTTAAGGAAATGTTATAGAAATATCATTAAAATTAAAAATGGTTTGAAAACAAAAGTGCACTACTCATAATACTCATTCAATCGTGAAGTAAATTCTATAAAAGAAATAATTATAAAAAAGTGAGTTTAAAGAGAAATATCACAGAAGTATTATAAGTATTGACGGTCAGTAGAAAATATTGGTAAATAATTATTTTTCCTATCGCCTCCGATAAAAAAAGTGTAAACGGTTGATCCTGCAGGGCATTCCTGAAACTTTCCGCTAAATTAAGGTATTTTAAGCTCAAGAGAGTAAAAACTATAAACATATTTTTTTTCAGTTCAAACATCTATTTTGTTAAAAATAGCAGTATATTGATTTTTGAAAAGCTGTATATTTTGGAAACGATGATTGATTTTGATTTTTGAATGGCATTCAACTTAATCTTTGAGATCTAAACTATGCTTTAGCTAAATAATTGATAGGTTGAAAAATTTTGAAGCAATGTCAATTTTTTTTTTTTTTTTTTAATATTTCGTCATTGATAAATCCCAAACAATTTGAGCGATTTTGATCCAGTTTTCAAAGGAGAAAAGCTGATAAGATTTTTAAGTCAGTCGGTTTAATAGCCTGAAAGTACGCCGTGTTGGTCCCGGCCTCCTTTGAAGAATAGACCAACTGCTGTTCTGCCAGGCAGGTCGTAAAAGGCGACCGATTGGCTATCGAGTCACTACCATCGTGGCAACTAGGTGGTAGAGTTCTGCATTGTCTCGCCCGGGTCTGGTACCACCGCCTTACCTATTCCTGCCGCAATAGCGTCAGTGCTTGTCGCTGTCGTGTTCCGGTTTGGAGGGTAAGGTAGCCGGTAAACTTATGCATGTGGCATTAGACCTCGCCACGAGATAGCAACGCACCATTAACATCTTTGGTGTCTATAGGCGATGGTTGACTCTTTCCATCAGGAGACCCATCTGCTTGTTTGCTATCTTATAATAAAAAAAAAAAAGAAAATATAAAGCAGTGATGTCAAAATTATATTCGATAGCAATAGGTTTCAGCAATTGTTCATCTTATTCGAATAATCAAGCGAGAAGACAAATTATCTAATCTTCAGAATGGGACTGGATAAACTCGGAAGAAAACGAGAATGTTAGCCCAATAAGTAATGTAATTTTTTTTTTATGTTATAAGCAAACAAGCAGGTGGGTCTCCTTATAGTCATAATCGCCTATAGACACCAAAGATGTTAATGGTGAGATGCTATCTTGTGGTTAGGTCTAATGCCATATGCATAAGTTAACCGGCTAGCTTACCCTCCAAACCGGAACACGACGGTGACAAGAATTGACGCTATTGCGGCAGAAATAAGTAAAGCGGTGGTACCAGACTCAGGCAAAACAACGCAGAACTCTACCACCTAGGAGCCACGATGGCGGTGGCTCGTATAGCCAATCGGTCGCCTTTTACGACCTGCCTGGCAGAACAGCATTTTGCTTATTTTTCAAACACATAAGGGAAAAAATTACTATTGCTAGTCTAATGTGACGCTTCTAACCCTAAAAGTGGTGCTGGCAACGACTCATCCAGAGTGAGAGAATGACATAGATGTTTTTCACACTTTCTTGAATATCTGCACAATATTTTCCCCGTGTTGGTCCCGAACTCCTTTGAATACAAAACAATTAATAAATAATGCCAGGAGTAATTTAATATTAGGTTAAAGTTCTGATATGTTTTCTAAATATTTTCCAATAGTACTTTGAACAAGTAATATAAATATGAATCAATGTTTTTATCAGTTCAATCAGAGTGATTGACGCGTGGGCATTAGTGGTAATATGTGCTTCCATGATAGGTGGGGAGAGGGTGACCACGAGCTTGAGTTTAGGAGAGACAGCTTACAGTTTATTAGTGCAAATGCAAAAAAATATTAACGAAGACTTTAATACATTATCTATCATATGATAAAAAATTTCTTTCCGCCCGTATCCCCGAAGAGGTAGACAGAGACGTAACAGTATAAGTGCACCTACAATTGGCCGAAGATACTAAGCTCATAATATGATAGGTGACAAGCCTATCGCCAACAAGGCACTTATACAATCTCGGGTAACACTGTTCTTATCAGAAAACTAAAAAAAAACACATTTTAACTGCCCGACCCGGAAATCGAATCCGGGACTACAGACGGTCACGACATTGTCATGTCGTCATTACGACACCGGATCACTAGATCACAGAGGCAATATTTACGGCGTTCAAATAATATTAACGGCAATAATACATAAAACTCGACTCGTTGGACTAGTGCTAGCCACCCTGACTACTCTAATTCACAACATGGACAACGTTTTCCTGATGTGTAGGATTAATTTTTTTCTGGTTTTGAGTATTTATTAAATAAGTATCTTCACGCCCATATCCCCGAAGGGGTAGGCAGAGGTACAACAAGTGCACCCACGATTAGCCGAAGATACTTGGTCCCACAAATGTGATAGGTGGCAAGCCTATCGCCAACCGGGCACTTTCCAATCCCGGGCAACTTTGTGTTTCTCAGAAAACTGAAAAAACACTTTTTTTTTATGTGCCCGACCCAGGAATCGAACCCGGGACCTCATGTGGTCGACGCCAACGCTGGACCACTAGACCACAGAGGCGATAAGTATTTATTAAATATACTTAAATATAAATATACTACAGTATTTATATATGTATTTCCATTAATTAATATCAGCAATTACAACCCATATTACAAGTAAACAATTTGCTGACTTTGGGGTTGGATAAATTCGTGGACAGATTCCAGTGATATTATACCAAGCATAGGCTTAAAAATTATATATATTCACAGTACCAAAGTGTTTAAATAAGTAAAATATACTGCCTTGTATTTGTGGATATCACCTACAGACATATTTGGCAGTATGGCAATATGACATATTTGCCATAGTTGATCTATTCTTTAAAAGAAAACCAAAACAACGTTGGTAAAAATATGGTTTTATCAATAAACCCCGTTGACCGCTCCGTTGGTCGAGTGGTTAGCGACCCTGACTACGTAATCGACGGGACTCGGGTGCAATGCCCGACGGGGACAAGCATTTGTGTGACGAGCATAAATGTTTGTATTTCCGGGTTTGGGTGTTTATTAGATATATTCTAGTATTTATATATGTATTTCTATTAGTCTCGTTGGTTAACACAAGCATATAATTTGCTTAAATATTTATTTATTTATTATTTATTTAATTAACAATTTTTATTTTGTGCTCATTCTCACGTATTGCTACGCCTCAGTCCATACAATAGAGTTAACGCTAATATCGGCTTATTATTAGCACCATAATATTTAATGTCCTGGTAATAAGTTAATAAGCAAAAGTATATTAACCCTAGCGACAGGTTTTTGGCTATGCCCAGATCGCGTCTGACCTCACGATCTCATGCGTTCGTACCTGTGTAAGAAAACGGTAATAAATATTACTCTCGGGCATCAAGTGTCTGTCATCATCAAACGGAGTACATTTACACCGAACTGAACAAATGATATATAATTTACTCATATTCCACCCACCACGCATATAACCAAGTTGGCATATTTAATGAATACAAAATGTATACTTTGATATAACTGCGCAATATATATTTTTTCTTTATAATTTTTGTTAATTAAATTCATGATAACTTATTAATTATTCAATTTAATCTTTTTTGGTGCCATTAAAAATATATTTGGGCATGCGTGTAAATTCTCATTATATTGAATTAACTGCGACGTAGCAATACATGATAATGAACTAGACGGAATGAGAGCAGCTGATGGTACGTGCCATTAATAAATCTAATACTTTAGCAAGTGTCATCTCTGTGATAATCCGTTTTCACATAAATAAAACAATCATTCTAGCAAAGCTCGGTCGCCCAGCTAGTATACATCCTAAACAGTTACCGCCAAACTTTTTATTTACAAAGATATAATCTTTTCATTATTCCGTTTTAAGATTATTATGTCTTTCCTCAGAACCACGTTACCAATGTGGCTACCATTCTGCCTTGTAATTCATAAAAGGCGAATACTTGGCTATACGTGTCACTTACTGCCATTGCTACTATGTGGTAAAGTTTTGCAACGTTTCGCCTGGGTTTTGGTACGAGTACCTTAGCTGTATCTGTATAGATACATATAATACATGTCATTGTCGTGTTCCGGTTCGAAGGGAAAGGTACCCGGTAATCTTATGCACGTAGTAATACTATTCCGCGGCACGCAGCGCACCATTCACATCTTTGGTGTCTATAGGCAACGTGATAGGCAATTGTCTCTTCCCATTAAGAGAATCATCTGCTTGTTTGCTATTTTAAAAAAATGAAAAAGAGATGAAGTGAAGAAATGAACATGGCCGTATGTATTGTAATCGACAATTATTGGGGCGATTATGTTTGTAATAATAGATTTATTTCACTTCGACTCACGATGCGCACCAATTCAAAAGTGAAATGTACTTAATATTTCTAGTTAGTAGTCGCGAAAATTTATAAAAACCGAAAGCCCTTCGTGTTTATTTATGCGATTCGCGATTTAGCGAAATAGTTGAACACACATTACGACAATGCGAATTTTTCTCGTATCCCACTAACATTTTCATTCACGAATGTTTGTTATCATCAAATATTAACCCAAATGAACGTTACAGCTCTGTGGAATTATATGTACTTATATTCCTAACATTTCCACTTGAAAAGTTCAAGTATTTGAACACCACTGAAGCCTTAATTTTGGTTAAAAGATGACATCATCAAATAAACAATAACCTTCAGATACTAACACTAAAAATGAACTTATTACAAATTAAATTTAAATTAGCTGCGATTACATTAAATATTAAATTAAATTTTAATTGTTTTATATATTCGTTTCCTGAATCGTTCTGTCCAAAAACAACCGTGTAATTCTTGTAATTTTTAGAAAATAATGACTATTATTAAAAGCATAGATTAAAATTTGAACACAGTAAACTGCAACCACCCACAAATCTTCTGCATTTCTGGAACTCTTGATCAGATAATCACTAGTAAGGATTGAAAACACGTATTTTTTGTTTTTGTTCAAATCATAGACCATATGAAATTTGTTTGTTTGTCTGTTTTCTATAGCCTCCGATTTAACTAAACGACTTGACCGATTTTGACTAAAATTGTTAGGAGAGAGAGTAAGTTGTAAACAGATCGTTGAAGAATTTACACCTAGTGAAGCGGGCACGGCATAGTGAATAGAAATATAAAATATAATATTAATGTTAGGAACAACAATGTTATTTGAAAGTATAATAATATAAGTAATAATATAAATAATATGTACTGAGCAGATTTCACGAGAACGGTATTGGATGATGCCGACAAAATGGCTTACAGTTTGGCACATACAAATTATAAGAAACTATACATACATACTAACTAACTACACATAACATAAAATAAAATAAAAAAAGAATAAGATCTTGGTGTAGATCAGAGCTTCTCAAAGTAGGTTACGCATAAACTTTGGCGTTCACCAGACAATTGCTCGTGAGCGTATGACAATGCCACATGCATATGTGTACCGGCTACCTTACCTTTCAAACCGAGACGCGACAGTGACTTCAAACTCCCGAAACACATGTCTATAACTAGGCTGGTACCTACCGTTAGATCAGTATATCCAATCAGATATTCATTTTTAAAGATAATTTGCAATGCAGTGAAAAATGAATTAAAAATCGGTCGCTCCGCCAGCAACAGAAGATAATCCGATAATTACATTTTTTATCATAATTTAATGTTATTGACCCTCTTGCTATCTTAGATTTCAATATCAAATTAGCAATCTTTTTATTATATATTGAACTTAGCTATTTGAAAAGTAGTTTTTTAAATAGCTAATAAGTCTTTTTAAATAGCATAAGATATTTATTTATATTTATTTATTCGCACGTTGTTTGGAACGTAGTATAATATTAGAAATTAATGTTAAAATAGGTACAAAGTTCCGCTATAAAATTTATGTAATTATTACAATACCTACTTACTATGCAGTACAACAAGATAAAAAGATCTAATATTAATTTTAAAAATGCGAAAGTAACCCTGTGTGTCCCTTCTTCACGCTTAACCACTGAACCGATTTGGATGAAATTTGGTATAAAGATAGTTAGAGAGACATGAAAGGACATAGAATGATATTCGGTAAATATTACGGGAACGGGAACTATTGGAGTAAAACTCGGGGACTGTCTGTCTTTTAAACCATGGTGATAAGTAAGGAGTAGCATAGGCTTTTCTTTTTTTTTAGAAATTTTTTCATGTGGATGAAGTCGCGGGAACAGCTAGTAATAATTTGAAAACATTCACCGTACGTACACAATTTGAGCTCATGCCAGAGTAAGCAAACTAAAATTTGGAAAATCCAAAAGAGTGCAGGCCGCAACGTTTTTTTGGCCGTCAGTTGATTATATATTATGCGTGTGTAAACACGAAATAGGTTGATTGGCTTTATAGTATAGGATCCCGATAGAGATCGACCTTCACCGAGCTGGTTGATGGATCAAATAAATTTTTATGTAATTTAATATTTCAAAAAATATGTTACATATGGGTTGCCTATCAAATTTCAGTCCAGGATATTTTTAATTAATTTTTGAAAAAATGTTTTTTTTTAAATATTTCACCGGTGTGGTTAATAAATAAATTTCACACCAATCGAAAATATGCAACCCATAGTATATGCAAAAGTTAGGTTGCCTATTTTTTTCCTACCACAGCCTTTGGGTTGCCAGGTATGAACAGGTAGGTAAGTCGATACTAGTAATTTGCACCGGCGTAGTTAATGGATGAAACTTATGCATGCATACTTTCGATTGATGTAAAATATCTTTAAACGATTGATGTAAAATTTATTTATTAACCACACCGGTGAAATATTAAAAAAAAAAATTTTTCAAAAATTAATTAAAAATATCCTGGACTGAAATTTGATAGGCAACCCTATGTATCATATTTTATAATATATTAAATTACATAAAAAAATATGTTTGATTTATTAATTAGCTCGATGAAGGTCGATTTCTATCGGGATCCTATGCTATAAAGCCAATCAACCTATTTCGTGTTTACACACGCATAATATAATCAACTGACGGCCATCAAAATTTTTTTTCAACGAGATTTTCAGAGTAATTAACCCTTTCTAAAGGCTTAAAGTTATACAGAATTTAAAAAATCGACAGATTTTTATAAATGTAAAAAACAGTGATATATATAATCACGCTGGCTCCCTTGAGATGTAGACAGAGTGAGCCGAACGTAAATTATACGATCGTGTATGTGTGCGAAAAAATACACCCATGTATTTATTATCTTACTCTACATGACTTTTAGTTTTTTTTTAACTTCCTGAACTTGAACTTTCAAACGACGTGCGTCGAATTTTCGTCATTTGGCATCAATTTCATGTGTTGATTTACTATGAACATATTTTTACGATAAGAATAATACGGATAAGTCAAATGAAATATATTTTATTGCTTATCATTCAAATACACAGGACCTGTATTTTCTCATGATAGTCTGGGCCCCCCTTCCAAAATAGAACATCTGTCTGTCAGGCAGTTCATAAAAAGTGAACAATTGGCTAAACTTATTATTACTATCACGACTATACTATTTCCATTTCTTTATTTTCTCGATGACAGATCGACGCCCATGTGATTTTGTGTTGTTTACTTTAAAATGTCTCACAAATAATACTATACTTCATGGACGGGTAGTGATGTGCTACACATAATGATTACTATAGGAGCTATATCGATAAACGTAACACGATAACAGACCCGTTTTATTTACAAAATGTAAGAAACTAAACTACTGCCGGATACTTTTATACAAATTAATGAACTATAATATTATATGTCATTAGAAGATGTTACACTTATAAATTCTTGGTTGATAATGCCTACTTCTTTAAAATTTTCGGAGCTGTTGTAAAATAAGTCGATATAGGTTTAGGTAGGTACTCGACAATGAAATGAAGTAATCATAAAGACAGGTAATCATTATTTATTTATTTTAATCAAAATCTGATGAATCATCACTGTCACTCGATGAGCTCTCCTCAGGCTCTCTTTATTTATTATAAGTTTCTGTTTTTATATATTATCGAATGCCACATGAATTTCCCAATCCAACGCTATAATGTTTTGGGTTCTTTTCACAACTTTTTCCCAGTTTTCGGCAATTACTTCCGCATAAGCATTTTTTAATAAATTTAATATCTTATTTGCCATAAAAGGGGGATGGGTAATGTTTCGAGCGGCGGGTCCTTTGATTTGTGTCCATATTAGTTCTACAACATTGTACTGGCAATGTGATACGGTGAAAGTCGAAGACCACATTCGGCAGCTATTTCGTCGATAACATATCTTTTAGAAAGGCTTTTTTTCGATTTTAAAATATTCACTAATTGTAATTTTAATAAAATACTATCCACATTTTCGCCATGACGTTGGAGCCAGTCAATTATTTCTTGTTTTTTATTGGCCTGCGTCGGCATTTTATCTATTTGTCTGGAGTGATATGTAGCGTTGTCCATAATAATTATTGACGGTTCTTCCAGAGATTGCACCATTTGTTTAAACCATCCTTCGTAAATCTCCGCGTTCATTTCTTCGTGATAGTCCACTGTTTTCTTTGGTTTTGTTTGGATTAGATTGATTGTTTGTTTGGATTTAAAGGCCAGTAAAGCATCTGACACGAATCCATATATAGACCCTGCATGGCATATGATAAGGCGTTGAACTGAACTAGTGTAAAGATGGTATCGTCAGTCCAGTTCTTAGGTACTGTGTGGTTTGCATTTAACCAAGTCTCGACAGTAAAAGTAATATTTGACCAGTCTGATATCTTTTTGGTTTTGTTCAAAAATTCGCAGTGAGCCATAGCAACATCGTGACGCTCCATCAATATTTTACGTTTGTCCGATTTTTTATAAGAAAAATCCAATGTTTTTTAAAACTAAGCTATATACAGCTTATATACTTCTACAGCTTATATACTTCTACAGCTTATATACTTCTACCAAAAAAAAAACTAAGCTTAATAACGATTTTTGGCCACGAAACAAGCCACGTTCACGTTAGAAACAACAAGTTTTTTAAGTGTTGGAATTTCTCGGCGCAAGTAATAGTCATATATATGACGGCGAATAGCATCAGCGTCGAAGTTATCACACAGTGATATCACACGACGTGATTGGCGTTTTTCGCTACCGGCGAACGAAGCTTATTTTCCTGCATGCCGCTTGTACCGTAAGCTTGGGTAGTAATTTTTGAAACAGTAGATCCACTAATTGCTAATGCAGCCGCAACACGCTCTCGCACTTGCGACAGTGGTAAAAGCGGGCCACCATTTAGATACTCTGTTTCAAAGTAATTACGAACCTTGATCACCAGTCCTCTCGCCTGCCTTTTTAGAACGGATCCTTTCTTTTTTTTTTTCGGAATGTCTCAATTGCTGTTAGCCTTATGGGCTGTTACAGCTTCACCGATCGCGGGGGCGAGCAGAGTGCTCAGCCAGAATTTAAAGGTGTAGGGCTGTACGCCCTCCGCCGTAAGGGTGTCTCCTGTGACCGAACCTCGGCTTAGGGTGGGGTCGTGATTTGCGATGAGAGGGCTTGTGGCATTGTTTTGTCCGTCCGCCGAACCTTGCCCTTGGGCTCGGTTCGCCGAAGGGCGAAACAGGGGTCCTCGTCGCCGCCGGCGGCGACGGTGTCGCGAATGTAGGTGTGTAGTGTTATCGTGTAAACCGTTGGCCAGAGTTATCGGGTCATCGGGATCGGAAAGAGATCGGATCCTTTCGGCATTTTGATATATGAATGTAGTGATTAGCACGACTGTGTTGTTGCGAGTGACAGATTAAAACATACACAAAATAGCGCTGAGCCATTGAGTGTTCTCAACTCGAAAAAATATATTTGAATTTTTTGTTACATTTGTCTTTGTTCAAAATATAATAAATATATGCGATCGATATCATTACTTATTTGGTCACAACGCTACAACTATCAAATTAGAACTGTCATCGAGAAAATAGAAAATCATTCGTGTGACACGATATCATATATACATGTATAATATTTTCTTTACGGCTAGGTCAGTTATAAAACTTAAAAGATATTTTATTGTTTAGTCTTTTTTAGGTCATCATCGTAACCTGTGTGCCAAATTTCATTAAAATCCCTTACGTGGTTTTTGCATGATTGAGTAACAAACATACATCCATCCAGACATCCATCCAAACATCCAAATATAAAACTTTCGCATTTATAATTATAATATAGATTACATACCTACCGCATCTAAATACACCTTCGTATCCTACGTATTTAAAATATTTAAGCCTTTATTCTAACAATACTTTAAATTTTAAGAAAAGCAGGTAATACGCCTAAACAATTAAACTGTGGCGCTTTTGTGATAACAGACTTATTGACCAATGTCCAAATACCATTATTCTTGATAATTTATTTAAAACTAGTATCTTAAAAGTGGCGCATCTCTAAGATGCTTTTTGTTCTATTATCTCTCAGAACGAACTATTTCTTTGTAGAGTATCTTAAAGTAGTAAAGTCGTTATATTTCAAAGGTAAAATTAACCACACTTTTTTAAATACAGGGATGGAGACAGGGTTGCCACCTGCTTTTTCTTTATTTAAGAATTACCAGCATCAAAAATACAGGTTTTAGTATTTTTACTCGTGGCACTTAAAGCGGCATTATTTTGTTAAAACATATTTAATTTTTATCTATATTTTTTATCAACTCCACACTGGTCGCTCGTACTATCGCTTTTGATCACTGTATAAAACTGCACTCTATTTGTCAATACTTCCCTATTTATACCCTAGGTAAAGTTCAACCTCGTTCCAGATAAAATCTAAATTTATCACGTAAATAATAAACAATTCTAATTGTAGACAAGTTATGAAATACAAGTCCTAGTGCAAACTATTTTCAACCTTATGTCTAACAACAGAAGATCCATTATGGCATAGCTATTCGGGTAGCGGTCAACTATTTGTTTATCGATAGGAGTAGCTATCTCTTTCTTTTATTTCTAGATCTCTCCAGTGCAGCGTTTCTAGATTATCTGCAACAATATTAATATAGATGGATGTAGGAAAAATATGTCCATACTAACCTTTCCTGCTAGTGATTCAATTATGAGCCGCTAGACAAGTGTTCAGCAGATGTGAAGCTATGCGTTGACATGCCCCGAAGCTTTTGCTACGGTCTTGTTTTAAATAATAAGACGTGCTAAAAATAACAGGAGAAAATACAGTGTATATAATTACATAAATATACAGCGTGTAAAAAACTGCATGCCTAAAAATTAAGAATAAGAATGTTTTATATATATATATATATGATAATAACATGCGTACAAAAAAAAAGTATCTTCACGCCCGTGTCCCCGAAATGGTAGGCAGAGGTACAAGTGCACCCACGATTAGCCGATGACAAACCGGGCACTTTCCAATCTCGGGCATTGTTGTTATTATCAGAAAACTGAAAAAAACACATTTTTAAATTGCCCGACCCAGGAATCGAACCCAGGACCTCATGTGGTCAACTCCGACACCGGACCACTAGACCACAGAAGCGATTAACATTAACTTAACATGCGTACAGATAAGAAAAAAAAAACAAAAAGAAAATTCGTAGTTTTTATGTTATGTCAAATGCGTTCACGACAGCTTTTTGGAGTTGCCTTGTGTCGAACTAATACCGGTCAGCGCTCACCTATACGCCGAATGGTAGATTCGTACAATAAAACTTTTTGGCACATTGATATTTTTACACTATTACTTATCAAATTTAAAAACCAAACATTAAAAACTCTGCACAATAGTTAACTTTATATTTTATATATTATTACGAGTATATCTGTGATCTAAATTACACACTAAATACACCTAGTGATACATTGAAAATGTTATTACTCATTATCACCCATTAAAAATACTTTAGTTTTTAAATTTATAAAGTAACTGTTTGTTGTCTCAATAAAGAAAATAATATATAATTTTTAATCTTTAATCTAAAATTAATTAAATATTAATTAATTTTAGATTAACTATAAATTAAATGTAAAATAAAATTAATTTTTATCTCTTTTCCCCGTGTTGGTTCCGGGCTCCTTTAAAGAATATACCGACTAATGTTCTGCCAGGCAGGTCGTAAGAGGCGACCGATTGACTATGCAAGTCACTACCATCGTGACTACTAGGTGATAGAGTTCTGCATTGCCTCGCCCGGGTCTGGTACCACCGCCTTACCTATTCCTGCCGCAAGCAATAATCCACTTACCTGCAGTGAACTTGATCGCAAGCAGATTGCTTGCGATCAAGTTCAGGATGTTGTTCCACCAACAATCTGTCCCTCTCTTTACCACCAACACTATCAATCTGCGCAAAAATAAAAGGACAACCAAACAGACAAAATTTTTTAAAATGTAAAATTTATGTCAAGTCCTAAAACAACTATTTATCCTGAAATTTGACACAAAATTAAATTTACGGATAAATACTACAGATTTAAATTATTATTCATTTTCGTTATTTTTTTTTCTTTTCTATCTATATAATATAAAGTAGGAACGCATTTTTCCATCAGAAAAGTTCGTCTAATATATCTAAGTTTATTTAACATTTTTGACAGATGGTCCGCCATTTTGAATCTCAGATGTTGCGCCTGTTGCATAGGCGGATGCGTGGGCGCAACAGGTGGGAAGTTTTTTTGCGGTTTTTTATAACGTGGCGATATGCTATTTGAGGGCGGTGGGAAGATTTTAAAAATGTTTTGTTCCCTCGCGTCGTAGAGGTTTTGCGTGAAAATAATGTAAGTTGAGAACTTTTGGAAAGTACTAGTTTGTAAAGTTCTGCATTGTCTCGCCAGGTACCAGACCCAGGTCTGGTACCATCGCCTTACCTATTTCTGGCGCAGTAGCGTCAGTATTTGTCACTGTCGTGTCCCGGGTTGTAGAGTAAGGTAGCCGGTAAACTTATGCATGTGGCATTAAAAACCCGCCACAGAAATAATAATGCACTATTAACATCTTAGATGTGTTTAGGCGATGGTTGTTACCTTCCATCAGGAAAGCCATCTGCTTGTTTTCTGTCTTATTATATAAAAAAACCCCAATATCTTTTCACATACATACATATTTTTACATATTATGTTTTTTTTCACCAAATTTTTCACAGTTTAATGCTAAACCTTTTTTTATTACTACAGGTTATTTACATCATAAAATAGCAAACAAGTAGATGGTTTTTCTGATAGAAAGAGACAAACCATCGTCCATAGACAAAATAGATGTTAATGCTGCCTTGCTGTCCACGTGATGGGATGGTAATACCAAATACATGAGTTTACCACCTTGCATTCCAAACCGGAACAAGACGGTGACAACTAATCGTTCGCCTATTACAACCCGGTAGAATGACAGATGGTATTTTTTTTATATATAGAAGAGGGGGCAACGGACAAGATAGGCTCACATGATAGTAAGTGATTACCGCCGCTCATAGACAACTGCACTACCAGGGGTCTTGCAATTGCGTTGCCGGCCTTTCAAGAATGAGTAAGCTCTTTTCTTGAAAGTGCCTAATTCGTATCTGTTTGGAAAAAAATCTGCCGATAGCTGGATCCGCATAGGAGTAGTGCGGGGCAAAAATGCCTCGAGAATCGCACGGTTGTGGATTTCCAGATACCGAGATGGTAAGGTCTATTCTTCAATTGGAGCCTGGATTGACACGCGAAATCACACACTTTTATGTACTTACTGACTTATACTTTTTATATATAAACACTAAAACAAAGCACTAAGTTTCCTTTTTTTTACCGTGTCGTGGGAGCATAATAGAGGACTCACTGAAAATCAGTGTTATAGCAAATATTGCTATAGCGTATGCTGAGATGAGCATCCTCTTGGTATCACATCACTTATAAAAAAAGTAGTATAAATTTACATTTTGTTACTTGTGTTAGTTTTTAACTTGTTCTTTTCTCCTTGTAAACTAATAAATATTGTATATTGTATATTGTCTACTGTAACAGATTATGTAAAAATGTGGTACCAATTAATACTATCTTATCTTATCTTATCTTAAATCCTGATTTGCTTTTCGTTAGTTTAACTTAACCACAAAAGTATTGCAATTATTTTACCAAAGCCATTAAAAATATCTCAAAAAATAAAAAATCTAATTACCCAATATAATCTAAAAATTTGAATATCATTGCGATTGATTTACAGATTATTATATAACAAAAACTCACGTTTTTTGGACTGAGCAATTTTTTGCTCATTAGATTAAAATTATGTACAGTAGATAAATTTTTTGTACCCAAATATTGCAGACGAATAGATAACTAAAATTAATTTGTATATCTTGGATATGCTTTCAGCAGGGATGATGCTGTGTTAATACAGAAGTAAAAAAAGGTATCTACAGTCCTAAATCCCTGAAGAGGTTAGTGCACCTACGATTAACCGAAGATACTAATAGCCAATTGCACTAACATCGGCTTAGCTTAGGACAATCCTTAATAGTATGATGTCACATTCTTTTCATTTAAGACAAGAAGTGACAGCATACTACTTAGGATTGTCCTAAGACAATGTTAGTGCAACTGGCCATTAGTCATACAATGTGATAGGTGGCAAGGCTATCGTCAACCGGGCACTTATCTAATTCCAAGCAACGTTGTTTTTTTTCAGAAAACTGAGAAACATATTTTTTATTTTCCCAACCCTGGAATCGAACCCGGGACCTCATGTAGTCAACATCAACACCAGACCTGTAGATCAAAGAGACGGTTACTACTATAAATCCGAAAGTTTGAACGTATGGTTGAATGTTTGTTATTCAATCACGCAAAAACAGATTTTGGCTCACAGCTAGACCTGGCATAGCTGCATTTTATCCCGAAAAACGAGTTTTTCCAACGGGATACACCAAAAACATTTATAATACAGCGAGCTGCACGGTGCAAGTAATATAATAATAATAATAATAATTTACGGGACAAATTACACTTTCTGATCTAACCCCAAAGTAAGGAAATTATTTTGCTTGTGTTATGGGTGTTAGTCAACGATACTAATACATAGAAATACATATATAAATACTAGAATATATATAATAAACACCCAAACCCGGAAATACAAACATTTATGCTCATCACACAAATGCTTGTCCCCGTCGGGGATCGAACCCGAGCCTCGTTGATTGTGTAGTCAGGGTCTCTAACCACTCGACCAACGGGGCGGCCATATATAATCTATATAAAATCTAAACATATACTAAAAACGTAGGAAAGTCAAAACTGTACATTAAATATTTTTTTAAAAGAATACTTGGGGCGTCATCTACAATCGATATCGAAGCCAAAATATAGTTAAGGTTAGGTAAGGTAAGGTACCGGTAAGGTAGCCGGTAAACTTATGCATGTGGCATTAGACCTCGCTACAAGATAGCAACGCACCATTAACATCTTTGGTGTCTATAGGCGATAGTTGACTCTTTCCATCAGGAGACCCATCTGCTTCTTTGCTATCTTATAATATAAAAAAATGTAAAATTTTTAAATACAATGTATTACAAATACATTAAATTAATAAAAATAAACATTACACACTAAATTCGTGTGAAATACACGATAATATACACACATGTATATTATTAACCGCTCCGTTGGTCGAGTGGTTAGCGTCCCTGACTACGTAATCAACTGGGCTCGGGTTCGATTCCCGACAAGGACAAGCATTTGTATGATGAGCATAAATGTTCGTATTTCTGGATTTGGGTGTTTATTAAATATATTCTAGTATTTATATATGTATTTCTATGTATTAGTATCGTTGACTAACTCCCACAACACAAGCAAATAATTTGCTTATTTTGTGGTTAGATCAGTAAGTGTAATTTGTCCCTGAATATTTATTATTTATTAATTATTTGGTTTACGGTCTATTGCCAAACTTTAAAAAGATTTTTTATATCATAAGATAGCAAACAAGCAGATGGTTCCCCTAATGGAAAGAGAACCATCGCCTATAGACACCAAAGATGTTAATGGTGCGTTGCTAACTGCTGACTAGGTTTAATGCCACATACATACGTTTACCGCCTACCTTACCCTACAAACCGGAACACGTCAATAACAAACACTGACGCTATTGCGGCAGGAAAAGGTAATGCGGTGGTACCAGACCCGTACGAGACAATGCTGAACTCTACCACCTAATAGCTACGATGGTAGTGACTTGTATTACCAATCGGTCGCTTTTTACGACCTGCCTGGCGAAACGGCAATTAGCCTATTCTTCAACGGAGCCTCGGACCAACACAGGGAAAATCTTCTATGATTCAACTCAAGGTCGAATTTTGGTCAGCGTGCGATTGCTAGTAAAGTAAACAAATATGTCGAAATGATTTAATGTTCACGCGATTTGAATTAGAGCGTTACGAAAAATATGAGTTGTAACACTATATAGCGAATTTGATTCGTAAAATTAAGTAAGATAGAGACAGAGTTTGAAAGAAAGTATGTGTGTAAGAATAAGAAAGGGCTTGCTCTTTCTTATTTAGAATCAAAATCCAAAAAATCTTTATTCAAATAAATCTTTAGACATTTTTGACGAGTCGACATTTTTAGAAGTACGCGGCCGGTCGCTGAGAGATCCGGTGGAAGAAATTCAGCAGGCTCATCTTTATTGTCTATTTTTGGAAAGAATTGCAGGTATATCCTTACCAATACCTTAATTACATGTGCCTTTGTCAAATAATATTCAAAAGGCTGCACTCTTCACCCCCCCCCCTTCCCCCTCCCAATCTTGAAAAAGCTGATTATTACCTTGATAAAGTAAGTTTAATCAAGCCTTTCCTCCCCTAAAAAATAATTAGCTGAATCTGCTCTTACGATCAGCCTGGCAGAACGGCAGTTGGCCTATTCTTCAAAGGAGCCCAGACCAAGACGGATTTGGGTTGATAGACACATTGGCTTTATTTTTTTTCTTAATGAAAAAACAATTCAGCACAACGATCGCGACCACATCGCGACGATAGTGACACATTGGCGTAGAAATTGTTTTCGTTATTTCAGAGACTATGTCGAATTTAGATATCGTTACGCTACGAAGCGTTGCTATTTTGCCTAAGCCCCCAGTTCTAAATTCGATATGGACGTATAAGGTTGTGAGTTTGAATCCTGGGTCAGGCAAATTATTCTATTTTTTTTTTCAATAACTTGTCCTACTTTATTCGGTATCCCCTGGACCCTGGTATCTCAATTGTTCGAGCCTTAAAAACTAAACAAGGATTCTTGATCGAAAGGATACAATAATGAAATCACAAATATATTATTATAAAATATTAAGTTACATTCAGAATTGATTACCCGACCTTGGATTTTAAGAAGAAGTTAACCGTAATTGACCACAGTCGATAATTGCGGAAATAAACACAATGATCATAGATTTGTATGAAGTATATTTTTTGTGCTATCAGTTAAAAAATAATATAACCATGCCGGTTATCTTACAGGTTAGACGGTGTGAAATGGGGCCCTGTTCACGCTTTAGGGCACGTCTAGGGCGTTTAGGGTTCTTACACATTTTCTGACTACATAATTATGCCTCGTCGTAGAACGATGCCACTTTGAAGGTATAGTGTTTATATATGCACTGGCAATCTAGATTCTAGAGTAGTTTTTCAGGGAGGGAGTCTCGGCTATAAAAAACGGTCGAGTGTGAGTTGGCCTCGCATACCGAGGGTTCCGTATAAACTTGTATTTGTTTTGTGACGTAACTAAAAATTTACCATTTTCAAAAGTATTTCCTTAACTTTGCATCCACTATAAGACATTGCTTCTTGCTAAATTTCATAATTCTAGGTCAACAGGGAGTATATTTTAAGGTACGCACTTAAAAGTTCGCGAAAATTAACAAATACGATGTCACTGAAAAGGCAACCATATAAAAGCGGTGTAAAAAATTGAAGAAACTCACCGTAGGTCTGAAAAGTATGAAGACTATTTTGTAAATTTCCGCGAACTTTTAAGTGTACCTTTGCGATGTAACTGAAAAGGCAACCATATAAAAGCGGTGTAAAAAATGAAAAAAACTCACCGTATGTCTGAAAAGTAATGAAGACTATTTTGTAAATTTCCGCGAACTTTTAAGTGTACCTTTGCGATGTAACTGAAAAGGCAACCATATAAAAGCGGTGTAAAAAATGGAAAAAAACTCACCGTAGGTCTGAAAAGTAATGAAGACCCTAGCGGCACAGTCATCTACCCTCGTCCACCACACTTTACGTCACACTTTATACCACGATAGTACCAAACTCAAAAGCACACAATTTACGCACTCAATAGGTGCAACAATATACAATACACAATGTAGATACACTATTATAATATTTGCATTGCAGTGTACCTAAAGAATTTTCTTTCTTTATACTGTTGCTATAGGCATTTTTTCAATCACTGATGGCTAGCTTATGTAGACTATTTCTATCTAGCATTGAAATTATACAAAACTAGATAATAACAATGAAAAGCAATTATGTTAGTGTATGTGTGTTTGTGTGTGCTGTTTGTTTGTGAGTGAGTGTATTTATATTTTATATTTTAGTGTATATTTATTTAGTAGTAGTAATAGTAAGTAAAAAAAGTATTTTCACGCCCGTATCACCGAAGAGGTAGGCAGAGGTATAATAAGTGCATCCACGATTTGCCAAAGATACTAAGTCGCACAATGTGATAGGTGGCAAGCCTATCACCAACCGGGCATTTTTTCCAGTCCCGGGCAACATTGTTCTTGTCAGAAAACTGAAAAAACAAATTTTCGTATTGCCCGACCCGGGAATCGAACCCAGGAACTCATGTGGTCAACTCCGACACCGGACCACTAGACCACAGAGGCGACTTTATTTATTTATTTATATAAATTTATGCACAATTACAGTACAATGGATGTTTTAATGCCTATTGAAATTCTCAACCAGCCAACCCCAAGTAATAGCGAGAAAATTAGGGTACAAGCTGATAATTAAAATGTATAATACCTATAATATATAATGAAAAATAAATATAAATATATAAATATGCACAAAGATTATAATAAACAAGCAGATGGGTCTCCTGATGGAAAGAGTCACCCGTCGCCTATAGACACCAAAGATGTTAATGGTGCGTTGCTATCTTGTGGCGAGGTCTAATGCCACATGCATAAGTTTACCGGCTACCTTACCCTCCAAACCGGAACACGACAGCAACAAGCACTGACGTTATTGCGGCAGGAATATGTGCCAGGTATGTGAAATAACCTCTAAATAAAAAATAGAGCATAAAAAAATAGTTATAGCATATAGTTTTGCATTGTCTGGTCCAGGTTAATCTAAGAACTTTAACTGCAAAAACATTTCACTAATTGCCTTCTAGAACTGAGTGCTAAGTGTAAGTTTTTCTTTTCGCATTCGATCGTGAGCGCGTTTCGAGTTAACTAGGAATTTGTATGTGATTTGTACAGCGCCACCTAGTGTTAAACTGGTTTCTCACGTTTACCACTAGGTGGCGCTGTACAAATCACATACAAATTCCTAGTAAACTCCAAACGCGCTCACGATCGAATGCGAAAAGAAAAAGTCACACTTAGCACTCTGATATATGGAGACACAAAAAGTCTTAGGTATATGGATAGATGTGGTACATAATTTTGCAACTGCATCATATACTGATTACATAAAAATAAGTGAAAAATAAAAACTGTTTTGTTTTTTAGTAGGTACTAGACGGTAGAGTTCTACATTATCTCGCTCGGGTGTGGTACCACCGGCTTACTGTTTCTGCGGCAATAGTGTCAGTGCTTGTCACTGTCATGTTCCGGTTTTGAGGGTCCCCGGTAAACTAATGCATGTGGCATTAGACCTCGCCACAAAATACCAACACACCATTAACATCTTTGGTGTCTATAGACGACGGTTGCTCTTTCCATGAGGAGAGTCATTTGTTTGTTTGCTATCTAATGATATAAAAAAACTTCACTTATTATCATCTATCAGTAGATAATTTACTTATTGTATGCTGATTTTAAAATAAAAAAATATTACTTTTTCCTTTTCGCGGTCCCTATGGCTTCACTTCATAGTAGAAAACCAAGTCGCTTTCTCTGTCTGTCCCTATTTATGCTTAAACCTTTAAAACCACGCAACGGAATTTGATGCGGTTTTTTAAATAGATAGATTGATTCTTGAGGAAGATTTTAATATATAAACCTTTCTGATATTCCCACGGGAACAAAAGCTACATGGGTGAAACCGCGGGCAGGTCGTAGTTTAATTTAATTCTGCATATTTTACTTATTTTCACGCGAATTTCATGCATATTTGCATGCATATAACTACCTTTTTATGTTGTAAATAATCCGGTCCTTACATATTATGTAGAAAAAATTAAAATGTTAAGAGTATTCCTGTTTATGTCACAATATACAGTTAATGACGAAATTCCTGAATTTTTATATCATAATACAACAAACAAGCAGATGGCTCCTCTGATAAAAAGTGATAACCATCGCCTATAAACACCAAATATGTTAAGGTTGCGTTGCTATCCTTGTGGCGGTGTCTGCCACATGCATAAGCTTAAGCTTACCGGCTAGTTTACCCTCCAAAACTGGAACACGAAAATGACAAGCACTGATGATATTGCGGTAGGAATAGGTATATAAAGTGGTGGTACCAGACCCGGGCGAGACAATGCAAAACTCTACTACTTAGAAGTCACGATGGACAATCCGTATGACCCGAAAGAAACATATAGGAGATCACCTCATAATGTTTAATTTAAAAACTAATTAAAAAATTGATACACGTTGAGAACACGTGATTATGTAAATGCTAGGCTATATAATTATTGTTTGTCTAATTATTGGTTTACTCAAGAATACCTAAACCAATATTGATGAAAATTAAAATTCAGTAATTGTCACGTTATTGTGCAAATGTCAGACCATATAACTTTTTTATTGGCAATAATTTACGTCTAGTAAAGCGAGCAGTTGTTTGCTAGTATTACCACGGTATTATAATAAAATAATTTTATCTCTTTTATGTTTTTATAATCTAGATTAAACTGTTATTTATAACGTTGAGAGTTTAAAATGTTAAATCGTGTGAATTGATAAAATATCGATCAAATAAAACCAAGAAAAATCAACACAATAAATGTCAACGCCCTGATTAAAATAATACAAATGTAGAATAAAATAAGATAAACAAATTGACAAAATGCAAATTTAATGGCACCACGACCTAACCTAACGCGATATTGATACAAAAACAACGGAACAAGCACAAAAACAAAGTTAAAATTCAAACGCGTGCGGAGAAAATGCTCGCGAGCTGTGCAAAAAAGTTATTGTCGACTTTTTGTATGTCTTTTTGCTCCTGTTTTGAAGAGAAATATTTTCGATGGGACCGTTCGTACTAAAGAACCCGTTACCACTTTTTGCCCCTTGTTCCGGAATGTGAATCCTTTTTGTTTGTTCGATTGCGTAACGATGGGTCACGATGTGGTCAATATTTTAGACCGTGGATTTGGGTGAGGTCAAATCTTTTTTACGTAACTTTTTGTTTTATTAGTCTGTGGTGTTTTTGGCGGCAATTCACGTTATATGACTTAATTTTTTTAATCTGTATCTGTTGTATTAGTGCTGGCAGTTTCCGTAAAGTAACTTAAAACTTTTTGTTTTATAATGTGTGGTGTATCAAGCGGTCATTTACGTAAAGTTTAATATTTCTTTTTTGTTTTTAATAACCTGTAGTGATTTTGGCGAAAAGTTTGTAAAACTTTAATTTTTTTATAACCTGTAGTGTTTTTGTCGGCAATTTATTTTAAGTTACGTAAAGACGTTTGTTATTATTATTGTCGTCGTTCACGCGCTCGCATATCTATTATGTTTGTGGCGGCAATTTACGTTAAATAACTTTTTTTGTTTTTATATCTGTAGCATTATTGGCGGCAATTTACCTAAAGTAAAATAAATCTTTTTGTTTAATAATAATATTCTACGGTGTCTCAAGCGATCATTTTGGTAAAGTTTAGTATTTGTTTTTTTATTTATATGTCGGCAGTTGGCGAAAAGTTACTGTAGTAAAATATTAGCTTTTTATAATCTGTAGTATTTTGTGGCAATTTACGTTACGTAAAGGTTTTTGCAAGGAACTTATATATGATAACTGGAATTATTACAAAGCAATATTTGAAAAATAAAAATGTCCTTTATTTCGTTACTCATAAAGTTGACAGTTGTTTCTTACTTAACAGAGGGGATAAACGTTCTGAGCAAGACAACGACATGAGCGGATGTTGTCCCTTTCTTACAATTGCCAGTATTTAAATAAAACTACTGATGGTAGATTTTTATATTCGGTTTTTTTTCATTCATACACGTCGACAAATACATTAGCATAAAATGTATTGTAATTAACATAGTGAGTTCTAAAATGTGCTTATTTTAATTATTACGTAATTACTTATGCAATGCAAAGCTGTTTCTCAAATTAGTAGAATTACTTAGCAGATGGGTCTCCTGATGGAAAGAGTCAACTATTTTTTCATTTCAAAGAACGCTACTTTTAAGGGTTCCGTAACTAAATAGGATTAAGATCACTTTGCTGTCCACATGGCCATCTGTCAGGCCCGCTTTTCTCAGGAACGCATAGAAGTATGAAGTTGAAATTTATATTAACTATGGCACGATGGTAGAGACATATTCTACAAACTGTCTGACAAAATAGCAGATAATCTATTCTTCAAAGGGGGCCGGACCAAGGAAGTTACATTCTACCCGGAAAGTCCACACGCGCTTCAAAATCGTTCCGAAGAGTACCACGACATGAGTGGAGTGTGTCTCTTTCTACTAAATAAAGCGCCAATCGCCATATATAAGTGCGGCTATGCGTAGTTTGCAAATTAGTACTAAATAATTCTACTAATTTGAGAAACAGTTTTTGCATTGCTTAAGTAATTACGTAATAATTAAAATAAACACATTTTAGAACTCACTATGTTAATTACAATACATTTTATGCTAATTTATTTATCGACGTGTATTAATAAAAAGGATTTAACGATTATCGAATATGTAAAAATCTACCATCTAGATAGTTTTATTTACACTGGCAATTGCAAGAAAGGGACAACATCCACTCTTGTCGTTGTCTTGCTCAGAAAGTTTTTCCCCTCTGTTATGTAAGAAACAAATGTCAACTTTATTAAGAACAAAATAAAGTACATTTTTATTTTTCAAATATTGCTTCGTAACAATTCCAGTTATAGTATATAAGTTCCTTGGGCCGGACCAACACGGGGAAACTTGCGCATGTTTTCTTCTGGGAAATAGAAATTTTACTTTTAAAAATTAAACCCAATCTAACAATTTAGAAAAGTATTAATATACTTTACGACCTTTTCTCAGATCTAACAAATATACTAAAAAATCATGAAAATTGTAGAACCGTTTTGGAGGAATTCTACAACAACAATATATTAAATGTTGTTTCTTAGTCCTACTTTGCCTATTTGTGACGCGCATAATGCAAATTTCGGAATTTTATTTTTAAAGTACTTTTTTTTATTGAAGTGACAAAATATAAAATTCCGAAATATAAAATAAAATTTTATATTTTATAATATAATTTTATAATATAACATTTTATATTTTGTGACTTCAATTTTTTTTAATATTATAAGATAGTAAACAAGCAGATGGGTCTCCTGACGGAAAGAGTCAACCATCGCCTATAGACACCAAAGATGTTAATGGTGCGTTGTTATCTTGTAACGATGTCTAATGCCACATGCATAAGCTTACCGGCTACCTTACCCACCAAACCGGAACACGACAGTGACAAGCACTGACGCTATTGCGGCAGGAATAGGTAAGACGGGGGTACCATACCCGGGCAAGACAATGCAGAACTCTACCACCTAGTAGTCACGATGGTAGCATAGGTAGCTAACCGGTCGCTTTTTACGATCTGCCTGGCAGAACGGTAGTTGGCCTATTCTTCAAAAGAGCCCGTAACCAACACGGGGAGATAATAAACCCTTAATAATAAAATAGGGTATGGGAGTACAAATTATATACACCACTAGCTGTTGCCCGGGGTTTTGTTTGTTCCGGCTAACCTCGAGAACGGCTGGACCGATTTTGACGGGACTTTCACTGGCAGATAGCTGATGTTATAAGGAATAACTTAGGCTACTTTTATTTTCGATTTATTTCCACGCGGGCGAAGTCGCCGGCTCAGCTAATATTATATAAAATAATAAAAAAAATATTGGTCTTTTCCAATCCGGTATAAAATTTGGATCGACTCGAAAGATACCATAAATATTGTTTTACTTCAGATGTTTAAATAGTTACGAACGTAGTGTTATTCATCTAAATTTGGAAATGAATGTTACATTAAGTGCCTCTGCCTTTCTTACATCGCAAAAGAATACATGTAAGATTTCAGCCTGTTAGGGGTTGATTTTTGAGAAATAAGTTAGCATTAGTTTCACTCCAGATCTTCGCCTAGGATCATGCTAAATTTTATCTAAATCAATTAAACGGTTTAGCCGTAAAAGCGTAACAAACAAACTTGTGTTTGCATTTTTAATATTAACATGTCGTCAATAAAGCTATCATACAAGCTTTCATACAAATAATGCAGTGTGTATAATATTTATATTATTTTAATGTATTTTATTTAAAAAAATATATTAGGTTTTGGCAGTCCTCCGCAATGTAAAAATTTTATAGTCTACCGTTCGCGTGATTGTCTTGGCACAAAGTTTTTAGCTCACGTACTAGTTATAATCTATACATATAATAAAATCGTAGAAAAGTCTAAACTGTACATTGAATATTTTTTTAAAAGAATACTTGGGGCGTGATCTACAATCGATATCGAAGCCAAAAATATAGTTTTTAGAATTTTTGTCTGTTTGTCTGTTTGTCTGTTTGTCTGTTTGTCTGTTTATCTGTTTGTCTGTTTGTCTGTATGTATGTCCGGGGTAAACTCAAAAAGTACTGTATGGATTTACTTCAAATTTTGCATGAATATTACTAACAGGTCGGGTCAACATATAGGCTACATATTATTACGCTATCACTTACGGGGGAGGTGCTATGCGGAGTAAATGAAGTCCGCGCGGACGAAGTCGCTGGCAACAGCTAGTATACTATATAATAAACTAGTTCGCCTGGACCTTGATTTATGTCAATCAGATCTTTCTACGGTAAATCATGTGGCGTTAAAATATTATATAATAACAAGCTGCACCCAGCAAGCCACTGCATTATCAGTTTTCTGTGAATCTCACAGGATCAATATATTTTTTCGAGATAAAATTATCTTATGTGCTATTCCAGGTCATCATCTACCTTCTTGTGTACCAAATTTCATTCAAATCGCCTGTTTGCATCCTTTTTTGAATGTTGAACCAAAAATACAAAATATGTTTAAAATTTACAATACTAGCTGCAACGTACAACCTACTACATTATAATAGTTTTTGGTAAATCCCGCGAGAAAAACTCATTTTTCCGGGATAAAAAATAGCCTATGTACTATTCCAGGTCACCGTCTATCTGTGTGCCAAATTTCATTCAAACCTGTTCAGTAGTTTTCGCATGATTGAGTAACAAACATCCATCCATCCAAGCATTCAAACTTTCGATACAATATTAGCTGCCGCGTGTAAGCTGCTGCATTATAAAAGTTTTTGGCGAATCCCGCGGGATCATCTAATTTTCCGGGATATAAAGTAGCCGCCGTGTTGGTCCCGGCCTCCTTTGTAGAATAGGCCAACTGCCGTTCTGCCAGGCAGGTCGTAAAAGGCGACCGATTGGCTATCGAGTCACTACCATCGTGGCTACTAGGTGGTAGAGTTCTGCATTGTCTCGCCCGGGTCTGGTACCACCGCCTTACCTATTCCTGCCGCAATAGCGTCAGCGCTTGTCGCTGTCGTGTTCCGGTTTGGAGGGTAAGGTAGCCGGTAAACTTATGCATGTGGCATTAGACCTCGCCACAAGATAGCAACGCACCATTAACATCTTTGGTGTCTATAGGCGATGGTTGACTCTTTCCATCAGGAGACCCATCTGCTTGTTTGCTATCTTATGACATAAAATATATATATATATATATATATATATATATATATATATATATATATATATATATATATATATATATATATATATATATATATATATATATATATAAAGTAGCCTATGTGCTATTCCAGATCATCACCTACCTGTGCGCTAAATTTCATTCAAATCCGTTCAGTAGTTTTTGCGTGATTGAGTAACATAATCCATCCATCCAAACATCCAAACTTTCGCATTTATGATATTAATATAGATTAATTAATATAGATATAGACGTGGATTTAATTTATAATATGTTTGAGTTTAACATTTAATGCAAAATATGTAAACAAACTTAATTAAGAACAACTTTATGTATCTACTATATTTTTTGCAACAAATTATTATGATTATGATTGTTATCATGAAAAGTTTTATAACTAATACATATTTTTTCGAAATTCAGCAGTTTGTCCAAATTGCCGTCATTGCGAGACCGGGTTTTTTTGACGAACGAAGTGCTCAGCCAGAGTTTGAATTGAGAGCTAGGAGTAGGCTGAAAGCCCACTTAGCTTAAGGGTGTCTTCTGTGAGACCGAACCTCGGCTTAGGGAAATATCACGACGGTAAAAGTTGAGTTTATTAAACTATGCTTAGTACCTACGAGAATAGTGCCTTAATACATTATTATTTTATTTATTTTGTCCAATACAATAGCAAACAAGCAGATGGCTCTCCTGATAGAAAGAGATAACTTTTGTCTTTTTTTTTCGAAATATCTCGCCGGGGTATATGGTACCATCGCCTTACCTATACCTGCCGCAATAGCGTCAATGCTTGTCATTATCGTATTCCGGTTTGAAGGGTAAAGAAGCCGGTAGACTTATGCAAGTGCCATTGCTATCCCGTTACACGGATAGCAATACAACATTAACATATTTGGTGTCTATTGGCCATGGAGCCATCTGTTTGTTTGTTTGGTCTTTTAGGAGCTGTTTTTGAAATACAATGACATTCTGTTTAAGATCTGGATCGACTTGATAGATAACATTAAGATTGTTTTACTTCAGATGTTTAAACATTTACGCACGTGGTTTTATTCAAAATTTGGAAATGAATGTTACATTAAGTGCCTTTGCCCATCTTACATCGCAAAGGGATTTCAAAACCCTCATCTACAATCGCAAAAAATGTATATCTGTGTTAGTGTAAGACATGCATTTACGCACACAGATTTAAATCTTTATATGTGTGCGAGGGTTAATGCGCATGCGCAGCGTGGTGTTGTAATGTTGCATACTATTTCTATTTCTCACCCCCGCACATGTAGCGAGTAACACCGGTCTTGAAACTTGTCTGTCAGTTGGTGTCGATTACTATGATCTTATTGCAAAGCTTTTTAAAGTGTAATATAATAGCGGGGCAACATTTTTAAATTATCAATGTAAGTTTTAATTATACACTTCTTGCGGGTCGTTTTTTTTTGTATACTATACATAAAACAAAGGCTAACACTAGCGGCAGTGACGTCGGAACGTCACAACAGTCGAATTTAAATATTGCAAATCATCATTCGCAACGAACTGTCGGGCTATCTTTATATTGTGCAAATATTATACTCTTTCAAAATACAGTCTACACTTATTTCAAGCCAGAATTCCCGAGCTAATAGCATAGGCACTGGCCCCAATATATATATATATATATATATATATATATATATATATATATATATATATATATATATATATATATATATACATATAAAATAATTACGTAAATCAATGAAATGACACAATATAATAATGAAATGAGACAATATACGCTATCAATTTTTATCGGAATCAAGCGGCTGGGATGCAAGAAAAGAGCTTACTCATTTTTAAAAGGCCAGCAATGTAAAAAGGCAAGTATTACGGATGTTCATGGGCGGCAATGATCACTTACCATCAGGTACCCTCTGCTCGTTTTCCCCCTCTACTTATAACAAAATGTATTAGTCTTCTCTCGCCTATTACGAGATGCTTAGCAGTAGGTGTAGAAACAATAACCTGATATTTCAAGTATCAAAATAAAATGATCACAGTATTTGACAATCGTGGGCGTACATAGGGTTGGTCGCATATAAAAGAACCTTTTTTTCAACATCCATGAGAAGATTTTTTCTACCTGCCAGCATATTCTCTACCTGCCATGTGCGCGCGCGCAGTTTCTTGCATTTCTAACGTTTAACACGAAAAAAATCACACGAGCTAACATTGTCAGGGGGCTTTTTGCTTGAGTTTTTACTGAAATTTCACTTGCTATATTAAAGTTTTTGCTGTTTATAGTTTTTCTGTATTTTTATAGCAACTTTACATTTAGTTTTTCTGACTTTTTTACTTTAATTTTTTCTCTATTACGTTATGCTAATACTAAAACCTGTTTGCTGTTATGCGCTTATATTTATCGGTTTATTTATTTTATTTTATATAGATATATAGATATACTAAATAAGATGGTTCTCCTGATAGAGATAACCATCACCTATAGACATCAAAAGTGTTATTAGTATTTTGCTATATATGTAGCGAAAAGTTAATGCTGTGTGCATAGGTCTAATGGCTATCATTCAAACTGGAACAGTACACTAAGATATAACAACGCTTTAGTTAAAGTGGTGATACCAAATTCAGGCGGCATGTTGCGTTACTTCACCACATACTACGTAGTAGACTCGATAATAGTGACGTGTATTTTTTATATCAAAATAGCAAACAAGCTGATCGCTCGCCTAATAGAAAGAGAAAGCATCACCATTCGCCATCTAAACACCAAAGATATTATTTACGCGTTGCTGTCCTTGTGACGAAGTCTTATTGCCACATGCATAAGTTTACCAGCAACCTTACCGCCCAAAATTAAACACGACCGTTACAAACACTGAGCCTGTTGCGGCAGAAATAAGTAAGGTGGTGATATCAAACCCGGGCGAAATAATGCAAAACTCTATCACCTAGTAGCCACGATGGTAGTGACTCGTACAGCCACTTGTTCGATTCTTACGAACTGCCTGACATAACGTCAGATGGACGACTCTTCAAAAACACCCGGGACCAACACAGGGAATAATATAAAACACAGATAATGGCGTCTATAGCCGCTGTTACTTCTTTCAATTACGAGATCCATCTACATGTATTCTATTATACGATATAAAACAAAAATTAGCAAAGGGCGTGTCAGGCCACGTGCAATGTAAGGTTCCAAAGCTGCCCATCAAAATAATGCGGAATAAGAAGAGGGGTTTTAGTGCTTCGTACTATGAACAGTTAACCTATTTAACGTCAATGACGAAGATATCCGCACCACAATACCACCGCCTATAAAAACTTCTTCAGATACATTTTATAAGGTGCTCGACTATTACTCAAAAACGTTTAAAGCCTATTAAGCCGTGATAGTTTTCCATTTATTTTATTACTAGCTGTTGCCTGCGACTGCGTCCGCGCGGACTTCGTTTACTCCGCACTGCTCCTCCCCTGTAGGTGATAGCGTGATAATATGTAGCCTATATGTTGACCCGATTTGTTAGTAATATTCATGCAAAATTTTAAGTAAATCTATGCAGTCCTTTTTGAGTTTACCCCGGACATACATACAAACAAACAGACAAAAAATTCTAAAAACTATATTTTTGGCTTTGATATCGATTGTAGATCACGCCCCAAGTATTCTTTTAAAAAAATATTCAATGTACAGTTTTGACTTTCCTACGATTTTATTATATGTACTTATAGATATTAAGTTTAGTTTGACCTTAAATTTTTTTTCACCCCCAGAATTAAACGTTTAACTGGTAGAGAAGGAACACTTGACTCTTGAACAAAAATTATCATTTAAAGCTTAATATTTTACAAACGAGTCTTTTAATTAAAAAATCGTTTCCACAAACCTGCAATATTTTTTAAAAACCTGGCCAACGATATCCCACACTGTGGGGTACACGAGAAAATAATTGTCATCCCCATTTTACATATACAGAAACTACCCTAAAACGTATATTTTTCAGAATTTGAGCTTACCACTTTGTTGTCGTGAATAATATATATGTTCACTAGGTGAAATCATTTCGCTACCTAGGTTCAATTCTAAACTTATAATGAAAGAGGAGATTATAGCTCGAGTAACGGCTGGAAATAGATGTTTCTACACTTGCAAGAGTATCCTAAACAGCAAGTTAATAACAAAAAGCTTGAAACTTACAATATATAAGACCATAATTCAACCCGTTGTAGCGAAAAGACGAACTCAAACGGGCACTGTTCGAGATAAAAGTCCTCAGAAAGATCTTCGGACCAATAAGAGAGAGAGATGGGCCATTCGTGGATGGATGGGACGTGTGAGAATAAACCATGAGCTGGACGCATTGGTCGAAAAACAGAACATAGTCAGGTTCTGCAAATCGCAAAGACTGCGATGGGTGGGACATATAGAGAAAACGAGTGGCATTAGAGCAGTCAAAACCATCAATGACTGGAACCCGCAGGAGAAAAGACCCAGAGGGAGACCAAGAAAACGTTGGAAAGATTGTGTGGAACAAGATCTTAAGACCATGGGCAAGAAAGCATCTTGAAAGAAAGAAGCCATGAATAGAGCAAAATGGAAGGTAATCGTTGAGGAGGCCAAGACCCATAAAGGGTTGTAGCGCAGGAGGGAGCAGAAGAAGGGGTTAAAAAGAGACAAAAAGTAGCCTATGTCTCTCTCCATCCCTTCAACTATCTCCACTCCAACAAATATCACGTGAATTTGTCGCTCCGTTTTTCTGTGAAAAATGGACAAACAAACACACACATACACTTTCCCATTTATATTAGTATGGATGCCAAATTACAGCTTTCTAGTACTAAGGTTTTCCCCGTATTAGACCCGGGCTCCTTTGAAGAATAGGTCAACTGCCAAGAACTGTTCTGCCAGACAGGTCGTAAAAGGCGACCGAGTGGCTATGCCATTTGGTCGCCTTTTAGTGGTGTTAGAGTTCTGCATCGGCTCGAACAGGTCTGAACCTTACCTATTCCTGCCGCAAAAGCGTCAGTGCTAGTCACTGTCGTGTTCCGGTTTGGAGGGTAAGGTAGCCGGTAAACTTATGCATGTGGCATTAGACCTCACCACAACATAGCAACGCACCATTAACATCTTTGATATCTATAGGCGATGGTTGACTCTTTCCATCAGGAGACCCATCTGCTTATTTGCTACCTTATGATATATAAAAACAAGGTTCACTGCGTTAGGATGTGGAAGGACTTTCTTTTTTAGAAATAACCTCATCTTACGTACCTTTTTTTAAATTATTGCTTATTGTAATTTTTTTGTTGTTCTTCAGTTGTGTACAATAAAGTATTAAGTAAATCAATAAATAAATATATCGAAGACATTTAAATCTACTCCTGGGCTAAGCTGCGCGGGCTAAATAGTCTGTTAATAAATTACCGAGTTCTGGGTTAACAAAATTGAATACCTCTTTTTTAGGAAATTGCTTGAAAAGCATTAAATTTATTTTTTATTCAGTCGGATAATTTTTAAAATAAATAATTAGTCAGGAGGCATTGAAATAACAAACGGAAGCTTATATTATTCACAAAATTGCTGATTTTAAGAAATAGCTAATATTTTACAAAGATAAAACCATAATACATTATTTAATGAGTACGTAATGATTTTAAATTATATTCGTACAGTAATTACCGTAAAAACTAAGCAGGAATGAATAATAATAAGCGGCGCGAAGGTTACTTTGATATACGTTACATTTACATATTTATATATATTTTTGTCTGAATGCATTTCGGTTGGGTTGATTTATACAGCGAAGTATCTTAAGAAAATTTTGTTATTTTTTTAGGGATCCGAAGTAAACTAGGAACACCTATAGTTTCGCCATGTCCTTCCGTCCGCCCGTCCTTCAACAGCCTAACGCAGTGAACCTTGTTTTTATATATCATAAGGTAGCAAATAAGCAGATGGGTCTCCTGATGGAAAGAGTCAACCATCGCCTATAGATACCAAAGATGTTAATGGTGCGTTGCTATGTTGTGGTGAGGTCTAATGCCACATGCATAAGTTTACCGGCTACCTTACCCTCCAAACCGGAACACGGCAGTGACTAGCACTGACGCTTTTGCGACCGGAATAGGTAAGGTGGTGGTTTCAGACCTGTTCGAGCCGATGCAGAACTCTACCACCACTAAAAGGCGACCGAATGGCATAGCCACTCGGTCGCCTTTTACGACCTGTCTGGCAGAACAGTTCTTGGCAGTTGGCCTATTCTTCAAAGGAGCCCGGGTCTAATACGGGGACAAACGGGAGCAACGAATTGACGTAATTTTTTAAGTGGATATAGTGGATAAGGATGGAGAGTGACATAGGCTACCTTTTGTCTCTTTCTTATCCCCCACTTCCCTAAAATGAATATAACGCGAGTGAAACCGCGGGCAAAAGCTAGTAAGTTAATAAGGTATTCAAAGTTACCAGCTGATTCTACACTAGCACAGTTAAATTTAACATTGTGGAAGTATACAGAAACCTAATATATATATATATATACATATATATATATATATATATATATATATATATATATATATATATATATATATATATATATATATATATATATATATATATATATATATATATATATATATATATATATATATGTATATATATGTAGCGGCTCAAAACAATCACAAACGCCACAAGGAAAAATAATAAAAAAAGGACAAAAATCAATAACAAATGGAAAAAATGAAATTCAAAATAAAAATCCTGAATCGCGATATCACAATTATTTATCTTGTAACACTATATACAAGTTTCAACGCTTCTCAAATGGACTTCGGTCCCCAGGCAGTACACCTTGCCTGGCTGGGAAGATCTTCCTTTTCCCTTCCTTGTCCTTGTGTGACGTCATCAACCTCCACAGTAATGACGTCACCTGACAAGCAGCTGGCCCGCTGGTTCCATCACTATGACCCTTCAGCGGTACGGACCAGCGGTGCCACAGTGGTGACCCCGACGTGATCATCACCACTAACAGCTATCAACATGCCACAGTGGTGACCCTCGGCAACACAACACGCATCAGCCTTTTGACCATCAGCGACTCCTGATACCCCCCTCTGCTTCCAACAGCATCAGCCAGCTTCACAAGCTACGCCTCATCTACGCTTTCCGGAATCCATTTCGAACTGCCTACGTTCACTGGATCTCCATGCAGCAAACCCTATCCCGCTCGTTCCGACTCATTGCGAACCACAGCGGAGGCGCACTCGTCCCGACTCACCGCGGACCGCGCATATTCAGCTCGTCTCGCCGCACCGCAGACTTGAGCACTCAAGGCACATACGCTTCACTGGCTCAACTAGATCGACCTTCGGTCTTGGGGGAGAGTATTGTAGCGGCTCAAAACAATCACAAACGCCACAAGGAAAAATAATAAAAAATGGACAAAAATCAATAACAAATGGAAAAAATGAAATTCAAAATAAAAATCCTGAATCGCGATATCACAATTATTTATCTTGTAACACTATATACAAGTTTCAACGCTTCTCAAATGGACTTCGGTCCCCAGGCAGTACACCTTGCCTGGCTGGGAAGATCTTCCTTTTCCCTTCCTTGTCCTTGTGTGACGTCATCAACCTCCACAGTAATGACGTCACCTGACAAGCAGCTGGCCCGCTGGTTCCATCACTTCGACCCTCCAGCGGTACGGACCAGTGGTGCCACATATATATATATATATATATATATATATATATATATATATATATATAAATCAATTGCTGTTCATTAGTCTCGCTAAATCTCGAGAACGACTGAACCGATTTCTCTAATTTTGGTTTTGAATTAATTGTTGAAGTCCAGGGAAGGTTTAAAAGGTCAGAAAATATAGAAAAATTAAGAGTAGTTAAAAAGGCAGAACAACGTTTGCCGGGTCAGCTAGTAATGAATAAATAAATAAGTAATTTCAAGATATATATCATTAAATCAGCCAATATGACATGATATCGTGAAGATATGTAAGATATGGAGGTATATACTCAAAGAAGATATGTATGTAAATCAGTTGATATAATCTTTAAAAATAGCTCGGATCCACACAGGGTCCACACAAAATTTCCTACACAAAAAAACAAAACGCATGGATTGGTTCGAATTTCAATTACGCAAAATTCGAACTAAAATATTTTAGTGCGTCCTTCAATCAAATTAAAAGTGACCGGGAGGCGGAAACAATGTACTTAGAGCGATAGATTAAATGCATAATAATTACTATCGTAATTATAGGTAAATATAAAATAACACTCAACCAGCATTACAGAGTTCATTCACAAGACTCGGTGCATCGAATCCATGAATTTAGTGGAATATTTTTATTTTGTCTTGTAATAATTTTATTTTAATAAACAAAACGCACTTTCAATTCAATTTTTAGTTAATAATGTTAAAATTTGACCGAAACTTTAAAAGTAACCCCGTATATTTGAGATACACTGTACCATTATCTTAAATATAAGATTCAATCTCACGAAAGATACCAATTTGTTGCCAGCTCATATCAATTGCGTGCACACGGACATACAAACTAGTTTTGTTGCTACTTGCCACGAAAGTCACGGCCATTGCCTAATAAACTGATACCTCGATTGCGTACTTAACCGCAACTGACCGCGTACATAAAGTTAACTTATACGAACGTACGTTCGTTTTTTTACTCGTATTATTACTTTTCAGGTTTTTGATTGAGTTTTTTATAACATAAGATAGCAAGGTAGCAGGGTAGCCGGTAGACATATGCATATTTGTATATCATAAGAAGAAGATCGCCTCTGTGGTCTAGTGGTTTACCACCGCCTTACCTATTTCTGCCGCAATAGCATCAGTGCTTGTCACTGTCGTGCTCCGGTTTTGAGGATAAGTTAGCTGGTAAACTTATGCATGTGGCATTAGACTTCGCCACAAGATATCAACGCACCATTAACATCTTTCGTGTCTATAGGTGATGGCTGACTCTTTCCATCAGGAGACCCATCTGCTTGTTTGCTATCTTATGATATAAAAAAAATTAGGTAGTTTTTGTTTCTTTGAGCTTAATTAAAATACCTCAATTTAGCGGAAAGTTTCAGGGGATGGCCTGCCAAGGATGTTTGTTAACTCAGAACTCGGTTATTTATGCACCGATTTTGTTTTTTTTTTCGTTTTAGAGGGTATGCCTGTAGCGTATGTGTTATCTGTGGATCATACAGTTTTTTTATTTTAATTTTTTTTTTTTTTCGTTTTAGAGGGTATGCCTGTAGTGTATGTGTTATCTGTGGATCATACAGTTTTTGATTTTTATTTTTTTTTTCGTTTTAGAGGGTATGCCTGTAGTGTATGTGTTATCTGTGGATCATACAGTTTTTGATTTTTATTTTTTTTTTCATTTTAGAGGGTATGCCTGTAGTGTATGTGTTATCTGTGGATCATACAGTTTTTGATTTTAATTTTTTTTTTTTTCGTTTTAGAGGGTATGCCTGTAGTGTATGTGTTATCTGTGGATCATACAGTTTTTGATTTTAATTTTTTTTTTCGTTTTAGAGGGTATGCCTGTAGTGTATGTGTTATCTGTGGATCATACAGTTTTTGATTTTAATTTTTTTTTCGTTTTAGAGGGTATGCCTGTAGTGTATGTGTTATCTGTGGATCATACAGTTTTTGATTTTAATTTTTTTTTTCGTTTTAGAGGGTATGCCTGTAGTGTATGTGTTATCTGTGGATCATACAGTTTTTGATTTTAATTTTTTTTTCGTTTTAGAGGGTATGCCTGTAGTGTATGTGTTATCTGTGGATCATACAGTTTTTGATTTTAATTTTTTTTTTCGTTTTAGAGGGTATGCCTGTAGTGTATGTGTTATCTGTGGATCATACAGTTTTTGATTTTAATTTTTTTTTCGTTTTAGAGGGTATGCCTGTAGTGTATGTGTTATCTGTGGATCATACAGTTTTTGATTTTAATTTTTTTTTCGTTTTAGAGGGTATGCCTGTAGTGTATGTGTTATCTGTGGATCATACAGTTTTTGATTTTAATTTTTTTTTTTTCGTTTTAGAGGGTATGCCTGTAGTGTATGTGTTATCTGTGGATCATACAGTTCGTTATCTGTATAGTGCGTGCGAGTAGTTGGGGGCGCGCGCTGGTGTGGATAAGGTATGGTTTGGTATCACAGTAGGATTCGGAGCGCCAGTAATGAGTAAAGCCCCGTTTTCACTTTGATTAGTGCAAGTACGAGTGTTTAATGCAGGTGCTAAGTATTAAGGAAAAAATACGTGAAGATAGCCGTTGATTAGTGCGAGTGATCAGTATTTAGCGTAGTGAAAGTGAATAGACGCTGACTACTAATCACTCGCACTTATCAACGGCTGTCTTCACGTATTTTTGGCTTCATAATTAGCACCTGCATTAAACACTGGCACTTGCACTAATCAAAGTGAAAACGGGGCTTAAGTGCATACGCGTGTATAGTGTTAATGAAGCTACACCCAGGTATACCTGTGAACACTATACTCCCTGTTTACTTCCATTTTACTTTGGTGAAGATCTGATGAAGGGTTCCGGAGATACAGGAAATAGGAAGTCGGTTACTGCAGTTTTACTGCGTTAATGAGGTGATGTCTAGATGATGATGATTAGTATGAACAGTAATGGCAGGATTTTTTATAAGGACCTACCCACATAGAGTCCATTATATTCAATTTCTACTTGAGACGGTCGCTCATTATGCTACTAAAGTACTTAAGAGAAGTACAGTCAGTATTAAATATTGTAATCAAAAACAATACAAAATAATGTATTAATAAATATTTGAATGTCACGTGGATTAGAAGTTAGATTATCAGATCATTTGATCCCGGGTTTAATCCTCAGGTCATCAGTCACGAAAGAGATATTCATCATCTGTAGTTTTTTCGGTTTTCTGATAAAAACAATGTTGCCTGGTTGGCAATAAGCTTACCACCTAACACATCGTAGGACTAAATATCGTCGACTAATCGTGAGTGTACTGGTTGCACCTCTGCTTATCTCTACGGGGATATAGGCGTGAAGATATTATATAGAGACACCAAAGATGTTAATGATGCACCCTGCATGCAGCAGGGTTGAAATTTCTTGTATAGTTGACCTGATAATATACATTCAAGCAAAGCTGCGCGGGTTAACTAATATTTATGTACCTATCTAATTACAAGATATAAATATAAATGTAACATATTTATTTTTTTAACTAAAATACCTTTGCCTTGTGCCTATTCAGCTCAGATCATGAATGCCTGGATTCGATCTCCGGGTCGGACAAAGGTGTTACTGAGGTTTTTTCGAGGTTTTTTTTTGAAAATCGAAATTCTCAGTACAGTTCGTAGTCTGGCGGAATGGTGTATTATTCACTACTTCTACTTCTATGCCTGTTGGTCCCGGCTATCGCTAGAAATCCATACTTCCATACTAATATTATAAATGCGAAAGTAACTCTGTCTGTCTGTCTCTCCTCACGCGTAACCACTGAACCGATTTAATTGAAATTTGGCACAAAGATAATTTGAGGACCGAGAAAGGACATAGGATAGTTTTTATCCCGGAAATCTTACGGGAACGGGAACAATGCGGGTAAAACCTCGTGACTATACATTCAATATAAGATCATCACATGATCAAATGCATAGTTTACGATATATATAGATTATAATCGCTAGCGACACTTATTTCACATTAAACAATTATATTTAATTACAAGATTATTATAAGCAAGGCATTTCGTAAAAGGTAAACGATTGGCTGTACGTATCTAAACCATCTTGACTACTGGGTACTAGAGTTCTGCATTGTCTCGCCCGGGTCTGGTACCACCGCCTTACCTGTTCCTCCAACAATAGCGTCAGCGTCTGGAGGGTAAGGTAGCTGGTAAATTTACGCATGTAGCACTGCCATTCCACTATTTGAATAGCAACGCACCATTAACAGCTTTGGTATCTACATACAATGATTTCTCTTTCTATCAGGAGAGCCATTTGCTTGTTTGGTAACTAATGATATATAAAAATATATAAAATATATAATTATAATCGTATGTAACACTTCTACAATTGCAAAATTTAAACCAGATTTTACAAACTCCATATATATGATATTTATCTAACCATGACCATCAAAACCTGATTATAGTGAAATTTTATAGGCGAGTTAGTGATTTACGAGATAAATATAAATAAATACCGGTATGTTGAATTAATCAAGTTCTATAATAATTTACGATTTAACACGATATACAGTATCACATAGTGGTCTTCGTTAACTTCCTTAAATCTTTATTAAGGCGATTATCGCTGCGAACAACCTTGAGTTAGTGACAGGAGCAGCTCAAGTACTATCACGCGCGCCAGTATCCCCGACGTCAAAGAGTATTTACTGTAGATGCAGATACGTTTTAACATTTTTGGTCACCTATATGAACTTTTGCCATCTTGAATCGGCTGGATGGTGAAAAAACCGATAACCGATAATCGGTCATTTATCGAATATCGATTCATTTTAGAAAAACAATAAATATCGAAAGAAAAAACAGTAAATATCGAAAATCGACAAAGAATATATAGATATAATTTAAAAAAACATTTGTATTATTGTATGTTTGTACCAAATAAACTCAAAAACAATTTTTTTTATCAAACGATAGCAAGCAATTAGTTAGTTGCCTTTTTTAATGCAGCGTGCGGCACGTTGCAGCAAGTAATATTATAAATGCGAAAGTTTTGATGTTTGGATGTTTGAATGAGTGGATTGTTGGATGGATTGATGGATATTTGTTACTCAATCACGCCAACAACTACTGAACGAATTTGAATTAAATTTAGCATACCGCTGGATGATGACCTGAAATAATACATAGACTACTTTTCATCCCGGAAAAATTATGTCATCCCGCGGGATTCGCCAAAAACTTTTATAATGCAGCAGGCTGCACGTTGCAGCTATCATTTAATAAAGATACATAACAATCTCTTCCCAGACAACCATAGGGTTCCCACCTTTCCCGGAATTCCGGTAGTCTCCAGGAATTCAGCAATGATAATTTAAATCTCCCGGCTCCCAGAAGGAAATTCAAATAAACTAATTTCTCCCGGAATTTCAAATATACGCGGGCACAAGACAAACTTTATAAAGATTTCTGCGTTTTGAGGGAGTTCAAGACAGCATTGTTGAGTCAAATGAGAGTAGATTTAAGATGGGCAACATTTTTCTCAACAGTTGAAAACGAAGTTGGAGATGCATTGAAGAAAATAGTTTTATTAGTTTTGTCAATAACTGTATCAAATGCTGTTTGCGAGTATATTTTCAGTATTATATTCGATATGTAGACCAAAGGAAGAAACCGCTTGAATGAAGATCATATCAACGCGGAAAGCCAAACTTTCTTCAGTTTTAACATGGGTTGCATAAGTTTTCTAAATTTGTTACTTCTAGGCAAGCTATTTAGAAGTGTGTGCGCTCATATAAAAAATACAAATTCAAAGAAAAGTAATGAAAAATTCCCAGATTTAGTCTAATTAGAGGTGGCAACCCAAGTCAACCAGTATAATTTTGAAATTCTCTCTGACTTGAAAAAAAAACAACCTCAAAAAAGTTCACGACCTACACCAATCAGAGTTTCATTTAATGGACATTTTTAATCACTTGGCATTGTTTTGATGATTAATATACAATTAATATCTACTTAATTCTGTTATTAATTGAAATTCATCAATTTAGTCATTGAAATAATTGAGACAACAAAGAACATAATATATATTTTTACCTCATGGTCTGAGCATTGACGATAAAAAAAAAAATGTCTTATCATTTGTGCAATCACTTGTTTTCATTGCGTACCTATTTTCACCAAGATCGGTCAAGCCGTTGTTGCGATATAATGAGACATAAAGACAATAAAAGCGATTTAAAAAATTAATACTATTTTAAATATCTGTCAACGAAACCCCTATCTCCAAAACTACTGAACCGATTTTGATGAATCTTAGACCGTTCCTTAAGTTGAAATATACCTATTTTGAATCAAAGTGTTTTAAAACTTTACAGTATACTATTATTAGTTCCATTACGGAATGTATATATTTGTGTTAAAAAAATACAAAGACGCGGAACGACGCGCATCGTCGAGCAAATTCGCGCGTCGACGCTTTGTTAGGACGAGTGAATTGTAAAAAATAAATTTGTACGTTACCTAATGAAAATTGAGATCAATATTAAGTACTTACCGACCAGGATTTGAACCAGCGACCGTCTCCCTAAAACCCGGCTTTAGGGAGACGATCGCAGGTTCAAATCCTGTCAGTCGATATATATATATATATATATATATATATATATATATATATATATATATATATATATCTTACGGCGAAGACGGCTTACCTGATGAAAAGAGAAAACCATCACCTACATAAACTAAAGAGGTTAAGGATGTATTGCTATCCCTGAAGCGCGGTCTTCATGTCACGTACATAAATTTACTAGATACTTTATCATCGACACACGGAAACACGACAGTGATAAACACTAAAGTTATTGCGGCAAGAACAAGTAAGGCAATGATACCAGATCCGGAGGAGGCAATGCAGAACTCACCTACTTACCTGTGTTTAAATAATTCGTGTTATCTTTTTCTTGCAAATAAATATTTTCTTTCTTTCTTTCTTTCTTTCTTTTTATCATTTGGTCCGGACTCTTAAAGAACAAACCATTCGCCAGGCATGTCGAATAAGATGGACGATATTCCAAAAAGTTTATCATACTTACTACGAAGTGGTTAGAATTAATTTAAATAGATTTTATGTTGTTTTCGTAGCCGAGTGTACATTGTATCAAATCCGCCGAATAAGAACGTATTTACACCCGGATGTGGGTATCTATTATGTATAAGTATGCTTCATGGAAAACTGCGCAAATATCATCAATAGATGTTTATGTTACGTAACAAAAAAACTTAATTCGTTATGATTAATAAATTGACTAGCAACGTTGGCGTAGAGGTTAGGTTGTGGGGTTAAGATGATAAGATCTGTAAATAAGTAACCTTCAGGAAGATATACACGTACAATTAACATAATCTTCGCCGTGTTGGAACGGGCTCCTTTGAAGAATTGACCAACTGCCGTTCTACCAGGCAGGTCGTAAAAGACGACCGATTGGCTATAGGTACGTGTCACTACCATCGTGACTACTAGGTGGTAGAGTTACGCAAAGTCCCGTCGTGGTTTTTGCTACCACCGACTTACTTGCCGCAATAGCGTTAATGCTTGTCATTGTCGTATTCCGGATTGGAGGGTAAGCTAGCTGGTAGACATATATGTAGCAATGCCATCCCATCACACGAATAGCAACGCACCATTAACATATTTGCTGTCTATAGGCGATGGTTTCTCTTTCCACTATCGTTTAAAAAATCTGTAAAAAATCCCCGAACTGTTCAAAGCTTTCTGTGTACTAGACAAAGCATGAACCATGCCACTTATATTCCAAGTGCAGTCCATGAACTGAACATACGTTACAACTCATTGAAACACGTAAGCGTCATGAAAATCAGGGTGGTTACGACTTTTTGAACGCGAATATATATTATACTCTATTGTACGCTGCAGTGCTGTTTAATTCTGACTTTGGTTGGACGATTCATTATTATATCTATATAATAATGAATTGTCCAACCAAAATCCAAAAAATCCAAAAAATAATATATATATATTCATTTATTTTTATATATATGTCGCAGTGAAATTGTCAATACCGTTAGATTATAATCTAACTAAGTGATATTATAATTTAACTAATTTAAATTAACTAACCTAACCTAACCAAATTATAAACTCACTAGGTAGTAGATTATAATATAACTACTATTGACAATTTCACTGCGACATATATAATAATCAAAATTAAAAATAGTATAGCTTCTCTAGTACGTAGTAAGTTAAACTCTCTGGTAACGATGCGCCCTTTTTTATATTAGATTGTTGATCAATTGTAAGAAAAAGGTTTGTTAAGGCCTTATTGCTAGGCACATCATAAAAGGCAACAGAATGCCAACACGTGTCATTAACATTGTGACTAGGTAGATTTCTGCAAAGTCTCGATCGAATTTGGTACCACTGCGTTATCTATTTATATCTCAATAGTCTATGTTTGTCGTTGTCGTGTTACGGTTGGCAAGATAGGGTAGTAGGTAAATTTATGCATGTGTCATACCAAACTACGCCATATGGATAATCAATGTAAGGTTAAGATGCACAAATTGTGTCTTCTTGTTTTTTTGTATCATAAGATAGCAAACAAGCAGAAGGGTCTACTGATAGGAAGAGTTAACCATCGCCTAAAGACACAAAGGTGTTAATGATGCATTATTATCTAGTGGCGAGGTCTAATGCCACATACATAAGTTTACCGGCTATCCTATCATGCCAACCGTAACACGACAGCGACAAACACTGACGCTATTGCGGCAGGAGGCGAGACAATACAGAACTCTACCGCCTAGTAGCCATGTTGGTAGTGACTGGCATAGACAATCGGTCACCTTTTACGGCCTGCCTGGCAGAACGGCAGTTGGCCTATTCTTCAAAGGAGCCCGAGACCAGCACGGGGTAAAAAAATGTAATGTAATGTAAATATGTAATTTAAATGTTATCAATTATTTAATAACCGCCGTTCAAAAAGAGGTTAGCATAAATCTTATTTTGAATAAAAAAGTTTGGCTTTGACTTTAAAATGCATAATATCTTTGTCATTTATATGCAATAGTTTTTTTTTGAATCCGAAGAACCAACTGCTTAAAAATAAAAAAAGGAAATTTCAAAAAACCACAAAACTCTTAGCTGTTTCAAATATTACCGAGGACAAAAAACCTTAAGCTGACTTGGAGATCATGAGGAATGTATATCATAGGATAGATCATTTTTTAAATGTAGTAAAAACTATCATACTTCTGATTGTATATTTTTCCTTCCTAGTGACATGTTTTCTTTTATTGAAGTTATACTTCTTTAGGCGCGTTATGAAAAAATGATGAGAGTGAAATTTTAACATACGCACATATCACCCTAACGCAACATTACAGGTTGAAGTTGTCCAATAAATCGCTCATTACGTCTTGAAATCCTTGACTTTTCTTTTCCAGTCCTTTTATTATTTTGTATGTAATTAATTATTTGCATGCAATTACAATCCATTTTTAATGACGCCAAAGAAGTATAACTTCTCACTCGCGTACTTATGTACACGCACCCATTTTTTTATAATAATCACATTTATTTAAAATAAAAAAATAAAACTAAAAATAACACAATAATTCTATTACACTATACTATACTACAATATTGAAATAACACAATTATTTGAAATAACAAAATAAAACTAAAAATTACACAATTCCCACTGACCCAATAAAATCAAACGAAAAATGCAACAATGTATTTTTTCACACAATGCACCAAGAATATTTAATCAGGAGCTATAAAATGTATAAAAGACAGATTTGTATTGAAAAAAACTGCATAGCGCGTCGTGGGAGATTTTTTCCACAAAAACTTATTTTTTAACAAAAAGGGGATGCCCGCTTTGTCAAAGTTCAGGTGCTCTTATGCGATGAATAGAGCGTCTTTCTGTAAGACTGCGTGATATAAAAGACCTCTCTATAATAGTGTGTGTGATTGGGTACCTATTGTATTGTTTTAAACAAACATTACCAATGCCATATCCTTGAAGAAGTAGGCAGAGGTGCGACGTCACTTACATAAGCTGCGGGAATTCAGTCCCATGACCACAAGTGGACAAACTATTTACAAATCTGGCACTTATCCAGTCTCAGAAAAGTTACGTTTTCTATTTTTATAAAATATTCGAATAAAAAATATTGAAAAAATATTCGAATTCTACGATGCTTGATTTGAAGTTAAGACCTCATGCGTTAACAAAATTGAAGCGACTAATTTTTTTATTGTTAAATATGTGTTTATACTAGTAAAAATTTATAAAGTGTGAAGCAAACTCAGAATACAGGTGGCAAAAATGTTACCGTAACACGTATGTCCATGCTAATTTTATCTATGCAAAAGCATGTTTGTGTATAATAATGTAACGCTTTCGTTGCTAAACTACTGAACTGATTTTGATGAAAATTGGAAAGGACATAGTTGAAAATCTGGAACGTCGGAGAACTCCGCCAACTAGTTTGAGAAATCAATTCCAATCTGATGATATAGCATCAGAATGGAATTGATTTCTCAAACTAGTTAAATGATGATAAAATTATGCCATCGCATATATACTTTGGGATAAACCGCTAAAATCTTTAAGGAGAACATTATAACGATAAAATAGTTAGAAATGGGTACTACAACATAAAGATGTCAAATAAAAGTCCAAGTATTTGCATCTGTCTGTCCACAATTAAAAGAATCTTTTATTAGTTCTAAAATCACTAAACTATGCACCATGCAGTCATTAATACTAATAAATTTTAAAACTACGGGAAACGCGCATTTTCGTATGCTCCATAGCAAAATTCTATTAGCATTACTTTTAAAACCAATCAATCCTGAAACGACATAACTTAAAGAAACTTAAGTAAAAATTAACTTTATTGTAGTAGACTTAAGTAGCAATTTGTTAGTTTATCATGCACGAGTAAGTCATTAAGATTTAGGGGATGGCATTCAAGATGTTGCAAATGAAGCTATAGATCCAAATGACTTAAGTAAACGATAAGATAACGAAAAAAACTTTTAAAAATAGATCATTAAGATTTAAATTCCTTTGTTCGTGTTGTTTAAGTTACATCGAAATATAAAAAGGGATATGCAGGTAAAGAAATTTGAACATTTTGAGGGATGATGAAAAAAACAAGGGTCGGTTTTAAGATACAAAAGCTGGTGTCGGCGTCAAGCTGTGCGATGGATGGACGGTAGATGCAGTTTTAGATGTTATTGTAGATTCCAAAAATCACATCGGTTTAATTGGATATGTACACTAAAGATTTTTAGCAAGATTATTCAAACTTTTTAGAAGCTATTTCGACATTACTATTTCATCAATTTTAATTACAAACACACAAATTTGAATTAAGCTAAAATAATTTTATTTTCGATATTTAAAAAAACTTGTACCTACTTAAAATAATGTTGTATTTATTTATTTTTACATTAACGATATGAACCAAGAAATGAGCTAGACTCTTATTTTTGACTTGATATCTTAAAAACAAATATACCCAAATCAGGGCCTTAAAGGAATTAAACTTAATTTTAATTGACTATTATTTTGGGAGACTAATATTTTGTATATTTCTGCAAAGTGTTTTTTTGTTTGAAAAAGTCATTAAAAACTTTTCAGGAATGAGTTTGGTTTATACTTAACCTTTTTTTACTTATAGATATTTATTTTGTTAAAAGTAATATAAAAGTTTATAGGTAAGGCGCTGGTAGCAATTTTCAATGCTTGTCACTTTTGTGTTCCGGTTCGGAGGGTAAGATAGTCGGTAAACTATTCATGAGGAATTACTATCCGGACATACGGATAGCAACACATCATTTACATCTTTGGTGACTATAAACGATGGCTGTCTTTTTCAATCAGGAGCGCCATCTACTTGTTTGCTATATTATGATGACATATTCAGTGAAATCTGTTTATCTCATACGCCAAGTTACTGGCTACCTTAAAAAAGTTCCACATATTGAAACCAAAATGTTTCTGATATTATTGGTCTCGACTTAATTAAAGTATAAAGCCACATATTATATTTTCATGTCAATCTGAATCCCGTTTTAAAGAATAAACTATTTGGCTTCCTGTCCAGCAGTTCGCAAAATTGTCACTTCGTTACTATAATGTGGTAGTTAGTAGCCTTCAACGCATTTGCAAGTCCCTTGGTATTGCAGTTGATCATGGACGACGGTGATCAATTGCCATCACATGAACCTTTTTCCTTTTAGCCCTTTATTTTGTAGAATAAAAATATTTCTGAAACGCCTATTTTTTATAATATATATATACATTTATATATATGTGTATATATATATATATATATATATATATATATATATATATATATATATATATATATATATATATATATATATATATATATATATATATATATATATATTAGGTATATTCTTCAAAGTGACCAGATCAAGATAAGGAAAACTCTCATTTATAATATTGGTGAGATTTATAATGCTTAATTACTTTGTTGATCTTTGAATATTAGTTGAAATCCATGCTTAAAAGTGCGAAAGTCTGTATGCCTGTTACGCATTCACAGATAAACTGAGCCGATTTTAGTGAATTTTGGCGAGGAGATCACTGATGCCCCAATGTCACACATAGACTACTTGTTTCAAAAAAGTCAAACCTTAAGAAGATGAAGCAGGTAATGAAATTTGGTATGAAAGATTATATTGATATTGACGACATGTTACTCTAATCGTAGACGAAGCTGCGCACTGTCTTCTACTTAAAAAAAAACAGCTGCTTTAAACTTTTTTAAACAATTTGTCGTATAAAAACCATACGTTACTCCAATAAACGTCACAAAAAACTGATTCTTTTGGACTTTATTATCTAGTTCTGAAGAATGATATAACCGATGACCCTTTATAGTTTTTATAGATAGAAAAACAAGGCGCCTATCTTCCGACAGGAAGTAAAACTTATTTGATTATAATAAACATTAAAAGATGAAAAAACTAAATGAAAAAACATTGAACCAGGTGCAGGAGTATTGTTTTTTGGATTCCTTTTGTTGGTTTTGTAATATCCGATATAGAAACACCCTTTCATTTTGCGTTAAAAAAGGATATTGTTGCTTAAAAAACTCACTTTATGCTACTAGTTTTTTTCATGTTTTGAAAGAGAAAGTGTTTTAAATTGCGTAATATAGTAAAAAACTGTTTGGCCGGCGTCTTTTAAAACTTTTTATTGCTTTATAACATTTGCTATTAACAATGAACTTGTGAATTTGTTTTCAAAGTCAGCTGGGTATTTAAATCATATTTCGTCTGTCAGAAGCCGGTTTGAAACATTTGCGTGATGAACGTTGAGGCACTACACGCTTACCAAGTACCAAGATCAATTCTAATTTCGATTACTTTACCTTTATCATAACCATTACGTGTTATGTTCTAACGATTCATGCCACGTAATATAAAATCGTGTAATGTATTGTACAATGATTTGTAAATAAGTTTAATGCTGTCATTAAAGTTAGCGATAGATAAAATAAATCAAAATGGCGGACAGCCAAAATACAGGTTTGTCTTTGATTATGTAGGAAATTAGACATGAACTTAGATCTCAAATGTTTTTAATATTTTAATGTTATTCATCAGTTTTTGTTATCATTTCCTGCTTTACTGTGATTTTAATACAGTTTTAGATTTCGAATCTAAGACGTACATTTTAAAATTACATTTTAACATTATCTGGTTTGACTTAATTCAGGGTTTTATATTATTATGGAGTATCTTCACATCCGTATCCCCGAAGAGGTAGGCAGAGGTACAACAAGTGCACCCACGATTAGCCGAAGATACTTGGTCCCACAATGTGATAGGTGGCAAGCCTATCGCCAACCGGGCACTTTCCAATCCCGGGCAACGTTGTTTTTATCAGAAAACTGAAAAAACACATTTTTGAATTGCTCGACCCAGGAATCGAACCCGGGACCTCTTGTGGTCAACTCCGATACCGGACCACTAGATTTATATTACACCACAGATGCGATTTATATTATTATAATTTTTTTCTAAATATAGAACTAATTTCGTCTAATGTTTCTTATTTTTTTATTAATAACAGTTTCGAAATTACACACAAATTGTTAAGTAAACTAAAACAATCCAACGGATTATCTATTTGATCAAAAAATGATATAGTTAGGTAAAAATGTTCCATAGGAATCTAGTAATCTAGGAATCATATTTGAGTTAATATAATCCAAGAGAGTGCCTGAAGCTCTGTAGGACGGGCTTCTATGCAGTTCAGACTCCAGAATATGCTCACAAGGAAACTTCATTTCTTATTTGTATACTTACTACACATTGATTAATATTAAAAATCTATATATGAATACATAAAGGAAAAATTTTGGACCCCTTTTTAAGACAAATGAGCGAATGTTGAAGTATGAAATATGACACAGTTAAATTTAACATTGCGGAGGTATACAGAAAACTAATATCTTTATATGTATATAAAAATCAATTGTTGTTCGTTAGTCTCGCTAAAACTCGAGAACGGCTGAACCGATTTGGCTAATTTTAGTTTTGAATTCATTGTTGAAGTCCAGGGAAAGTTTAAAAGGTGAGAAAATATAGAAAAAGTAAGAGTAGTTAAAAAGGCAGAACAACGTTTGCCGGGTCAGCTAGTGAGAAATAAAATGTATTAGAAATACATAAATTAATAAACATAAACATTACACACACTATATTCATGTACACACATCTATTCTTTTTTCTTTATGGCTAAAATCAGTTGTCAAATTTTAAAGACATTTTATTGTTAAGCTATGGTCATATTTCGGCCACAGGCGATCGCTAGTTGTTATAACTCTGAATGTATATTTTTCTCGTAAGCAGTAAATAAAGAATTATTCTTATTTTATTGTTAAACGATACTGAAATTTAATTATTTTTGTCTTGTAGCAGTTACCCTGTGCTTGGGAAAACTTGAAAAACTTCAAAAACAACAAAGAAAAATATCAACACGTGGGATTTGAACCTGAGACTGTCTCCCTAAAGCCGGGACGCTCGAGCTCTACCATTCGTGTACCATACCAGTGCTTTTGTGTTTCTAATAATTAGAAACACGAAAGTACTGATCAAAATTATAAATGTGAATTTCATCTGTAACGATGAACTCATTTAACTGGTTATACGTATGTATATCTAGCAATCAGTACAATCGACGTAATCGATTACATAGTAAAGAATTATTTCGCCACATCGAGCCTGTCGACACTAGCTCAGTGGTAGAGCGTCCCGGCATTAGGGAGACAGTCGCAGGTTCAAGTCCCGCGTGTCGATATTTTTCTTTATTGTTTTTAGAATTTAAAATTTATTTTAACGCACTCAGACACTTAAATCGTCTCATTTGGTTTATAATTAACATTGAGACGCCTATCATAATGACGTTATTAGGAAGCACACCCTAAATTTATTTTATTTAAAATATTCACTTTCGTATAAGCCCAATATGATTGAGTTTCATAATCAGGTATATCTTATAAACGCCTTGAACGCATTTTATTATTATATATTATGAATGTATAACAAGCTTATAAGTTATAATTATTTTTTTTGTATTAAATATTCAAAATTATTCAAAGGTATGTGCCAAATGAATAAATTATTTACCTATAATATGGTTAGTACTCTTATTTTTTAATATACTATTATATTATATTTTTTTAATATTTTTAATACTAGCATATTCTACCATAATAAAGACCACCATATTATACCACTATAGAGGTGAGAGGTTGACTGAATCACATTTTCTTCATAGTGAAAACAAATATTCCACAATCGTAATACGTCAGTTTTCATAATATTTTATCCCAAGGAAAAATAATTATTTAATTAATATTTATTTTTACCCGCTAAGTTTAAAAAATCTATACGACTCGCTTGTTAGATGCATAGAGATATAAGTTTTAACGAAACACATCAATTAAGCAACTCTTATTATTTTTTTTTTTTATATCATAAGATAGCAAACAAGCAGATGGGTCTCCTGATGGAAAGTGTCAACCATCGCCTATAGACACCAAAGATGTTAATGGTGCGTTGCTATCTTGTGGCGAGGTCTAATGCCACATGCATAAGTTTACCGGCTACCTTACCCTCCAAACCGGAACACGACAGCGACAAACACTGACGCTATTGCGGCAGGAATAGGTAAGGCGGTGGTACCAGACCCGGGCGAGACAATGCAGAACTCTACCACTTAGTAGCCACGATGGTAGTGACTCGATAGCCAATCGGTCGCCTTTTACGACCTGCCTAGCAGAACGGCAGTTGGCCTATTCTACAATGGAGGCCGGGACCAACACGGCGGAAAGGCCGGGACCAACACGGCGGAATCTTATGTTGGTATTATTATATTATTATTATATCATAAGATAGCAGACCAGCAGATGATCCTCCTGATGAAAAGAATCAACTATCGCCTATGGAAACCAAAGATGTTAATAGCGCGTTGCTACCTTTGTGTCTGGGTCTTAATGACACATGCCGGCTACGATATTATCCAAACAGCAACTGGCACTGACGCTATTGCGGCAGGAATAGGTAAGACGGTGGTAACAGACCCGGGCGAGACAATGCAGAACTCTACAATCTAGTAGCCACGATGTTAGTGACTCACATAACTAATCGTTGACCTCTTACGAACTGCCTGGTAGATGGGCAGATGGTCTATTCCTCAAAGGGAGCCCGGACCAACACGGGTACAAATGATATCGAAATTTGCTTGACTCTCGAAGTTCGAATACTTATGTATTTCATATTTATGTAAAGTAGACTTATGTATGTGACAGTACCATCCGCAACACCGATAGCAACGCACCATTAACATCTTTGGTGTATGTAGGTAATGATTTCTCTTTCCATCAGGAGAGCCATGTGTTTAATTATTATCTAATGATATAAAAAAGTAAGAATCTAGTTGCTTTTATTAAAAAACAAAACAAAAAAAATACTATTATACTATTTATAAATATTTATCTGTGAAATCACTTGTTGCTTCGTTTTTGGACTTGCTTTAAGAGTTGGAATTATAATGCCATTCAATTGTAAGAAATCTTATCTACATCCTACTTCCGTACCCTTTACAGGTGTTTTTTTTATTACAACAAAAAGACCATTCAACCGATTGTTGTCAAACCCTTCTACAACCAGTAACAAGCGCGAAAAAGTTACCAGCTTAAAAATATATAAATGAAAGGGAAACTACAATAAAGATTAAAAAAGAAAACTATTGTTCTATTTTTAAATTTAAAAAGATTTTATTAGTATTTATGAGTTCAAATGTTTAGTTTCACTTTCAATGTTTTTACAAGGTTTTTTATTAAACAGATGTTAGTTTTAATGTCTGATCTAATAGATATTAGCATAATATATTTTATGGTTAGTGCCTATAGACAAAGTGTGGGTAGAATTATTTTAATAATAAATGACTACTTAATTTGTATATATGTGCGTTGTCTGAATAATATAGCCATGGATAAAGAAGTGAGGAGGACCAACTTAAATAGAGAGAAAGGTTATAGAAGTATCCAGCTGTATACTGAAAATAAAGTTTCAAAATTGCACAGGCGTAGTATAAACTACGATACGAAGTTATGAAAATATGATGTTAGCTGTTTTAGACAGAGTAAAGTGTGCCGAACATAACTATTTAACAGTGCTTAGCATTTGCAAAGCGCTTTTTCCGCTTTCATTCTGAAATTTTTTATGTGATGATGACGCGAGCCGCGACCACTCTTGGATGCTTTTTATGGACACTCCTGTCCACAGAATTAATTGATCTTCCTTGCCTCTGTTCTCCATGGGTGCTATACCCATACCAATACAAAAAATATATCTAAGTCCATTGATCCTGCAGGTCATCCTTGAACTTGTATTGAATCCCTTCTCGCTAAAAGAAGCAAACATGAAATCTAAGAACAGATTTTTTCAGAGTTCATAAATCGCAAGTTTGTTAAAAGTGACAGTATTTTTATTTTTATAAAGTTGATTTTTTGAAAACAGTTATAGATTTTGATCTTTCAAATGGCATTGAACGCAGTTTTGGAAATCCAAAATTATGTGTTAGCTACATGATCGATAATTTGAAAATTGTCGAAGTAGTATCAAAAAACACTTTTTTTTAATTTTCGTTATTGAAAAATCCCTAATAAATCGACCGTTTTTAGTTCAGTTTACGGTATTTGACGCAGTTTTATAAACGTTCTATTTAAAAAACTGCATCAAGCTGAATAGATTATTAAATCAATCGGTGTATAGTTTGAAAGCTATTTAAAAAATATGCATGAAGTAAGTTTGTTGTATAAAACATAATTTTAATATTTGAAAATCTGTAACTTTTGAAAACTTCATTCGATTTTAAATTTTGAAACACCATTAGAAGCATTTTTTAAAGTTCTAAAATATTGTAAAAAGTCAAAAATTAACTGGTTAAATAATCTAGAAGCTATGTCAAAAACACACTTTTCTCAAAAATTTCCGTTGACGATAACTCCCGAACGGATCAACCGATTTTAATGCAATTTGCAGCTTTGAAACAGTTTGTTAAGAAAGAGCTGATTAGATTTTGTAATCAATCGGTATACAATAAAATACAATAGTTTTACCGATTTTTTATTAAGGTTTTTTAAATTTTTCAATTTTTCCGAGGCCGAATTGGTTTAGATTTTTATAAAATCCAAGTTTGAGAAAATGTAATCGATTTCCATTAATCATGTTTTATTTGGTAAAGCCGTTCAAAACTTATGAGATGTTTACATACATACATACATACTGATGTCACAAGGAAAATAATCGTAAAAGGATCCTAGGACCTCAAAACGTCAAGATCTGATGAAAACTCGATTTTTAAAAATTGGGGCCAAATTAGTAACTTCCTTATCAACATCCGTGGTAGGAAGTTAAAAAATTATGATTTTGGGGAATTTTTCATATAAATTTATGTCACCAAACCCTACCATCATATATTTCATTATATTAGATATCTTGTTAAAATACATAGAGCAGAATATGTCTAGAAATCCACATTTTTATTTTTTAGCACTATCTGTTTTGGGGTAGTGCAACCTGTGGAACCAGTTGCTGGATAAAGGGGCATTCAACACTTTAAGTATGTACCGCAACAAAGTTCTAATGCCCCACAGGACATGAGATCCGAAGTTAATTTCCAGATTCGTTCACTTTCTAAATATAATAAGATTAAGTAGGTAAGAATTATAAACACATACACACACGTTGGATTTGTGTATGTAAAGATATATAGGATTACATAGTTGTAATTTATTGAGATATGGGGTAACATTAAAAATATTACACGAAATTTGTTTTCTGACATTGTAGTTATTTATTTCGTCGTAATTAAATTATAAATTAAGTTATTAAGTAATAAAATGTACATTTAAATAATTTTATGAATTTTTGAGGGTTATATTTTGAATAATATTATTTTTTTAATTATTTTTACTTCTTATATCTTATATATTTCATAATTTAATATGAGCAATGTCTAGCTAAATATGCTATGTTTAGCTCAGTGCATATTTACAATGTTATACCAACAGCAAATACACAATAAATACAATTTATAAATACAATTTCGAGAGTAATTTTTAAACCTTGCATCTCGTTCAGTGTCTACAAGTATATGACACTTTTGATAGTGATAGGAGCGTTTGCTCATATGCAAGGCGACACGTTTCCTTTTAATGGCGTGTCTATTAGTATTCATGTGTTCTGTGGAAAAAACGAAGTGTAAAATTTAAAATATATATTTAATGAGGAAATCATGAGGTCCTTAAGAGAAGAGTTTAACTATGTGTTATAGATTTTTTTATAAGACCTACTGAGCAACCGAGTCTAATAGTATATTACTTTTTCTTTAGTTACTGTATGCACTACTGCTATTGTTTATGCGGCAACTTTTTTTATATATCATAAAATAGCAAACAAGCAGATGGGTCTTCTGATGGAAAGAGTCAACCGTTGCCTATAGACACCAAAGATGTTAATGGTGCGTTGCTATCTTGTGCGAGGTCTAATGCCACATGCATAAATTTACTGGCTACCTTACCTTCCAAATCGGAACACGACAGTGACAAGCACTGACGCTATTTCGGCAAGAATAGGTAAGGCGGTGGTACCAGACACGGTCAAGCCGATGCAGAACTCTACCACCTAGTAGTCACGATGGTAGTGACGCGCATAGCCACTCGGTCGCCTTTTACGACCTGCCTGGCAGAACGGCAGTTAGCCTATTTTTCAATGGAGCCCGGGACCAACACGAGGTAACTTTATAAACTTAAGAATATTTAATAAATATGCTCATTTTCAATACAGTTTTTTTTTATTATTTTATTGATTCAGGCGTTACTTTGCGGAAATCAAGTGTGCCGCTGGGGTCTTCGTTTGATCGGAACCATCGGTGAGTCCTATCCATTTATTGAACCGACTTCTCTCTTTTCGGTACCATCACGGAGGATACATAGAATAATAGTTTGCGGATAATAGCAAATTTAATTAATTTCACCTTTTAACAGTTTTTTTTGTTTCGCGTCATCATGCTCGCATACGCCTTTCCTTTTATGTCTGTTCCATTATTACTTTGTTACAGTTTTTAACACTTATATACTAAACATTAACCGACTTATTTCAAAACCAAAATCTAAATATGGTACCAATCTTAATATCAGGTTTTGTTCTAGTACTAAATAAAACGTTATTCTAAAACCGGG